>CM055831.1:31853202-31906903 GCA_029582265.1 Zoroaster sp. YZ-2022
TCGTCCCTCTTCAATCAACCTGGTCGCCCCAACCTCCGCCGAGCTAACCACGTTAATGCCGAGCTTAATATGGACACCCGATCGTCATTTGAAATATCAGAGCATATAGAGTAACTTGTTCACACACTTGTCCACAACCCTACCGTTACACTGTTAATAAAATTAGCCAGACATTCAACAAGAATAGCTTGTAATGGGCAGCTGGATCCGAACCAATAACTTCATCGGCGCAGAGAGTGCATCCAGGGTAGCAAAGGGCAATTTGCCTAAAAAGAGGGAAGGCATAACATAACACACATAACAATGTATGCTAAATTTAAGTATTGCCTGTCTTCCCCCACTGGATCTGATTAGGTCATCGACATAGAGACTGCGACAATTGTGATAGCTATGCTAAACTATGGCAGACGAACCATGTTTCTTGATGGATGCATCCACCCATAGTCAATGCATGTAGTCATGGTGGCCGAGTGGTTAAGGCGTTGGACTCGAAATCCAATGGGGTCTCCCCGCACAGGTTCGAATCCTGTCCATGACGTTAACATAATGACGGAATCGTTATATTTTTTTCCAACCCCGTACCGATTTCTGGCCCGAGAAATTGAGCACAGACTGTGCGCCGTCCCCGGCCCCGCACATCATGTGTACTATACAGAGAGATCAAGTCGTGGATACGGTTGTACATTGCGACCTCGTATATTCGAATCAACAGCCGTGATCCTTCTGTAGTCAAAAGCTTATGTGTTTCTTTATTTTCCTATTGGAATTCCAATGGACCAAGGATACTACGTATAGTGTAGCCAGGGTCGCGCCCAAAGATATCACGTTTAAAACCACAAATTAAATAACAAATCACAATTGATTGACCGAGAGGTATTTTTAAATTTCAATTGATTTTAATTTTGCCCTACACCGACGTGTGTATAGCACTGTATACTCAGTGCTTTCCGAGTGTCTGTGGAAAAAAACGTTCACAGGCAACTCAGGCGAGATTCGAACCCACTAACCTCCTGCTTACTATACAGGGCGACTCAAAAAAAAGGTAATCCACAAATAATGGGTTAATATGACCAGGTTATGAGATTTATGATTATAAACATGATTGCATCATGAGGTAGGAGCTATTAGCTTTCCATTGATACCATCCTTGCATTCATGCGATCACACATCACTGAGCACCATTGTCTTGAAAATGGAACATCAAATTCCAAAATGTGCAGGTTGGTGAATAATGGGCCCAATGGGCAAACATCCAGAGGAATTGGGCTCGTATCCAAACAGAGACAAGATACGTAGGTTACGGGACACACATTTAAATGATTGAAAGAAAACATATCTTATTCATGATAATGATTGTATTTGATAAGATCATTAACCCTTTAGGCACCAACACCTTCCACATGTCCTCGAGATATTGATGAGTTACAGGATCGTATCACCCACGAAGTCAACATTCTGCGCAATGACCCAGCTATGGTGAGAAGAGCTGTGCAAGACATGCATCGTCGCTGTGGACTTTGTGTGGAGAGAGGAGGTGGACATGTGGAAGGTGTTGGTGCCTAAAGGGTTAATGATCTTATCAAATAAAATCATTATCATGAATAAGATATGTTTTCTTTCAATCATTTAAATGTGTGTCCCGTAACCTACGTATCTTGTCTCTGTTTGGATACGAGCCCAATTCCTCTGGATGTATGCCCATTGGGCCCATTATTCACCAACCTGCACATTTTGGAATTTGATGTTCCATTTTCAAGACAATGGTGCCCAGTGATGTGTGATCGCATGAATGCAAGGATGGTATCAATGGAAAGCTAATAGCTCCTACCTCATGATGCAATCATGTTTATAATCATAAATCTCATAACCTGGTCATATTAACCCATTATTTGTGGATTACCTTTTGTTTGAGTCGCCCTGTAGTGCAGACGTCTTAACCACATCATCTATATTTTAATTGTATTACCAGGGAGAGCGCGAACGCAGTCCCTACTATCAGAAATTGTACTCCCGAGTTCCCCACATTTGGGGGGATCGCAGACGTTGTGTCTACACTCGTGCAATTCTACAGTCTACAGTCTACAATAATTGGCCATTTCATTGGGCGAGAGTCTACAGTCTACAATAAATCTACGAACGCTGATTGGCTTAGAGTCTACAGTCTACAATAATGCCACCTCATTAGCATAAAATTTGTACAGCGGATCGAGTCTCGTTGCTTCCCACGGTTTTTCAACTACGCTCAGATCGCTCAGAGCGAACATAATCAAGTTACGTTTTCATCAGTGTTAAAGCTCCCAATATTGTTCCTGATCTGGTGTCTGAAAGGTAAGAACATAACATAGATTGTGTGATAAATTCCATGAGAATAATGTCCGTCTTGTCACTAAATATTTGAGTGCAAAATCAGCGTAAATCAGTGTAAGAAAACTTACTCGTTAGTTAAAGGTACTGCACACATTTAATGGCACACAGTACGTTGTGTGGAAAACACCGCCTGTGTGCATATTTATATTGTGTAGGCCTACAATGTACAGTACATGTGCAAAAAGCTGTTGTTTATTGTCTTATTTTCTACAAAAACCTCCTCCAACTGAGGATTTGAATAAAATGTATAATAATCAACATTAAAAGCCAATTATTTTCATTCAGCTTGTAGTTGTACCCTGGCAGACTTTAAATTGCCAACCAGCTAGGTTTATGTGCCAATAATTTCTTGTTCATCAATGAATTCACTGAATTCACAATGAGTACATGATACACTTTTTTAATAATAGGCAAATACTCTTCATAAAATCAGAGTTTAAATATGACATTTACCATGAATTATAGAGAATATAGACCCTTCATTGTTTCAATTGTGACCAGAGGTGACCTCTACACTGAGGCTTGGTGGGTTGGGAAACTCATTTGATATAAACAATCCAAGATGGTTTCAGGGAAATGTTAGGTCATTCAAATCCTTGGAGATAATTGGTTTTTGATAAACAAACAACCTCCCTGGAGATTGGTTTTTGATAAACAAAAACCTCCATTTAACACAACACAAGTCTGAGTCAGAGTACAAGTTGGTTTTGGTATGAGTTGACAACATATAGCATTGAGGAAGAATATAAATAAATATACTCTAAGACTGTTTCAAAAAAAGTATTTTCAAGAGACAAATATGTTTTTCTGAACACTTCACTTCCAAAATAAACAATGTATTATATCATCACGGAGTAAACAAAACTGATCATAAAAATTGTGTCAATGTCATTCTTATATCTGAAACTTGATGTAGCAAGTTTATCTCAGAAAGCTGGGTAAACAAAGTGTGGTTACACTTACAGTTACAGACAATACACTTATGATTGAGCCATGGAGGAAGGAAATACATTGAGCCCTTTTCACACGACATAGCCATTTTTAAGGAAATAATCAAAGTGATTTTTCGCCCCACATACCCAACTGATGGAAAAACAACACCCATGTGATGCCACCCCTGGGTTGGGTCAGAAAAAAGTTAGTCCCTCTGACTGGGTAATTAAAAAAATGTAATCCAGTGGCAGTCATTTGTTAGGTGCATACTATGTAGTCTACCCTTTGATTGTTTGATTTTAATATTACCCTTTCCCTTTGTTTTGAAACTTTTTTATATTTGTAGATCAACATGGAGTCAGATGCCCCTAAAAGCCTTCTTCCCAAGTTCCGCATCCATGATCTTAGCATCAGAGAGGATCTGCCAGTGTGTTTTGCGGTGTTCACGTGCTGCATTCAAATACCAAAAGAAACAAAAACACCCCAATCCTAAGGCTGCTGATAAGTAACAAAGTGTGAGGTAACAAAGCGCTCTACTTCAAAAGGTCTCAACAACAGGGAATTTGTAAATTTTGAGCACTTTAAGGTTGCAGTTGACCAGCTTGAAGGATAGAAAAATCATTGACATAATTTGTGGTAATCTCATCATGCCATGTCTTTTAAAGATGCATCGCCCAATTGTTTGCCACTTTGACCCCAAAATGCTATCTAACATTTAAATCAAAATGTTCTGGTCAAATCGGCAAAAAATTGGGTGATGCATCTTTAACTAACTCAAGTTGTCTTAGGTCAAGCAAGCCAAGTATAAAAGCAGTCATATTCACTGGTCAAATTGCAAGTAATGTTTTCTTCAAATATTACAACATGATTCCATTCTACAATTGCAATTGCAAAATACATTAATTCTTTTCACAGGCCTTTTGAAACTTGTAACTTGTACTGGAACGCTTTGTTAGTACTACTTCCTACAGTATTTTTTAGGTTGTGTACCATCAGTTGGGGCAACCAAATAATTTGGGGGTGCGGTGATTTATTATTATTAAATAAGTCTACATTACATTGCTGCTAATTGTAGAAGTTGTTGTGCCGAACTACATGTGCATTTTTCAAACAGTCTGATTTTACAGGGAATGCACAAAATATGTTTTCATTGCGAAAATCAACCAAATCCTACAGTTTGTTTATTTTCAATCTCTTTTGGGGAGGAGGCGGGGCAAAGGTTCTGAGTAGGGGGAGAGCTGGTCCCCACCACCCCAACCTCATTGAACTGGTTGTGCTTCTGTTTTGTACACACAGTAAGTGGATAATCTAATACTTGGCCATGTCATGTTCGGACAAGTCAAATACCACATTATTGTAGCTTATGACTATAAACAAGTCTCTAAAACAAATTACTGCATATAAAGTTACATATAAATCAAAGATTTTTATTAAGTGTCATATCTCCTGAACTACATGACTTAATCTTTGCATTTTGTAGATCATGAATTACTAATGGTTCATTTTATGCTCAGACATGACCCCATTTTTACCCTTCCTTCCAGTCCACACTTGAAGTTGAAAATGAAAAAAAATTGTTATACAGCCAAAATATGGTTTGGTACTTGGATATGTGCCATGGTTTCTATGTACTATATGAAATCATCAAAGATCCTTTTGGAATGATCGAAGGTTTAATGACGTCATGCTTTGTAGTTAGTGACGGGTTTAAAAAGGCTGTTTTTTCCATCTCACACTTTAATACAGTGTGATAAATCATACATCCTATTTTTGTAACTAATATTAACTAAACCAGTCAACAAAACAAGCTATACATGTCAACACGACGTCATCTTGGATTGTAGTAAATCAAAGTTTAATATTATTTTATAATCTTTTGTGTCATGTTGAAATAGTGAAGTTTTATAATATACATGACCCTGTTTGATCTTTACTCCTGCTTCAAACAGGACGTTCAAATACGAAATAATTGAGAAGAACATAGGGTTTACGACCAAGTTTATATAGAAATCGGATATGGTTTCTGTGTATGAAGAATGACAGATGGAATTCTTGAATTGGATTATTTCAACCATTTACATTTAGTTTGCTTTTTGCTGACAGAGTGCTCAGTGCTCAATACTCAGTGCTTCTCAAATTCATTTAGGCAGAAAATTGTCAGGTAACTGATTGCGAAAATGTTTGAGTATACATCCCAATGCTTTTACTTGGTAGGTGAATCCTTGCTCAACTAAATCACATCTCAGAGTATTTCAACCCAGGTATGGAAAGCACAGAGTAATTAAATGTATACGAAGCACAATGAAACAAAGTCACATATTATGCTGCCATGTTTGTAAATAAACATAATTGTTATATGTACTTGTACATGTAGTCATCTTTTGTACATGTATCTTGGGTCAATTATTTCAATTATTATCTGTGACAAAGTAAGCTTGGATAATAAAAGCAATATAGTAAATGTGTCAGATAACACCAAACATTTTCCTATGTGTTATTTTGTTATGCTTTAGTTGTGTGTCCACAACATGATTTTCAAATAAGCGGACTTGTATTCAATTGGCAAGGTGACAAATGATGAGAAACTCAATAATTCCTGAGGATTTCTTTAAAATTATAATAAGGGACCTAAATCAGCTCCATGGGACTGGGGTTCATGAACTTGAATAAGAACGAAAATATTATTTCCACCTTATAGCTCTCTTTATTATAAACCTTACTTTATTTCATTAAATCGGCATCAAATGAAAATCAATAGTTACTACATTGCAGTGGGATTTCAATAAAAAGATTAAGTCACATTACAATTTGCACGGTTTAGACAAGACAAGTACCATTAAACTCAGTAGTGCATAGATTCATTCATAAATTTACTCATTAGGTGACGTTAATAATTTCGGGGTGCCGATTGGTCAAGAATTGCACGAAGAACCAGTCGACCGCCGATCGCAAAGGTCAACCCCGCCTGGTGTGCAATGGCCGAGCCTCGCCTTGGGAGAATCGCCTGTTTGATCACGATGTCTCCTGAGCCAGGTAAGTATGATTAAAAAGATGATTGTATGGGCGGTGCCTTTCAGGAGGGTGCAAGCTAACCATGGTATGTTCATTATGAACAAGCAGTCATCCGTTTTGACCAATTCACTGCGCATGCGCTGTTAAGTCTCCTATGCAAATTAGGGAGGTCAGAAGTCATTTTTGGACACCGTGTCGAGTCCAGTTTAGCGGAGTCGATACTTAACTCGACATGAATCAACTCGGGTCAAACACGTTGGTATAGTCAAGCGGAGTCAAAACTAAAATCGACTTGAATCAAGGAATAGTCAAGTCAAATTGTGCCCGCCATCTTGGTCAAGTCCAGTCACCTCGAGTGACGAGTTGGACACATGAACTAAAATGTTCTCTTATTTCCTTTATGCTAAAAACGTATCACTATCTGAAAAACACATCACAACAATTAGTGGCTGAAAGGAGGGGTCTGCTAACTTATGTATGGGAGGCACAAAAAAGGAAAGAAAAAAACAGAGTTGGGTCTCACCTTATTGTCCAGGATGTGTGCCGTCTCCTATTCTCGGATGCAATCCCGTTACTGCTCCACACGGGGACTTTTGCCTGCTGCGTTTCCGCCCTGGGCTGGTTCGTCCCTCTTCAATCAACCTGGTCGCCCCAACCTCCGCCGAGCTAACCACGTTAATGCCGAGCTTAATGTGGACACCCGATCGTCATAGACGAGTCGACACACCGGGACTCCCGAACTCATGCGATCCATCCAACCCCGGCCTCCAAAGTCACTGGATTAAAGGCGCACGCCACGACGCCCAGCCGCGATGTAAAATAGATTTCAATATCTTGTTCACAAAATTGGCATCCAAATATACAAAATAGTATTAAGATTATCCAAAAATAATCGTCGTGGACAGCTGTGAACCTGTACAGAAAAATATAAATTTAACATGCAAAATATCACAAGCAAACAACAAGACAATTTTCTATTCAAATTAATTCAAACAAACAGAATTTGCTGATCAGAAGCATCCTATTAATCTAAATATTCCTCTGTTGGCAACCAAAACAAGTGGCTCTAAAACTGAGTCATTTAAACAAAAGATATGTCCATATTGGATTCCTTTCTCAAGCACCACATTAAAATATAAACACATGTAATGGACTCTAGTTTACTAAAGAATTTACCTTCCCAATCAGAGTCTATTGACATTGGTTCATCTTCTGTTTCCAAATCGAGTGACATTGCAGGAGCTGCAAGAAAAAGGTATGCCATAATTTTGAAACTAAAAAGGGAAACAAAACAAAATATAAGATAAATGAAATATTAAATGAAGGAATAACCCACCTTGTACCATGATTTCCATCCACCCTCTAGGTTGGACAGACGACAACATAACTTCTCCATTTAAAATGACTGCCTCGATGTCGATAGTGACAGGCGGAGATGCGGCTTGAATACAAAAGATAGAAACATATTTTGAATGTGCATGTGCAACAAATGTCATGTAAAAACGTTTCCACTTTGAGAGATAAAGCAACAAAACACTGTTCCACAGTATGAACATTCATTTCATACTAATGAGGTAAATGTTTAAATCTTACACAACAGCTAATGACTGGCTGATTGTAATCAAAATAGTTTGTTTTAAAATGTTGTGAACAGTTTTTGATAATTCTTACCAAGGACTGCGAGTGGGATGCCATCATCGTCTTCTTCTTCTCTGTGTAGTAAGAATTCTGAAAAAAAATTCTGATAAAATGTGAAAAACTGAAAAGGGATAATAAAAAAATATGCACAACAAAGACTTATCTACTGTATGGTAATTACTTACTGTCTTGATATTCATTAAACAGATTATGTTGCTATACTTTAATCCCATCACCACATCAAGACTAAACTACAAGAGAACATAAAACTGTGCCTAAGACAAATTCAAAGTTGCAATGGACCACCCAATTTTTAGAAACACTTCATACAAATGCGGGAGGGGGGGGGGGGCTTGAAAAAGTATAATTTTGTATTTCAAATAATGTATACTGAATCTATGGTTTTAATGTTAAATCATGTGAACTTGGTGTGTATAATAGTCTACCTTCAGTTGGCAAAGAGCTTGATTCTGGAATAGCTGGTGATCCTAAATCAGGTAGGACAACATGCTGGATGTCAGACTGGATTTTCTGTTGGACGACAGTCTCATGGTCAGGCTGGATTTTCTGTTGGACGACAGTCTCATGGTCAGGCTGGATTTCCTGCTGTACGACAGTCTCATGGTCAAGCTGGATTTTCTGTTGGAGGACAGTCTCATGGTCAGGCTGGATTTCCTGTTGGACGACAGTCTCATGGTCAGGCTGGACTTCCTGTTGGACGACAGTCTCATGGTCAGGCTGGATTTTCTGTTGGACGACAGTCTCATGGTCAGGCTGGATTTTCTGTTGGACGACAGTCTCATGGTCAGGCTGGATTTCCTGCTGGACGACAGTCTCATGGTCAGGCTGGACTCTCTGCTGGACGACAGTCTCATGGTCAGGCTGGATTTCCTGCTGGACGACAGTCTCATGGTCAGGCTGGATTTCCTGCTGGACGACAGTCTCATGGTCAGTCTGGATTTCCTGCTGGACGACAGTCTCATGGTCAGGCTGGATTTCCTGCTGGACGACAGGCTCAGGATTAGGAGGCACTGCTTGAGAGGCTATAAAGAGGGCGGAAAAACACAATTGTTGCAACTGAAACAGTGTGTGGATGATTCCATGCTTGTCCTGTGTAGTTAGGTTTCTGAATGAGAATCACAAACTATTTTTATACATCATATACATCACAAGTAGCTGGCTCCTTTGGAGAAAACACTTTCATAGTTATTTTTATTTAAATAAAGATAGAAAATGTCATACTTTATATATCTGCTTACCAAGAATTGCTAAAGATACATCATCATCGCTCTCATCACTCTCCTGGTTATCCAACGGTGTGGTCTTCGGTATTAATTGTATGATTCGTCCCTTCCACCAACTTGTCTTGCTTCTCATTTTGACGCATGTTCCCTTCTGTAGAGGTCTCTTGGATGTTATGTAGAGATCTTTACATTCACTATGTTGAGGAACCATCTTTTTCCATTTAACAACCACATCAACATCATCTGTTTATTTTATTGGAAACACAGAAAAATATTATGTCTACATGTATTTGTTTTATTTATTTACATGTGTGAATACACAGTTTTGTAAAGGCTGGAGTTAATGATTCAACTGAGTTGGACTTGAGTCTCAATTTTTGATGAGTCAAAGTGACTTAAATCATATTACACACTCTATCACTTAAATCAACTTACAAACAAATGACTTGACTTGAATGAATCGAGTCTTTCACTGAGACTTGAGACAGAGGCCCATAAACATTTGATTAAGACATTAAAAATATAAGGGAAAAAAGAACAATTGCAGTGACTACATAAAATATGTCATAGTTTTCAACAAGGTACATGTAAATTTGAGCCATAGGCTTGCTATTTTCAAAAGGGCACATACACCTTGTATCAAGGAATCCCACTCATTCAAATAGTACATGTACACAACATATAAATTATAAATCTGATGAATTAACCTCATCTCAGTTGAAGGTGTTCAATATCTCAGTGATTCAAAATGATTCGAGCAAAAGTGTGATTCGACTCGACTAAACTCATAAAATATTGAGTAATATTGACTAAATTCGGGATTCTCCAATTTTAGTGATTTGTTACAAAATATACACACTAAATATAAAAAGGAAAAGAACGGTAAAAAGAAAAGGAGGACTTAATAGAACATGATAAGAGGAAGAGAAAGGGGAAGAGAAACCTACTTACCTGTTTCATCCATTCTTGAACCCAGGCAGGAATGTACAAGTTAGGAGCAACCTATGAATTATAAAATGAAAATGGATTAATACTTGCTCTCCATAGAAGATAAAATCAGCATCTGATGATTTTATTTTGTTGAAACTCAGTGTTCAGCCAATAATAATGTATTTAGATGTTACAGTTTTTCTCAATCGCTTACACACGATTAGTAGATCTAAGGCCACAATAATAAGAATGTAAACGTCGTCATTCACAACCATGCATGCATTGTTCAAAACTTAAAATATTTTCAGGTTGTTTTCGAACTAAATTCACTGCACAAACGCTTTAATGCAAATCGCTAAATACAAAAGCGTACGTTTAACACAGAATTCTTTTGATTGTACTTTGCAGTTAAATCGAAACACATTCCAACGATTTTGAACAACATTACGTAATATTGCAATGATCCACACACATGTGTAACTAACACATTGTCTGATTTGAAATAACACAAGGAGTCTTTCAGTAATCGAACACTTTTGATAGTATAAAATGACCCATGAGTAACAGGATAGAACATTATGATGACGGAGCAGGAAGCACGCAACGCAGTTAGGCCTGATGTTGGAGGCAGGAGAGGACGCGGGGGAGTGGGAATGCGAAGAGGGGTAAGGGGAAGGCGACGACGAGGAGGGGGAAGGCGACGTGCACCTACTTTGTCCAACGAGATTCGTGCAACAATAATTGATCATGTAATAAACCGTGGGCTGACATTGAGAGAGGCTGGTCAGCGGGTGCAACCAAATATTCCCAAGTCTACGGTAGCTTCAATCGTTAGGACATACAGAAATGAAAATCGGTGAGCAAAATGTAGGACTTTATAAAAATGTCACGCTTGGATATGATTTTCGTGTAAATATTGACACCAAATCTGTACGTATACTTTTCCTTTTTTTGCAGAATTGAGAAATTGCCTCATTCAGGAGGAAGACGTAGGGTTTTCTCCGAACAACAGGAGCAAATCATCGTGAACATGGTGCTGGAAAACAACGTCATCCGTCTCAAAGAAATTCAACAACGGATTACAGAGGACCATGACGCATTTCAAAACATTGAAAGTGTCAGTTTGACGACCATCGATCGTGTCTTGAAGCGACATCGAATAAAAATGAAACAAGTGACCAAGGTCCCGTATGAGAGAAACTCTGAGCGGGTGAAGGAGATGCGGTTTCGTTATGTGCAAGTAAGTTCACCTGTGCAGAGGGCAGTATGCTTGGGCACAATACATGGTGCACATAATTTACTTCTGTATTTTCATGTTCCTTTTTTTTTTTACATACAGACAATACTGGAGCTTGATGCGGATGAGAACGCAAATGAATACATCTACATAGATGAAGCCGGTTTCAATCTGAGCACGAGAAGGCGGAGAGGTAGAAATATCATTGGTCAGCGAGCTACTGTTGACGTACCTGGTCTTCGTGGTGGAAACATAACGATGTGTGCTGCCATTTCTAGAAATGGCGTCCAAGCCCATAATGCTAGATTAGGCCCGTATAACTCTGAAAGACTGATCGAATTCTTAGATGGGTTTTACGACACACTCGTACCCAACGAAGATACTCATTATATTATTGTGTGGGACAATGTTCGTTTCCACCACTCGGTCGCTGTGCGGGAATGGTTTGAGGCTCATGCACGATGCACTATGGTTTTCCTCCCACCATACTCCCCCTTCCTAAACCCAATCGAGGAATTTTTTTCATCATGGCGGTGGAAAGTGTATGATCGCAGACCATACGAGCGGGTCACTCTTTTGCAAGCCATGGAGGAAGCATGCGAAGACATCCAACACGCAGCTTGTCAGGCATGGATCCGCCACGCAAGACGGTTTTTCCCCCGATGTTTGGCGAGGGAAAATATTCGTTGCGACGTCGATGAGAACTTGTGGCCGGAAAGAAATGATCGACATGATAATCCATGAAGACTCTTGTCTCGTAGCCCATCAAACTGACAGCGTTTATATATTCACACACTACGCCATAAATTGATATTTGATCGTCCTGGCTTTGTTTTATATTGGTTGTTCTGTTCGAACATCACAATAAAATGAAATTAACCCATGTGCGTACGATCAATATATATTTCTGTATGTTCATAATCATATTATGACATCGGTGTTAGAATTATTAATAATAATGTTTAATCATTTGGTGAAAGTTTGTCTGATTTTGATGCACGTCCGGGGTTTTGTAACCGGTTTCTTTAGATTTACAACCAGTGTTGCCTTTTGATGGCGATATTTGATGTTTAGCACACCGAATACAGTGATTAATTGCACGTGTTAACTATTTAGGGAAAGGATAAAATGTTGTAGTAATCGTGTGTAAGCGATTGAGAAAAACTGTAATCATGATGAACACTATATTTTACACACAAATTGATGAAGAGCAAATTAACTTCTTCATACTTCTTCATATAGTGACTGAGTGACTGATGATAGTGCAATTAACAATACATAAAGACTTATCTTTTACTATTTAGTAAGTTGTGATTTTGAATTAATAAAAGTTTAGTGACTAGTGTTTACTAAAGTTTACATTAAATGTCAGTAACCACAGACACTATCTCTGTTTTAGAGCAGTATGTATATTAACCTTGTGGTTATTGTGAGGTTTATGACCCTTTCTGTCCGTTATGCAGAATTTATAGCCTATCTATAGGCATACGCCACGTTTACACCCATTTTTATTTAGCTTAATACATAGTAATTAGTGGACTAGAACTTATACTTTATTTTAAACACCCCCCCCCCCCCCCAATTGCAGATTGTGTCCGATTGGACTGCAAGTCCGTAAATGGGCCATGGGTCATCCGTCAATAGTACGCGTTGTATAGTGAAGCCGCGCTAGAATTGGACGGTCCAGCTATAGTTGGGTGGAAATTGTAGTTGAGCGTAAACGTGTTTCCAATCAGACTTTGAGAACGTTTTACACTAGCTTTTTCTATAAAAGATACAGTATTCCAGGCTGTATTTTCAGTCTGTTTCAAAAGGTGAAATTTTACTTACTTTTAACGGGGATGTTCTGTAGATGCTACCTGTAGAGGAATCATTAAGTTGGTAAACTCCAACGAAACCCAATCATTGACATGACGGCCAATCCAGCCATGGAGCTCTGCTTTTAGCACGCACACGGCGGACGTAAACAAACGCTATGCGTAGCTAATGCCCCAGTCACATTTCCGCCGGGCGCCGGGCGGAGAGGGGGTATCGGGCGGTCACCCGATGTCCCGGCCATCGGAGACAAATCCCGGATGTCTCAAATTGCACTTGGTCACGGTCACATTAGATACGGGCGCCGCACGGCAACAAATTAGATTTCCGCCGAGTAAGTCGAACGGACAACGGACGGGGACCGTAGGGTGGCCCTACGGACATCGTCCAGGCACCGTACGGAGGCCTTGAGGCACCCGGCCGATGTTTTCCGCCAGGTGAACGGGGGGAGGCCGGACGTATCCCGCACGATGCCCGGGCGGGCGTCTGTGGCCGGTTTCAACTGGTTTCAGGCGCCCGCACGATACCCGCGTGGGCGCCGGATGGGCGCCGTCCTGAGAGCCGCGGGGCCGCTCGGGCGCCGGCCTGGCGCCGGTGACTAATCGGTAGGCGCCCGCACGATTTCTTGATACCGCTCGGGCGCCGTACGATTACCCTTCGGCGCCCATAAGGCCATCGGGAGGACCCCCCGGACACCGTACGGTCCAGGTGGCCCCCGAGCCTTTCCTAATCTCTTAATTAATCCTTTGATGACCGTACGATGCCGCCGGGTGTCGTGGGGTGGCCGTTAGGCTATCGGACGGCTCCCTTACGGGTCCCCTGCGGTTCATTTGCGATGAGTTAGGTCGAAAAAAAGTCTGCCGGCCATCGGAAAATTATAACTCCGCGTTAAAAGTTGGCGGCGGCCCGTGCGGCGTGTTTTAATCGGCCGATAGCTCCGATTGATCCGCCGGTGACCGTAAGATTTCCCCGATTCCCGTGCGATTTTAGGCAAAAAGCTCGCCGGGCGGGCGCCTTTCCTACAATCGGCGTAAATGTGACTGGGGCATAACTTAACTAGGCCATGATCATCATTACGAACCGACAACATAACAACTAGGTCAGTTCGTCAAGTGACAGCGTTGCATGATCTACGTGCGTGTGTGGATTTTACGAACCGGTGACATAGTGTATTGTCGCTTCGTAATATCCTAGTTTCTACACAAGTGTCTACATTTCGGACATTTTCCCCTCCCAGATATTCTCGTATCTCAAAAACGATCGCTTTTCCAGGGTTGAAATTTTGTGAAAAGGTACTTTTCAATAAATACTTCCATACTATATGAAGATTAGAAAATCGACAATTTCACGCAATTTGGCTATTTTGCCAGATCGTAAAACCACCGACGATTTTATCAAAACCAAACTTGAGGATAATGGCCTATTCCTCAAAATATGCTTAGGCTACTTGGACATTTGTGTAATTTTATTATTTTTATTTTATTTTTTTAATCCTTAGATATAGATGCTATACCACTTACCCTTTTGTGTGATTGAGTTGCCTATTCAGAGTCAGTTACATTGAGATTTTAACCTTAGATTGTGTCTCTAACATGCAAATGTTTGAAACATATGATTGTTTTTGTTTTTTCAAACAGTGTATCTGAAACTGTGCTAGAAGTGGTGAGGCATATTAGTTTGAATCCTTCATCAGGAACTGGCAACAATCAACAAGACTACTAATGTAAGTGATGAGGAGCACACAGCTTGTATTTCCTTTGTATCCCTAGCATATTCATGGATGGCATGGGTATGTTGTAACAGATGAATGCCTGCAGCTGTGGTTTTCGTGGTCCGAAGGCTGATGCATACATTACACATTGTAGTTTTGTGCATCAAAATGAACCAAATTTCAGTTGGAAAATATGATACAAATAGTGGTACTTTTGTCACAACTATCCATGTTGTATTTTACATTAGTTGAGAGATACATTTATTTTTCTCTCTTTTTTTAAAAATGCAGATGATGTTGACACAGACCTATATGATGACATCAGTAACCTCCTGCGACAGGTCAATGCTGCTTCAAAAGACAGTATCCATCACACTCATACTATTTATCCATATAGTGAAAGTTAATATCAATTCAAATGTCATGCTTTTATTGGGACTTTCCAAACTAAATTGGGTACAGATATGGTGGTCTCAATTGTAACACTGGTGTGTACACCAGTATACACATGGGAGTGTGCCGATAATTTACTATAATTTTTGGATATTAGTTTGGTTTACCCTTACACTGATACATCATAATATATTTAGGGGCTTCATCTCCTGACCAAGAAGAGGGTACTGCTTGAAGCAATTTTCAGGATTTTTCATTTCCTTACAATCGCACCCTTGATTATAAAAGAGTTTTGAAATTAAGAATTTAATTTTTATGTAAAACTAGACTTTTATTTTGTCGGCTCAGTGCTATAAGGTCCTTATTTGCAATTTCATATACGTAATAATTAAAAGGGTTTTAAATCTAAAAAAATAAGCATCAAATACGTTGGGGAAGATAACCAACAAACTCAATTTACCAGGCTCTTCAAAATATGGTAAACCAATTTTATGAAATTGATACTAACTGTAATAATATTACTGAACCAACGATTTTAGATACTAAAAGTGTACTTCCCTTTCGAGGCAGTATAATTTGCATGCAGAATTCCATGATTTATTCATGCTTTAAAATCATAAGCAGATGAAAGTTCACTTAGATTTATACAAACATTTTATATAATGTCTCTCCAATTTTTAATTTTGTTATTATTTAATTATCATTTAAAAGGTACCAAATGATACTCCTCTGACCCTCTGGTTTTCAAGAAAAACATATGTTTTATAAAACAAGCAGTAAAGACTCGGTCACAATAGATTTTTCGGAGGATAAAATACACTTATAAAATACATATTTTTTAGTTTAATTTCAATGCAAGATTCGTTCTTGTTCCCTTTAGTTAACCATTAGCCAAAGATAGAACACGAAAACTGGATGTAAACCACATCTGCCCATATCCTCAGTAAACAAATTTAAGAATGAAAATAAATAATAAATACAATTATAAAAACACAGGAAAGGCTGCCTTGTTGAAAGAATCATTTCTTAAGCAAGGCCTACTGATTTTGGATGCATAACCTTTATTTTCCACTGGGTTTAGGTTTTTAAACAAAATCTTTAACATTTTGTCAATTATTGTACTATGTAATATGAACATTGCATGCTTTATTTATTTAAATTTGAAATTATTTATTATGTGACCCTTACATTGACATTATTTTAATAATATGTAAATACACTGAATTTTGAGTATCTGCTGATGTTAAATTGAATTTTTGTATTGCTTATTGCATTTGCTTGCCATTGCCGAATATTAAATAAGTGTTGAGAAAATTATATTTTGAATGGTTTCAATATGTATAGTCCATAAGCCTACATTTATCAAATTGTACACTCACAGTTGCCACACTTTAGAGACACAATACAGTGATTGTTGTGTAACAGCGAATTGTACATTTACAAGCGCCCACTGTTGACAAACAGACAGACTTACAGTAGAATCTACTTGAATAATAAGTAGATACCGCTGTTGTTTTACAACGGAAAACTATGTTGATGTACAACCAAAATTACGGTAAATCTACTGTACGTAAAAGCATGGAGGAAGAAAACAGAAGGAGTCACAACGAAGGCATATCAAAGGTTCAATGTCTTTTGCCGCGGTCGTAAAAACATTGGGCGCTAATTGTATGGTACACAACTTCCAAGCCAGCGCTAATCCGATTATCGAGAACTACAGCCAGGCTTTCTTTGCACATGCGCATTGCGCGCATTGCTGACGGGTGGTCCTGGTATACAAAATGGCGGCCTACGTTGACCACGAAGTGGAGAAAAATTACGCTGATAATATAAACGACATGAGTGACTTCTCTGAAGAAGAGTTTGAGGAATGCGACATGCAGAATTTCGACCCAGACTTTGAGGACGAAGTAGGTGATAAACTGCCGCAAGTTTGCATCTGTAACAAGCCAGCAAACACCGAAATGGTGGTATGTTGTAACGACGCGTGCACAATAGCATGGTTTCATCTAGATTGCGTGGCGCTTTCTGCCGATGCTACCGTAGACGATTGGGTCTGCAGTCGTTGTCTTCCTCCATCTTCCGCAAATTCTACAACTGGTAGGCATTTGTCTGATTGTTGTTTTTTACTGGTAGTGAAATTTAAATGCCTTTGGGATTTATTATTATTTTTACTAACAGTTAAAGTACAAAGGCTTTTCGAAAACAGCCATTTTGGAGAATAAAATAACAGACAACAAAATAGGCCTAATGCAAAAAAAAAAAAATGGCCTCACGTTTCCTTCAGTAGAGTCTTTCTCATTTAGCCTGTGAAGAAGACTCTGTTAGGGTGGAAACGTGAGGCCGTTATTATTTTTTTGCATTTATGCTACAGGTCATTTTGATTGCAAGCTGCGATGATCGTAGCTCCTGGCCACGTCCCTAGGGCTAGGCTTACACATGAGCTACAACGCATCATGTGTTCAATATGGGGAACATTTTTGACTTCTTTTTCTCAACACTTTATTTATGGTCATTACAAGTTATCATGCCTTTGCGATGTGCGCATTTTTTATGGAAAATTAATTAAAGGGACATGCAAGTCAATTTTCTACATGCTTTGTTTTTTTAAGGAAGATCCATTTAAATAATAAACATTGTATTTTAAATCTTTTTAATGACAGTTAACATCAGTGATGTCCCATCAACAACTCCAAGAGACGAAAGAGCTACTTGAGCGCCACTTAGTTGGTGGATACGTGCGCTATATAAATCTATACATTATTATTATTATTATGTACCTCCCCCTCCACCTCATCAAAGAAGCAAGTGAAGGAGCCAAACATTGAATCAAAGAAGTCTACAAAGAATAAAGTGCAACGTAAAAAAGGCAAGTAACTTCTACATGAACATGTCCAAATATTTCTTTATTGGTGTTTCAGATACAAAAGCAATGTCAAAATATTTCAATTTTGAAAACAATTGCATATAGGCAAATATACCTTTAGGCTTATTAAATTGTATGTGTTATGTTTTTTATGGATTCCTGCAGGAAAAATATCAAAGACATGTAAAAGGAAGACACATATCTATTTTTGTCCCTTTCTTTGTTGATTTATATTTTAAACTGCTGAAAGCATTGCAAGTATCATAAATAAATTAAGGACTGCTAACAAATCTTCAATATTTTATTAGACTACGAGAACAACTTTTCTCATCACCTGAACAACAAACTGTACTGTATAGCAATTTAATTGAAGTGACCTTATATACAAATAAATTAATAATAAATATTTCGTTTTTGTTTTTTAATTTACAGCTGTTGAGCAACCAAAAGCCAAATACACACAGGCAGATGCAATCAGTAATGCTACAGGGTATATAACGTCAGCACTCAAACAGATGAAAGAGCACCCTGTGTTTTCAGCATCCTATCCAACAGCCTTGTGCGTGGTTGCTCTTGTATCAAATTTGTTGTGTCATGTAGAATTGACACAGTTTGCAGACTTCTGCATCAATACAGTGACTGCTCTATGGTTGATCACAACTGCTGGTGAC
Source organism: Zoroaster sp. YZ-2022 (assembly GCA_029582265.1). Lineage (NCBI taxonomy): Eukaryota > Metazoa > Echinodermata > Asteroidea > Forcipulatida > Zoroasteridae > Zoroaster > Zoroaster sp. YZ-2022. Next base: position 31,872,020 of record CM055831.1, read on the forward strand.
TCAAAAGCACTTAAACCTGAGGCAAATGAATTGGTGTGTCGTACACAACACTTGGAATTGGACAACGAGGGTCAACATGTTAGAACTGTGAATCATTTTATACTAAGAACAGTTCTGAACTTGATAATGGTAGATCGACATAGTAAGGACATGCCAGAATCCGATTTCAAAGAGCCCAAGCCTCTTAACAATGATGAAGAGCAAGTCATTCGATATGTAGCTGGTTATGTGCCTTATGCACAACTTAAACAATTCAAGAAAGTGCATGGAGAAACAGCTAAGGCATATTGTAAATTTCTCCAAACCTGGCAGGCATGTGATTCAGACACTGCCAAAACATTCCTAGAATACAGTAACGAATGGATAAGAAAACAAAGTAGGGGTGGCCTATTTACTATCACTGATGAAGTGTATCTATTTTTTCGTACAATTGAAGGCGAAAACAGGAAACACTTCACGTTTGGTAAACTGGACTCTATGCCGAATGTTGACATTCAAAGAGCCAAGAGTACATGCATACTGGTGTGGTTTAACAAAAAATAAAATCAGTGGTGACGCTTCAAAGAAACTCTTGGACATTGTTGTTAAACTTTGGGTAAAAATCCGAACGAATGCTTTCATCAAAGTTTACCTTGATTTGAAGAAATCCAACAATAAAACAATTTCACGAAAATCAGAGAAAGCCTTACGTAAAGACCTTCAAAAAGAGTGAAATGTACTGCTACAGTCTTTAAGAGAAAAAAACTCAAATATGAAGGAAATATTAACACTGCAGTGTTATTTGTGGGTAAGAGATTCACATCACTTTGTGCTCAAACAAATCCAAAAATGCCAAAGCTCAATGGAATGCCTTGAAATTTTCCTATTGAGTTTTTTCTTTTAAAGAGCAAAAGGTAAAACCCTTTCTTTATGGAAACAAGCATTTACATGTACTCCTCCATGATAATTTAATAACGATATAATACTTATTAGCTGGTTACATATGTGGTATGTAAACATCATAGAAAAAGAAACATGCTGCAACATCACATTAGTGCAAACAAAATACCAGGTTCAATGGGTTCACTTGAATTTTTTCTCTTTTGAGTTTTTTCTTCTAAAGAGCAAAAGGTAAAACCCTTTCTTTATGGACGCAAGTATTTACATGTACTCCTCCATGATAGTTTAATAACTATGTAATACGTTATAATCAGGATAGGGAGCTGATTATATCATTGATTGTAAACATCAAAGAAAAAAATACACTTCCCATCAGATCCTTGAGGAAAAAGCATTGAGTTAAGAATTTTGTATATCAAATATAATTTCTCAAAAACCATTGGCTAGGTTTACTTGGCCATGGAGGAATTCTTCCTCCATGCTTGGCCTGACTGCGAATGTTATTTTTATTACACATGTAGCAAGAATATTGGAATAAATAGCCAGCTCTGGTGTTCATTAAGAGAGAATCAGAATTGTTTGTGTGGATATTATTTTAGGGGATGTTTGACGTTTTCCATTCTATTTCTTTTACATGTGTACATCAATATTACAGGCCTGATACTCAACCCTTGAAAAAAAGGACAATGTTATGGGGTTCAAAATACAACCTACTTACAGTATGCCTTCCCTGGTTGTGCAAGGCATCCATCAACACCCTTTTCGTTCCACTTCTAAGACCATTTAGGCTGCCCCCCCCCCCTCCCCAAAAAAAGTAAAATAAAATAAGATTTCCCCGGACCGATTCATTTTCATTACATTAACCTGATCCCTATTGTTCCATGTTAAAAGACCGCTCTTCTTTGCCACCTCTTCATCAGCCAAAGTTGGAACTTGTTCCTGCGAATCTGTTTCCTGACAAGAGTTGCAATAATTATCTCCAAATAACACAGTTAAAATATTACATGTTGCCTTGCTGTTACTTTGAGTCTTAGTTTTCCATCGTTTAAGCTTCAGCTCACAGGACTGACAAATAAAGGGGGGATGTATGGTAGAAATATCAGCAGCGATATCAATTTGTAATGCTGTTAATATACTTTACTATAGTTTTCTTTCCTATAATGGGTATCGTCCCTTGATGATAGCTCCAGCAGAACCACACAGTCTACAAATTGGCTGCAAACAGTTGCTGTGGTTTTGCATGACTTCCTGTAACCTGAAATAGAAGGAAAAACAAAATGACCATTACTGTTCCAGCATTCACAAACCGATCAGTTTTTCAAATCACACATGATACTATATACGTATTAAGAAAACAATTTCGCCATGTATTGGGGGAAACAATTTTTTTAATGGAAAAAGAACATAAGTGTTTTTGTGCCATTTAAAAAAATAATAATAAAAATAAAAACATTTAAATTTAACTATTTTTTTACAATTTTCACAGCTGTTTTTTTTAATCCTGGAAAAATGACAAAAAATAAATAAATAGAACGGAAAAAAGGAATATACCCTTGTACACTACAATAATGTGAAATTAGCCTTTTTTCTGCATGATTTGGGGCCTAAACATCACTTTCATTTTTCAGAAGACTAGGGGCCGTGCCCCATTTCAAACTCTGCAAAAACCTCACTGAGGCTCTGCTTGCATTCTAACAATGTTTCAGCTTTTTTTTATTGGTCCACTCACAGGCCTGTAATTGAATATTTTTAATGACAGCAGAACACACACACACAAAAATCAATAAAAAATATGTTGTTAATAAAGTATAATTTTGGCAATGATCTTAGATTTTTTTGAAGTTAAGGGCCTACGCTACAGAACAGTAACTAAGATTTTAAGAAAAACACAAGTCAACTAAACAAATTTAAAAAAATTGAAAACCTAAAAAGATAAGAAATGCCCAGCTGCCCAGCCTTTGTTTTGATTATAAACATGGTTATTAAGAGAGAAAACTATAACCATTCTCTTCCTAACTTTCCAAAAACCAAATGAGATATTGCGCTACACACAATACACGATACATGTAATAATTCCCTATTGCACTACACGGAAGGCTGGCTCCCGATCCAACTCGACCTACGAATCCAACACTGCAATATCTTCAGTGCACAGCATCGCACAAATATGAGGATTGAAATGATAAAAAGCTAAACAACACGTCTTTGAATTTGACAATTGGTTGGCTTCCGGAGATCATCGGAAATATCCTTAAAATAAGTTGCTAAAAAGACACTTTATTGTAACATCTGAATGTCAGCTTCGGATTCGCCAAATTCGACGATCAAAACTGTGGTACTGTGGTACCAATTGACATAAGAAAACACTGTAAATGTACAGGAATTTTTTAACAGTGTATTAAGGGATTACTGTCTATTGTGTAGGGAGGATTACTGAAGGATTAGTAGTGGCAGTGTCATTGATGTTCCAGACTACAGTAGCTGCTTTGTAGATATTAGGACTGTCAATTATCACTTCTTTTGTCTGCTTCCAGAAGCTGTTCCACAAAGAACTATTGCTTTCAAATCTGGTAAACGAATGAAGCAAGCTTAATGAATAGTTTGGACCAATAGTTTAACGATTGCTCAATGGGCCCTGATAGGACGGCAGGCCTAACAATTCATTTTATTGTTCATTATGTTGATAAGCAATGCTGCAACTTCGCTTTAACTCCCTAAGCCCACTTGCTCACACACAACCTCAATCCTCCAATATCCTTCATTAGTAAAGAGTTAAAAACTCAAAAGTACCTGAATCCTTCAGTTTTTATTACTCCAAAATCCTCCAGTGACAGCAAGCACAAATGACCACTAACTACCATTGCAGACGACATGTATGCACACGTGTTTATAATCTGTGATACATGTACATGGCCAGGGACCCTCCCTGCATGCATGGAGCAATAAACAGTGTCCACTGACCCAAGCACTGACCTTGCAATCACTACAATAAACCTTGATGTGCATGTACCAAGAGGCAAGTAGTCCTAATAACCTCAATCCTCAGAATCATTTTTTGGACAGACCAACATGTAACCTCAATCCTCCATTTTCATCCAATGACAAATATATCCTGATAACCTCAATCCTCCATTATCCACCAAGCAAATAATCACATGTGCCCTCAATCCTTCTAAATCGTTCACCACTGCAATTTCCTAATAACCTCAATCCTTCAAAATCCTTCAGTTATGCAAAGATGACATTAGAGAATTTAGGAAGGTTGGGGTTAATTAACAAAAACACACACATACATAAAATAAATACATACATACATACATAACAAAAATCAATCAATCAAGATTATACCTCCGAGTATGTTATCTCATAGGAGTTAATTGGCGAACCACCGTCATCATACGGTTCAATCCACACCAGCTCATACATCGTATCCCGATCAGGCTCCCTCAAATATTTCTGATAAACCCGGCGGACCTGTGCAATGAAATAATAACAATAACGGGGTCATTCCACGTCAAATCACACACGTTTCGAGGTCAATCTCACAGATTTTTATTATTATTTACTTTCTAGGTTTGTTTGGTTGTATGAGAAAACTCCAAAACTGAAATTTGAGCATTTTTGGTCATGTGGTTTGTGAGGTCAAACAGAAGGTACAAAGTTGGACACCCTGTTTTGAAACTTCCAGCAAATTTGGACACCCTATTTCTAAATCCTGGCTAACGCCTTGTGTCACACCTGACTAACTCTTGAGTTTACGTACGTTATATGTACATCATCCATTTTGCCTTTGAGAAAGAACCTGCTATAGTTCGAAACGTAACACCATTATCTACTATTTTGCATTTATACTACAGGTCCTTTAGGTTGGTAAGCAGTTTGCAACAGCTTATTCTCTATTTCTTTATTATAACCAATGTTCTACCTTCCCTTCAACAAAGATTTGTACATGTATGTATGTTACCTACCATAATCGAGACTCCGTTCGGTGATGTTGACTGACCATTCCCCCCAGCCGACCTCATTAATGACAGCAACGCGGAACTGATATATACGATCTGGACGAAGGTCCTTTAAACTTACATCAGAAACTGAATAAAATAAAGATCAGAAGAAAAAAAATGTGCTTATTAAGAATTCTTATCCGATCAGCCATGATATGTATTTTTTAATTCAAAGTGCATTAGATGTATACCTTGGCAAGTATATCAACATTTTGACTGATTTTGACCTTATGTACACTGGGAAATCAATTTTTTTTTCATCATGACATTAACTATTTTTGAATTTTGAATTTGGGTATGAATGCACTTTACTCATTGGTCAGCTGACATTCGTCAAAAGTCGTGAATCACATCCCATTGGCGGATCTAGGGGGTCAAAGAGGTCACATGTCTCCCTTTCTTTTGCAATGAACCCTTCCTCGTTCTGCGTACTACACTTTTTTGCAGTGTCCCTCCCTCCCCGCCCGCTCATCATGCCAATTCTTTGGTAATATTTAATTTATCAGATTCTTAAGATGCCAAGTTGTCCTTCATCTCCATTGCAGATGATCTCATGGGAATCTTTAAAAATATACTTAGTCATTGGCAGATCAGGAGAGGGGGTGGGGCTAGGGGAGTTGGGACAGGGGGATTTGTAGGAGGGACGGGGGAGGGGGTCCAATAGGGTGCACGTATGCGCCCTTCTTTTGAATCATCATGCATGTAAATTTACCAAACATTCTCATGTTTGCTCCCCTTTTTTTGGACTTTGTGCCTCTTTATTTTCCCATGTGTTTTTAAAATGCCCTGTTTGGATCCGCCCTGTATTTCCAGGCAAGCTTGACATGAATCTGAGTATCCCTTGTCGTGTCATTGGCTCAATGAGTCATGGAGCACTTTTTTTTTGTCAGGGGAACATAATGTTTTTAACCAGGCACCAATAATTGGTTGCAGTTGGTCAGTCAAGTATGTAAAATCCTTCAAAATCATCCAATTTGAGTTTTTGCAGGATCCCTACTGCCTCAATCCTTCATCATCAACCCGAAACCAATGAACCATGACTGTGTATAACCCACCTAGCACATACATCTCTATTTGCACAAGTAAGGTCTTATCAGTGTTCATGCGTTTTGCACGTATGTACGACTGTCATTAAGGTCTTGGCCAATGAAAAGCTCTGCTTTGCTGACTCCGCCCCAAGCTCCAACCCCCTCCGACCGTCGATGTCTATAGAATTTCACAATGAGTCCGGTAGCCGATTGTTCAATTTCATTTCACTCGTGGATTTGCAACAATGGAGATTAACAACACACTGCCTAAGTACTTCAATGGTTGTCTGATCTGACACTAAGAACTATTATGTATCAGTGACGGATCCGAGGGGCGTTTTTGAAACAGTTCCCATAAGGTACAAATCTTGTGGTTTCCGTCCCTTCCAAGCCTCCCACATTACTAAGAACCATGAAAGATAAGATAAAATGTACATCTTGGCACTTACAATTTAAACATTTTGTTAATAATATTCATGCATACCCGTACAGAAGGGGGTAGAAAAGTTTGAAATATAGCCTATATTGAAACTGGTGGGATTTTAAGTGGCGGCTTTTTCAATATTTCTTTTTCGATTTTCGTTTTAAAAAATGAATCTGAACTTCGACTATTGTGGGAATTTGGGGGTGCGTACGCATGCCCGGTACCCCTGCGGGTAGGCCTAAGTTTATTTAAATATATAATAGCACGATTACTTGTTGTCTATTCCGTAGGCCTACGTCTTATTCTTATTCTATTCTCTTCTTCCAGTCGGCCAGTCCTCATAGTCATAATGAATTTGGTATGATGTATATTTTTATCTGCTATTATTAGACGCAGTTTTGTCTAATTGCTATCGGTGTAATTATTATTACGATGCCATCCCAGAAAGGATCAATTATTTTGTTTGTAATTATTTGTAAATTCCCGTTTACGTGTATCTATGTATGTGGAACCTTGAATTTTTTTCTGAAAATAAAAATTAATTATATTTAAACAGCCTGTAATAAAAAACTCAGATAACAATCAAAAGCATTTTCGTGGTAGCCTATACCTGCCAATAAATATCCCGATTAATTATTTATCGTACTCTTCTCCTTAACTTGATCGCGTTTCTTCTGAGATAATGCTGAACGATGTCTTCTTCTGGGTTGGAGTTTTGAATAAAGTAATCCACAGCCAGACCCCATTGGTTTCCATGGGCTCTGTATCCCTGACGTCGCTCTGATCATTATTCACAGGTAATCGGACTTGTTTGTGGGCCATGATGAAATGTGTTGGTCTCACAGACGTAGACGTAGACGTAGACAGGTGTGACACTTCCGCTAATCTAGGATCGGGAGTATTTTCAAATGATACGTCGTCTATACAAATGTAATATAAAAGACGTACCTAAAGGATCGGGAGTCTTTTCAAATGGTAAGTCGTCTATACAAAAGTAATATAAAAGACGTACCTAAAGGATCGGGAGTCTTTTCAAATGGTACGTCGTCTATACAAATGTAAAGTAAAGGACTCACAACCTTTAGGTACGTCTTTCAGTTTACATAATCATTATGTAGATGAGTCAATGCAAATTGCTCTCATCTAGGTTAGTGGACGGTGTCACACCTGTCTACGTCTACGTCTGTGAGACCAACACATTTCGCCATGGCCCACAGACAAGTCCGATTACCTGTAAATAATGAAGAGCGACGTCTGATATTAGAGGGATACAGAGCCCATGGAAACCAATGGGGCCTGGTTGTGAATTACGTTATCCAAAACTCAACCCAGAAGAAGACATTGTGCAGCATTACCTTAGAAGAAACGAGGTCCAGTTAAGGAGAAGAGTACGGAAATGATTAATCGGGATATTGGCAGGTATAGGCTACCACGCAAATGTTTGTGATTTCTATCTGACTTTTTTATTACAGCTGTTTAATTATAATTCATTTTTATTTTCAGGAAAAAAATCAAGGTTCCACACAGATAGATACACATAAACAGGAATATACCAATAATTACAAACAAAATTGTTGATCCTTTCTGGGATGGCACAGTAATAATAATTATAGGTAATAATAATAAGGGAATAACATTGTGAGGACCCGGTCTTCACTGCCTGATAATGACCGGCTGGGGGCTGGCCGTTGTCAACGGACCGAGCCCGCAGCCCCCAAGCGGTCATTCCCACCACCCCACCACCCCACCCGCACCCCCTGCCCGAGAAAGAATCAATTCAATTAATCCAATCCGATCCAAATCTCCCAAGAAAAAGAAAAAGAAAAAAACAAGACAGGAAAACGTGTGTGGCAAGCAAACAAAATATGACGCCACCATCACCAGAAAGAGTCCTAACCTCTGAGCCGCAGACAACTCAATGAAGTTGGCATTGTCTTCTTGACGACCTTCGTTGCAAATGAACGGAGTGAAAGAAATCGAACAATGGCAGACGGGACTCATTGTGAAATTCTATAGACGTCGACGGTGGGAGGGGGTTGGAGCTTGGGGCGGAGTCAGCAAAGCAGAGCTTTTCATTGGCCAAGACCTTAATGACAGTCGTACGTACGTGCAAAACGCATGAACACTATCTATACCGAAATGATTTACATGATACACCTTCTCTGGTATGGCGATAGCGAAACACGCAGAGACACACGTGGCCGCCGTTTATTGTGTACAAAGTTACCGTTACATTACTGCTTCGTGGTTTTATGAAAATAAACATAGATAGGTCTTTTTAAATATAAATCACCTACTATATTTACTATAATATTTTCTTTGATGTTCCTCCTGTTCAAAGAATCGTTTTTCTTCTTATTAATCATAATTAGAAGATCCATACTTAACATAATATAATAAACCTCTACTCTTCCACATTACCAGGGCTTAAAATTGATGCCCTATCTAAACACCTCACTAGAGAACCCGACTTCCAGGAAAAACCAGAGAAGTTACTCTGGAAACCTGTGCCCAGTAAAATTCAAGGCTCTCTTCAGTGCGGGTGCCGGACTTCACCCGAAACGTGGAATATGTTTAAAGTTTGCATTTATTCTTAATGAAATAGAATGTGTGCCTTCTATGAAGTGCGGTGCTAGAACTGACCCGATACCTCTATTGTCCCTATACTTATACCCCTGACACTCCCATATTATATAACACCTCGTTAACCCCTAGCGTGCAATACCTGTGCAACGCTCGAAAGATGAAGACAAATATTTCCCGCTATTCTTCGAACCGCGGGAAATGAATAGTCTTATCTATACCCAAATGATTTACATGATACACCTTCTCTGGTATGGCGATAGCGAAACACGCAGAGACCCTTATTAGAACAATGCCAAAGCAAGAGTTCCCATCAGCATGATTAAATTAATACATGTTATTACTGTTAACCTTTACATCAACAATTCGTATATACAAATTAACTTGAAGTCTGAACTACAAGCCCAACCTTTGGGTAATTTCCAACTTTTTCTCCAAAGAATCTTCGATATAACCGTCCTTACTCTCGTCCCTTTTCCACCGCCCGTGTCTTTTCAGGCACCGGTCTGCTACCTGCCTGTTAGCTGCGGCGGTTACACCACCCCTTCTCAGTGAATGTAAACCCAAGTTAAGGTTAGGCGCTACTGTATGCAACATCTTCAATACACATTCTCTGGTTCTCGTGTAGCTTAATTTCTTATCCTGATAAATTAGCTTACATAACTTTTTGGACCTAAATGCGGGCCTGAATAAAAAGGCATCGGTATCAGTAGTCATCTCTGCGACTGACATATATTTCGATAACATGCTGTACGGACATGCTGAGCTGACACCTTTTGCAATTAGAACTTCTTGGCCTGACCTATATTGGTCTGTTTTACTCTTGTGTATTACGATTTTGAAATAATTCTCTGAAAACATTATGTCGGAGCATCTTATGGAGCTCAGCTCATCGAACCTTAGAAAGCCGGCAAAAGCCGTCGTTATCATACATAAGTCTCTGATTATTAATAAATCTTGATTATCGACATATCTGTCGCAAAGCTCAATGATTACGTCTGGCGAAACAACGTCTTTCTTGATTGTCTTTTGCCCTGTAGTACGTTTAGCTGCTTCATGCAGGTTTCTTACAAATGCGTTGTTAGTCGGATCTGCCAGCCCGTTCATCTCATGGGCCCACTTGATTCCGTATATCGCCGATGATACGACGTGATGGGAACTTGCTCTGTCCAGTAGCTCTGAATAGGTTCGGCTGGTATGGCCGAGTATCCGCCCTTGTCACAAAAACTCGGCCAGTTTCTGAAACTCCCAAAGTACTTCTTGACTGTATTGTTACTCTTCGATGCAAACATGTATGCGCACATCATTTCCGTCAAACCTGTGTCCTCCACTCCTGCGTTGTGCAGCGCATCCTCAACGTTCCTTTTTAGGCCGATCACTGTCATAAAGTTTAACCCGAACTGACTTATTCATCAATTCACAGATTCAGAAAAATAATCTTTAATGCCATCATTTTAAATTTCAGAGGATTCTGGGCGAAAATACCGTTATTACCCAGCCCTTCTTTGATCAGGTTTGTCTTTAGTAGCATCATACTATCCGCTACGTATGCGTTGAATGCCCCGCCTTCATTAGTTAAAATCGGCCAAAATGGCGCCGATTTCCATACCGGAATTACCAATGTTCCGTTTGCCTTCTCTTTTTGCATTTTCTTGAGTGCCCTCATTATCAGTCTGGGAGAAGGTACCAACCAATTCTGATCCAAGGCCCAATTCTGACTGAACGCATCCACTCCCTCCGTTCTTGGGCACCACCAACCTGAGTTAAACCTGTCACACTGATTATTCAAATTTGAAGCAAATCTGTCAATTGTATGTTTGCCCCATTTCTCACTCAGATACCCGTAGACCCATGATTGCAATTGCCAATCATCGCTATCTGTTGTTCTGCTTAGTGCGTCTGCCTTAGCATTATGTTCTCTTTTAATCCACTCGGTTGTCAAAGAAATATTATTTTCTTTGCAAAACTGGTTAATACTTAATGAAACCTCGTTCAACCCCGACTTCTTGCTACCCGAGCTGACTTAACGTTTTTATTGTCTGTGAAACATCTCACTTTCTTATTTTCTAGCTCATGTTTGTTGGTTTTTATTACCCTTTGCACCGCCTCAGCCTCCCTCCATGTGGAGCTTTGCTGACTTTCCTGTACATTCCAGGATCCAATTACCTCCGTGCCTTCAACTAAGGCTCCCACACACAGGGAAACATATCCACCGTACCCGATAGCGGATGCATCGCTATGTATTTGGATTTCGGGTTCGTCTATCACCTCAGTGCTTAAACCTTTGCCGTTCAAATAGCCGGCACTTTGTTTCCAATGTTGTAATTCATTGTATGCATCATTGTCAACCAACACTGGCGCGTTCCAATCTAACCAATTTACCAACTGAATTAGTAAGAGAAATTATTTGCCCGACAATTGAGGCAAGAAACCTCGCTGGTACTAGTTTACTCCCAGACGTGTCAATCTGATAAAAGAGCGAATCTAATACTGTATCCAACCTACACATCCTTTCCGCAGTTGCGTGCAATAACCCTGTTTCCATGTTCCAATTGAAACCTAACCAACTCATTGATTGTGAAGGTTGCCATTGGCACTTCTCGTGCGCTATCAGGAAGCCAAATTCTTGCAACGATGACCTTATGAAATTACTGAGTAAGCGTGCCTGTTCGGCTGTGGCACTACCTCCCAAACCGTCGTCTAGAAACATAATTATTCTGTACCCCAGTGACCTCCAAAAAGTCAAAACAACTCTGGTTAGCTTTGTAAAAATGTAGGCTGCCGTAGCTAGGCCAAATGGCAGCACATTAAACTGATAGAATTGTGTCACCTCTCCCCTATTCCATGCGAAACCAAGATAGGTTCTATGGTTTTTAAATATCTCGACGTGATGGTAAGCAGATTTCAAGTCGAATGTGAAAAAAAAATAGCCCTTTTGAAACATTTGCTTAGCGACTGACACGTCCTCATACTTAAATTTGAATTGTATTAGATGAGAATTAATGTTCCTGCAATCTAGAACCAGCCTGGGTTTAGCGCTTTTATTGTAGGCAACCGTTAAAGGATTGACGGTATGAGGCGTTTTTGTCACCTCTGAAATGCATCCCTTTTCGAGCAATTTATTAATACTTTCCTCTACAAACCGTGGGTTATCCATTGCTGATTTATTGTTTCTCAAATGTACTGAATCTGGTAAGGTTTTGAAAGGGATCATATATCCCTGGCTGATTACTGATCTTATATGAGCGTTAACACCTGCCTTATCCCATTGACTCAAATTCTTTTTCAAATTACCAGCCGGCGATATAGGATCGCTGGACGTTGATATGCCCGTGTTTAACACTGAATCAAAATCTCTGTATTTTACAACTTGCTCTGCATTTGACCCAATATTGCAACTACCAATACTATGATCAATTAGATCGTCACTTATCTTATCGGTCTTGGAATGACCCTTCTGTGGACACTCCCACTTCCAATGCCCCGGCTGGCCGCAACTGAAGCACGTTCCCGGCTTTATTCTTGCACCCGATGCTGAACCTGATGTTGCTGTATGGCTAGCGGCTGGTTGTTGGGCAGATGATGGCCACGGCCCGAATCTTGTCGCCCTTTTCCCCTTTTTGGCCTTCTCGAGCTTGAGCTTCTTTGAAGCTCTGGCCTCTGCGCGGTGCATCTTCTTTTCGTCGTCTGAGTCCGATGCTAGTGGATTTGCTTCGTACTCTTTGACCAGATTCCACCCCATTTCGGATGTGTCCGCCATCTTTATGAGCTTTTGTCTATGATTAATTAGAGTAATACCTTCAGCAATGTCCTTAGCCGCTTGCTCTACGTTCTTGCCTCCCTTGATGTTATTTTCTGCCTCTCTCAGCTTTGTGGTCACATTAATGTTGAACTTAAATTGGTCTTCACAGCTTTTTCTCTTGAACACATGGTTATCGTTTGTCAAAATACTATTTTGAATCTTGGCCAGTTGAGTATCAGACATGTCTTTCTGACTATCGTTGATCCTACCCTCAAACGAGGCGAACTTCGCTGAAATCAGCTCGTCGAGCCTGCTCATTAGTGCTGCCTGCGAGTTAATTACAGCAGATTGCACCCTTTCCTCGATGAAATTTGCTTGTTCCATTCTGTTATGAAGCGTGGGCCTAGAAATAGAATGTGTGCCTTCTATGAAGTGCGGTGCTAGAACTGACCCGATACCTCTATTGTCCCTATACTTATACCCCTGACACTCCCATATTATATAACACCTCGTTAACCCCTAGCGTGCAATACCTGTGCAACGCTCGAAAGATGAACAAATATTTCCCGCTATTCTTCGAACCGCGGGAAATGAATAGGATTCACACTATGTAAGCTTACAGCATCCCAATCCTTCAAATTCATTGTTTTTTTTCTAACTGAAATAATAACCTTTGTTTTAATGTTTTCAGTACAATTCACAAAATGAGAAATTTATTCTCTGATAAGGGACCCGGCAGTTTTCCTCAATACTCCAAAATCCTCCAGCGTTCTGTTGTTAGCAGCAGAATGTGGGTTCGAATCCCGGCCGTGACACTTGTGTCCTTGAGCAAGACACTTAACCATAATTGCTTATAGGGGCAGAGGCAGTTTAACAACTGCCTTGTTCTGGACTAGTTAATAATCCCTCCCAGTCCTATTCGCACCGTTATTAACTCGTCTTGTTTCGGTGCGAGGGGCTGGTTTCTTCAGTGTGGAGTCGTTGTAACAACTCAATGGGCCGGATAAATAAAAAGTAGCAATTGCTTTTACTAGTCATTTTCTTAAATCTTCATTAATAAAAGTGAGCAATTACTTGCAAGTAATTGCTTCCAGTAGTTAGCAAAAGCAATTGCTATGATTTTTAAGCAATTACTAGAGAGATTAGCACTTGCTTGGAAGCATATAAATAAACCAGACCTTTTACTAATGACTTGTAGCACTTGCTAATATTTTTACAAGATACTAAATGAGGAGCTTACGCATTTGCTAACACTTGCATGTTGCATTACTCCTGCCATCATGGCCGAGTTTATGCATGTAAGGGAACATGAAAAGGTGTACAATGAAAGAATAAATCGTGATGAAGTTAATCCTACCAGATACCGGAAATTATTTCGGTTCAATTTTGAAAATTTGGAGTGGCTAGCAGCAGTCGAAGTACTTGGTTTGAAACCAGCAGAAATGGCGCATGGCATCTTCGTAATAGTCGGGTTTTCATCCTTTGAAGATGTTGTACAGATCTTGTTCCCATGGAACCAAAACAATCTTCCTATTTCCTGTTTGCATTCCATCTGTTTTCTTCTTCACTTGACTTTTCATGTTTGCTATCTTTTTCAAAATTTGCTTCTCATCCATGGCTTTACCTGTGTTGGTAGCAATTGACATTTGTGCTTTTTTAAGTGCATTTGCCTTCATGTCTTTTACCTCCGGCAACTGACTTTTCTCGATTAGAACAGGGTACTCTTTGATTATACTAACGAACAGTTCGTTCAAAGATTGCTCACTATTTGTACCACTCCCCAATTCTTCGGCTGCATCCATGTTGCTAACACATGCCTCATATACAACCACTAGGCTAATCGGAACTGACCTCCCATCATTGTTATACCCATAAGCAATTGCTAACCCACCCAAGCAACAGGTGCTAGTCAAAGAAGAAGGTTATTTATACATTTTTAAGCAATTGCTTAACCTTGAGCTTTTACTTGTTAAGCAATTGCTATTGCTTGAGCTTTTACTAGATAAGCAATTGCTAACTTTTATTTATCCGGCCCAATGACTTAGTAGCCCCCACCTTGGATTGGCCATTGGCCATATGTGGGGCGATTTGCATAAAACAAAAATTTAAAAAAATAAAAAATTCAGCCACAATTAAATACATGTAAGCCCTCAATTAGTTTAATTTCAAACCTGCCTCAATCCTACAAAGTCATTCCAATCCCGTTCTGGTGGATTTCGAAGGATTTGAGATGGTTAGGGTTAAATGATGGTTGCAGGGGTTGCCCTAATGCCCTCAACCTTGTTTTCACTAGCTGGTCAGTAAGTTTGAGTGTTAACTATTCTGCAAGCATGGGTCTGCATGTTTTTTATGCACTTTTTATAAGAATCCGCATGGTGAACCACAATTGTCAATATTTTTTAGGTACTTGTAGGACAAAGTATCAGAGATTACATTTCATGGCCCAGTGGAATAAAATGTGTAAATATAAAATAAAAAGAACTAGGATTCAGTTTTTGTAATTTTGACTACTAGGAGAGGGGTTTTGACTAGCCCGCCGGACTACTAGGAGAGGGGTTTTGACGTTAGGTACCTAGGCTAGGCCTAATTGTTTTTAGGAAATATGGGCTAACAATTACTGGTTAGGCCTAATGATAATGCTATTGTCGAAACTAAAAAATGAAAATCAGAGCAACGTTCCTAAAAAGTTATTCACGATGCTCGGAATACACACAATCACATCTATAGGACCTACACTACAGTACTGTCCTGTAGTCAGTAGTTTGTGCATGCATGATGTAGCCTACATGTACATGTACAGTGGGCCTATATCATGTGTAACGTTAGGCTTGTTGTTTGGAACTGAATGTATAGTCCTACTAGGCAGGCCTACTAGTTAAAGTTGGCAGACAAATGACATTATCAACAACAGTAGGCTACCTCATATGAGAGCATTATGGTGGTAGCATAACTACATCATGCGTATGTGTGACCGCTACGTACATGTATGTAACAACAGACCAGGGTCACATTTTACAAGTTAAACCTGTACTTTTGTTCATGTATGTGTATCCCTACTGTACAACACTGTACAACAAGGCTCACAAAGTCATGGCTTCATTTTTACCATGATTTAGTGAGGATGTGACTGTATAGGTATTTATCCATAAATGTCCATGATGTACATACTGCATGATCTTGAATGGTTTACTTTTATTAGGTGTTCGGGTATGTGCCCGAAACACCTCTTGTTTTGTTCGTTTTTTTAGGTGTTCGAGCGCGCAGCGCGAACACCTATTGTTAGGTGTTCGAGAGCGCAGCGCGAACACCTATTGTTTTTGTACTGTTTTTTTTTTTACTTCTTATTCTCAGTGGCGCTTGTCCGGTAACAAAGGCATCCTTGCTAAGCATATACAGCCTTCAAACTTAACACATAAACAGAACATATCAAGCAGACGAAACCGTTTTCTGTGACGTCATGATTACGTCATCAGGTGTCGAATTACGCTAACAAGTAAACTATTTAAAACGTTTCATATACGTTGCATGAAAGAATCAAAGTTCGTATAGCGCCGCAAAGCAATACAATGACGCTAGTCTGGGCCATGGGCACAACACGTACACGCAAACAGCGTCGATATCGATTGTACATGTAGATCCATTGTAACCAAATATCGTGTAGTACACGATATTTGGTTACAATGGAGCTGTTTGCGTGTGGTGCCATGGCCAGACGTCATTTTAGGCTGTAAAAATGGATCGCCAACAGTACACGGTCATAAATAGAGTAAGTATTTTGAAGTTACTTTTTAAGAGGATTTCCTGTATTTATCTTCGTGTTTTTATACAAGAAAAACCATTTTTTAAGCTGTCCATTCGTCGTTGCATTGTGCCTGTTTAACTAACAATAACATGACTAACGTTAGTAAGGCCTACGTGAACATACTTTGGACAGTAAACAACTAACAAAATATGAACAGATGTCACCAAATTACAGGATCATCTTTAAGACATGATGTTTGTAACATGGACAGACATGTTGTTTGAAAATTGACAGGAAAGTGACAATAGAATGAAATAATTGCTCAAATGCTTTTTCATTTACATCCCTAACCCCTTTTTACGAAGCCCGGGAAGGGACAGTGGTAAGAAATAAAATTCAATGGAGTAATCCGTGCGCACGGATTAGGAATCCGTTCGCACGGATTAGGAATCCGTTCGCACGGATTAGGAATCCGTTCGCACGGTTTAACAACCGTTCGCAAGGTTTAGTAATCCGCTCGCACGGATTAGGAATCTGTTCGCACGGATTAGAATCCGTTCACATCGGATTAGTAATCCGCTCGCACGGTTTAACAATCCGTGCGCACGGTTTAGCAATCCGCCACACGCATGCGTTACACCGTACGTTAGTTGATTCAAGATGGCGGAGGTCAATGGAAGTAGTTGTTCTGATGATGACCTTGTTGGTTTACTAACCGTGCGAACGGATTGCTAAACCGCGGCGAACGGATTACTAAACCGCGGCGACGAATTCTAATCCGGCGAACGGATTACTAATCCTTGCGAACGGATTACTAATCCGTGCGAACGGATTACTAATCCGTGCGAACGGATTACTAATCCGTGCGCACGGATTACTCCATTGAATTTTTTTTCTTACCACTGTCCCTTCCCGGGTTTCGTACCTTTTGGATTGTTATGAGCCAAAACTAAGACATCTTCTGGGTATTTAAGAAATTAGCATGTGAAATATACCCCGTATGTAACGTGGACAGACAATTTGTGACAAATATCTGTCCACGTTACAAACATAATATTTTGAAGATGATCCTCTGTTATTTGTTTAATACCAGGGGGGTTGTCTTGATTTTTTCAGGTAACAATCCTTAGGGAAATAGCATTATAAAGGGACAACGTGTGGGTGAATAAATCTGTTCTATTAGTACTTTTAGTTAATTTCTAAATAAATGTCTGTCCATGTTACAAACATATTGTAATTACTTAATTACTTAGAAAGTGTTCTTAATTTTTGAAAAGCACAATCCTCAAGGCACCTGGAATGTACACAGAAAAAAGTTATGAGTAAAAAGTACTTCATTTTATTATCAATGTCCCATGTTCCTAAAATGTCACACTTTTGTACATTAGTGTGGAAAGACACAAATACATGATTTTGTAAGTTAAGGTTGGTGTTAAAAGGAAAGACAAAGTGTATGTCAGAGCTATAAGAAATAGTTTGCGTGGGTAGTGAACTCATTGTACAGTTATCCTTTAAATTACATTGTGTTGTGACTTCGTATAAGTTTGTAAGGCGATCTTAACAAGGTAAGGATGTGTTCCTTGTAGAAAGATGCACTATTGTGTTTCTTGTACGTGACTAACAGGTAGTCGTAACACTAACAGCTAATTAAAGTTATTGCTTGAAGGTAGGCTTATCGTCACGATCAACAGGACATGGAATCAGAGTTCAAGTTCTAGTTTAACCCAGTGACTGAAAATAATACTCACATAATAAGGTCATATTCGTGTTGCTGCTGCATAAATGAGCCAGTAATTTTTAGTCACTGTGTTCAGGACGCCGATTCCATGCCCTGTTTGTAGAAAGTCTGCTGTAATCGTGACGATACTGTCCCTTTAACATCTTTACACCAATTCTGTTTATAGGATTGATGGTCAGTACTATCCCAATGCGTGCATACAAATAAATAGGTACTTTACTACTTAACGTTAATTTGTGCACAAACTGAAGGGAAGATTTTTTGAGAAAACAAAATTACAAAATACGGTTGAGTAATTCGAAAATAGCGGAATTCATGCTCAATTCCCTATAACCAATCTTCCCAAGCCTTCCCGGTTGATATCTGATCGTCGGAGTGAGTGAATGGTTCAGTTTTCAAAGTCCTTGTTTCAGTTACGACGGTGCTAGTGGTTGTTCCGCCATATTGCTACTGGTTAACCTAACGATGTGTATATTGCTGCACTTACATGTACGTAAAACAATGGGACTTAACGTTACGAAAATGTCCGGCCCTCTTTTACAATTTTCCTTTTTGCTAGAAATGTATGCTATCATATGAAAAGAATACTCACCGCTTTTCATCCTCGTCGCCAATGTAATGGACTCATTATAATTATCAAAATGAAACTGAAAGGAATCGGACGCACTCTGCTTTCATTTCATTTAGGAATGCAATGACTACACAACGTGTGTGTACTACTATATGGAATCTATGTATTATTATTGCGTACAAAGATCGTCATTAATTGGACTCGCAAACAAGTCCCACGTCATATCTGTTTGTGTATTATGTACAAAGATATATGGAGAATTACTGCCGAATAAGGAAGCGACTTGGTCACATCAACTTTTTCAGTGCATGTGTTTTGTACACAGATACAAAATGCGCTATAAATGATGTCATGATGAAGTCACAAGACATTGCAGGCCAAAAGGCACATCTACAATACCCCACAAATGTATAACTGAAAAAAGTTTGATGATCGGGTGTATATTTCTTGAGCTATGGTGATAACAAGATTGCCTAATTAAATATTCACGTGACTATAACTAAGCTAATTAATTAAGAATTTTAGTCTAATGACATTTAGAAACTACGTCAAGGCATAAGCTTCCATATGGTATATGATTTGACTCTTTCTCATATTCCTAAGAAGGACTTTTGCCACGAAACCCTCTCACACGTTAAGGCAATAGGGTTTGGGTGGAAATAAAGAATAATAATAATCATAAAAAAAATTAAAATCTTGACAGAAACAATAGCTGTTCCGACTAACAGGTCGTAACAGCTAAAAAACTAAGTATGACCAGGCAAAGAGCTGGTGATGTCTGGCTTATGTCTGGAACAACAATATTAGATAATAGATTGCCAATTGTGATAACAGTGGCTAAACTCAACGATAAGTAAGACTAATTGCGGTGACACCATGTGGAATCTCAATTGAGTAGTAATTAGTTCTGAAAAGAACTGGGGGTACAACTCGACGTTTCGATCAGTATGCTCTGATCGTCCTCAGGAGAATGCCGGACTCTGGAAAATGCTGCTGCTTAAACTCAACGATGTTGACAGATGGGCTATAGGCCTGTATGTTATGGGAATTGTACATGGTCCTATGGGAATTGTACATGACCTGGCGTTTGGGGGTTGACTTGTGGGTCAATGGTTCAAAATAAGCTAATGGTGACTGACCATGGTGTTTGGTTATGTTTCAATAGAAAATTTGTGGGAAAAAATGGTGGAGTACTTAAAAATTGCTTACAAACATACTGATGAACAATTGCCATGGCATACGTTAGGATTAAGAAGTGACCTTGTGTGTAGAAATCAGTCTTTAAATATATGTACAGGTTTACACAAATCTACTTCATTGTTCAGTAGCTGTAAATAGTGTGCAATAATGTTTGTTTTTGTGAAAACTGTAGATTCCAAAAATGATTTTGTTTGGCAATTGTACGTATTTTTTGTATGGGTGAACACAATTCCTTGCAAAATGGTAGTTTTTATAAAATGTATTTGTGCTATTTGTGGAAGCTGTTGCAAGTGTCTAGTAGTCCATCATATTCTATTGATATAGTTAACACTATAGCCAGCCCTGGAATAATGGTAGTACAAAACTAAATGTCAATAGCTTGTAGCAGAATGATTATTTGTGTTGTGATAAGAGTAAATAACTACATTGATCTGGTGTTAGTGGTATGGCTAGACACAAATTGTATAGGAACTGTGTTGGGCGTGTATTTAGGTGACAATGTGGGTGAATGGTGTTACTTAGGTTAAAAGGGCATTTACTATGCTGTTTGAATGAGATGTGGAAGAGTAAACAATAGTTGTCTGGAAAGTTTTTGTACATTACAGGTCTATTGCTGCCTCTAGGGTAAAATCTGTGAAAAGTGTTGTGGCACTAAATGTGTTTACCTGTCTTCGGAAAACGCTGTAATGGTGAGAATTTCTGATGTGGTTGTTACTTCTGAGGGCTGTATAAAAGACAAAAGGTCCAGAGTTGTATTTAAACCAAATACAGTAGAAAGTGGTAATAGGACATTTTGTACTACACATAGATCTTTGTCATTTGATTGATGAAATGAACGTCATGTGTCAACTATTAGTGTGCCATACAGCGGCGTGACACTCCACCATTTACTATAGGACATCAATTATTAAAACATATTGTACACTTTTGCAGGCATTGAAGTCAGTTTTATCAGCATTGTTTCCAAAATAAATGTACCCGCATGTTTGTCCAAACAAGGTACACAGTTGTTTCATAGCATGCATGGAGGACAACGTTGTTTAATTAATATGGCGTTGAAAAACGTGAACGTGAATCTTTAACGCACGTCATTTGGCCAAGTTTCAAGTGAAGATGTAAATGAGTTATCAAATGACAAGGATCTATGTATGAGTTATTTAATATAAATATTGGATGTTTATTATTTGTACCATATTGCAGAATATAATGACATGGTGAAATCTGGGCTGTCCCGTTTTACTCTTTGTGTTGTGAAATTGTATACCATTAGAAAATAAGAGTGGTTTGTGAGTGTACAAGAAAGTAATTCAGAGATTTGTACTACCTGTTGCCTGTCAGTTATAATTCACCTTGTGATTATATTGTGCAATGTGGTAGTCATATGCGTCCAATATTTGTATAATATTGATAACATGGAATGTGTTTTGTGTGTGTTGTTATAGTTAAAATAAATGTTATATTGACACGTCTGGGTACACATGTTACTAAGGTGATGAGGTCATGTGCATGTGTGAGTTAAAGTAGGAATTAACAATGAGGTCAGTGTTGCAAATATGTATTGTTGTTTGTGCAATGGTATGTTTAACCCTCCATGGTTTAACTTGTTGGCGTTGTTGTTGTAGTTTAATTAGGTTAGTTTCAATAGGAAAGTGGTTGGTGGTTTACATGTATGCATGTACAGAGGTGAATTTTGCATACATGTAAGTTATAAATAATTATGGTATTGCTCGAGTTCTTAAAATGAGAAAAGCTTACCAAGATGACTGTCTCTTGTGTAGCGTTTAAACACTGTGGTGTCTTGATATGTGGATGTTAACACATTTTCAATAAGCACATGTGTCCCAGATGGTGGAATGACATACTAGTAGTCGGAATAGTTACCCCACAGGTTTACTTGGATTTTGTGGTTTTGTTTTTCATCAAGTAAGTCGATGCTGCGTTGTGGGTCCTGCTGTTTGGTGAAACCTGTTGTTTGGAAGAATGAAAAGGGAAAGAGTGATAAATATTATTATACAGAGTTGGTGTACATTCTATGTTGAAGGATTGTAACAGAGGTTGTACTGAGGTCAGTGGTGATGAACTAAGAAGAAGAAAGGCGATTTAAAACATAAGAAAGAACAATGTAAAATGGAGACAGGTTGTTTTAGGTTTGTACAGAAAGAACAAAATTAGGAATAATACAGGGATGAAAATCATGTTTTGAAAATGAAAGTATTGTCAACTACAGGTGTAGTGGACATAGTTGGGTGAGTAATTGTAATGTTGTAGATGTATGAAATACGTACAGCTTCAATTATGCCGTTAACACTGATTCTAGAGTCTTTTGGTAGAGCTGTTGCTTCTTGGATTGTCACCTTGTGTGCGTGGTAGAAATTGTTCTCTACTTCTTGAGAAGTTGCAAATGGAGCTGTGCAGAAGATCTGAAAAGTAGATGATAAGTAGAAATGTGAAAGTCAGTAGTATGATATTGAATATTCTATAGCTTTATTGTTGGATCAGGATATATTAAAATAATAGATTATGTATGAGAGAAGTAGCTGCATAATGTTGAAGTAAGATGCAATGAAGTAAAGTGAATATTGCATATTATAGTAACTGATAAAATAGGTTTTGTTGGTCAATTTTGGCAGTTGAGCATTCAATTTAACCATGAGGCCATTCTATTGCGCGTTAACTTGAATGCTGGTGAAAATGGACATTTGAGTTTGTTTTATGACTAGTCAAAAGTTGTGTTGTGTCATTTAATTTAACTAAATAACTATCCAATTTAACAATTCAACAAAACAGTATTGAAATTGCAGGAGCTATTTCAGGTGTGTGTTTTTTATGCAAAGTCGTTTTTGGGCAGGCATTTTTGTCAGTTCTGCAGTTAAATGTACCCTAGGGTTACTGGAGTGGCAATAGTGTGTTGAAGACAGATAGTCTGGTCAGTAAGAAGGAAGGTGCGATTGCGTTCAACAAGCAGCTATTCAGAGTCTTGATGTTATCACCAAAGTGAAGTGCATGCAGTGGTATAACCATACCCAAACATATATGCCAAGATGTTTGGCATGCCAACAGATTGATGCTTGAGGAATACCTAACAAATGTTAATGTGTCACAAACACAAACACAACAAAATAGCTCTTGGTCAGTTATCCAATAAAGATCTCCCCCCCCCCCCAAAAAAAAGGAGAGAAAAGGCTGCATATAAAATATGTGGGAAAAATAAATGAATAAAGTGAAACAGGTTTGACTGATTTAAAGTGAAGTTACGAAAGACTTATTAGCTGTTGTACCATTGAAGGATTTTACTATATGTAATCAGGTTCTCAATAATACATGAACAAGTAATCTGCATTTGTACAATCATTCAATCATTTTGATATTTAAATGAACATGTTATTAGCTGTTGTATCATTGAATGATTTTAATATATGTAATCAGGTTCTCTATAATACATGAACAAGTAATCTGCATTTCTACAATCATTCAATCATTTTGATATTTAAATGAACATGTTATTAGCTGTTGTATCATTGAAGGATTTTACTATATTTAAACAGGTTCTCTATAATACTTACAAACATAGACTTACACTTCATACACTGGTTATTGAAATTGGGAATAAGGCGGCAAGTTACAACCCAACCCCCATCTCATGAATAATGACTCCACCCAAGTCCTAACCCCCTCCCCTACAACCCAGTCCCCGCAACTCAATCACACACACACACATCACATTAAATTTTACTTGTTATTGAGTGGTGGGTACCACGATTGGGGTGGTAGTGGGGAAGGGTGGGGTGGGGTTAATGACCACCACCTCGCCTCCAGCACTCCACCAAAACCCCCACCCCACCCGCCCCCAGCCATACCCATTTTCAAACTTATTGATATTTCCCTTGGTGAATGCTATAAATCATCAGATGATCCGGCTTCACACAACCCCTACACCCACCCCTCTTCCACCAGCACCCCACCCCCACCAGCACCCCACCCCCACAATCGTGTACCAATTGGTGAATACTAATAATAATAATCATCAGCGGGAGCAGGGCAGACTAAGTCTTTAGTTTCCTCTGTGCAGAATGGTCTGATCTGCTCGTACAGATACTTCTGTCTGTCCCGATCCAATCCGGCTGGCTGAATGACATAATTTTGGCATGCCAGTGGAGAGTTCCCCATGCTGAACAACTTCCTCTGTTGATGGTGCCTCTACATAGTTCTTGCACACCATGACATCAGGTCTGTCACTAGGAACTTTAAAGTGATGGTTACTCTTAACCCCTTTTATCTTACGGTATGCTGGGGGTAAGGAACGACACCCAGTCATATGTTGGAACCAGCTAATTCTTGTGTGCTTGCGTTCGAGGTTGATTCGTTTGGATTTCTGCGTGGCTTCAGAAGTGTTGATGCTGGTGCAGATAATTCCTAACAGAAACAGATCTTTTTCAAAACTCGTCATGTCACGTACATTCAACCTGAAATTACAAAACCAGAACAAAAACTACAATTTATTTAACAATGTCCCACACTGCACTCTACATGCATTAGTACAAGTTGATGTTGTCTATTTAAAAAAAAAGAAGTCCGAATGCGTCTTTTCTTCATAGTCTCCTATTGACGTTAACTGTCACAGCGACAATTACATCATTACAGGAGACTGTGAAGGGACGACGCAGGAGAGGAAGAGGAAGATGATCTATGTTACCTGATACTGCCAATCTCTTCTTCGTTGAACTGCTGAATACATGGACTGTCATAAAGTTTACACTTGCAATGACATGGTTTCTCGGGAATGTCAATGAAGTTGAACATCTGTACTGCCATGTCCATGGCCACATTTTCAGCATTATGTGGTGCAGGTTCAGCAGGGACATGGCCAGGGTCATCATCACCGTCACCATCCTCTTGCTCGAGGTCACCGGGCTACGTAAACATTTAAAAAAACGAATGTCACAAAGTACCTTACGTGAAAGTTGAAACATGTTCATAATGGATTTATCTTGTGTTCTGTATAAATTTACATTATAAACTTACTTTGACCTTACTTTTTGTATGCAAATTGAAACAATGGATTTTTAGGCCTATGTTTTATTTTGTATGAATTATTGGAAAGAATGTCGTATCAGTGTCACTTTTTAAGGGCTTTTTTTGGATTTTTTTTGCAACCACTAAACAGTTAAAAAATCATTCTATCGATTTTTGGTGGTACAGAAAGCGAAAACTATCTTTAAAATCCACTTTTATGATGGTTTTCGGACTTTATTTCCCTTCTAAAAAAATCATCCCCTTCAGAAAATAGAAGGATCCTATTATAGTTGCCACTACGCATGTACAATGACTGCGTTGGTCACTAATTGTGGAGTTGACAAGATCAGCCTGACATGACTGAGGAAGTCATCGTATACCAAAAATGCCTGATTTTTCATGAAATAAATATCCTGGAATAATTTGAAGTATATGTCCATCATCATCCATACGTTCTCCACCTTACCAGATAGGTAAGATTACATTATTGGTTATATTTAATCGGGCGGCTGGATACGACATTCTACCCGAATTATTTTATACACTAAGATAACTAACGTTACTTTAAAAAAAAACTTACCATGTAAATATCCTAGTTCATATTCACTGTTTGAGTCAAGTTCATCGGCATCACTTTCGTCGGAATCACCAAGATCTTGGAAATAATCTTCAATAACTTCGAGCATACCCAAGTCTTTCAACCCACACGATGCATCGTTAACAAGTCTTGCGATCCTGTCCTCGCGATCGGGACAATTAGACTCAGAATCCATGATTGAAAATCATCCAACATTGACACAAGATTACACAAATATCCACCGTTTTGTTGTGAATTCCACAAACTCGCCAAAAATTTTCAAATTTCAGCCGAGTTTATGACTCAAAACATGATACTGAACAGACCGCATGTACTATCGTGAATCACAGTGTCGCTTCGCCCCAAAGTTTTGGACAATAACAACGCAATAATTTGACTTCACATCGCCCAAAAACAATGAGTCAATGTGAGGGGCGACTTGGCATACAATGCGTTAGTAATGGGGCGAATTATTATGACGGCATTGCTGTGATACCAATATCAGCCAATAAGAGATCGCTATTCCAGTCACGTGAGATGTGTTGCTAACGTGGCTGAATGTTATTTACATCTGCGTCACTGGAAAAAAGGCTTCTGAATGGCTAAGCTGGAATATCCCGCCAGTTGAAAATGCCTTATTTGGAATGATGACGATTTCAGCTTTCCATTGATGTCAAACATGCACCAGTACCGCTATGGAATTAAACATGGCGACGTGTCAAAAAACGCGACATTGTTGCCGTTCGCGGCGACAAGAATGTATTGTTTCGCTCAGATTGGCCAAGTATAGCAAAGACAAAACATTCAGGAAAATGCCCATAATATCACTTTCAGGGATTTTTTTAGGGCTTAAACGTGGACAACCGAAAGAATAGATATTTAGCTACCGATTGATGAAAAAAACCTAATTTCGTCCAGCAACACATTTTTTCGTTGTGAGTGCATTATCTCGAAACGGCATTTGCCGACTTTCGCCTGGTTTTGGGGTGGCGGGTAACCAATGTTTGAAGTGTTTGGGGGAGGCAACCCCGCCCCATGGTGGAAGCTTCATTTGCATAAGATGTGTGACGTCAGGTCGGGAAGACCCGATGTGTACATCATGTACATGTAAATACATACACATTCACACACGTAGCGTCGATTTCATTTCTTCCGCGATTTTTGTTTCCGGAACTAATAAAATGCCGGAAAGATGTGTTGCTGCAGGATGCAGTAACACCACCAAAGACAGTGTTAGCCTTCATCTGTTCCCAAGTGACCCAAAATATCGCCGTATTTGGACGAGCAAAGTTCGACTGACAAGAGTAAAGCGGTCAGGTCCATCGGCTCACAGTTTTGTGCAGCGATCATTTTGAGCCGAGTTGTTTTGACAAAGATCGCCAGGGGATGTACAGTTCTTTCGGCTTGAAAAGATTGCCAAAGCTGCGACTCGATGCCGTCCCGACCATTTTTAAAGTGAATAGGAAGGATACAAAGGTCCAAAAATCAAGAAGAGGTGCTCTTGCAAAGAGAGAAAAACTCACGGTAATTTTTAAACTGTGCTCGTTCATGATTTGTTTCACCAGAGCAAGGGTTTCACTCGCAAAAAATTCCCAGGCCCTCAGAGTCTCCCCGCAAGCAGCGGACGCACGTTTGCGGGACGGGATTATGTGCTACTCGGCCTAGTAGTTTTCCACTTCTCGTGTTGTCATCGTGATCATTAGAGGCAGTGTGACTGTGAAAGATGTATTCTTATTTATCATAAATCGGAACAACGGGATGAACATGGTTTCAACAACCATGTAGTGTAGTGCAAATATGACCGTCAATATTGCATGAACGGTCCACCATGTACATGATTGTGATAAACACTACACAGGTAGTACAGCGCCATGTTTTGGCCTACAGAAACTCGTGTTCATGTAACTAGAGGCATAAGGGTCCAGACTATCGAATTTCCCTTCCCGACATGACACAATAGCACATTATTCAAGAGTCTCCAAAATACAATATTTGCCCCCTCCCCCACCCCACGGATGTCTTTGGATAAGACTATAGACTATAAGACTGTCAATCTTGGGTATGATAAAGAAAAGTATATGGCATGAAATGCAACTTACAGTATGTAGTACAGCGACTGAAATCTTTTTGAATTCTGTTTCATTCAGTGCTTCCACCACAGAAATTGCTGGTGGATCATAGAAGGTGTCTGTGATGGTTTCATCATAGTGAAATATCTCTCCACGGTATATCTAGGAGGAAAAGTTTTACATGTTTGTATAAACTAAGGTGTGTACAGGTGTTAAAACCACAAACAGCTCTTTTTTTGAGTAAGTAAGAAACATGTTTTTTAGTTTGAAGACATAATGGAATGTATATTTGTTGTTTTCATGAATGATTAGTAGGAGTACATTTAACTTTAAAATTGAGGTTTTACAAATTCTGATTTTTTTTAATGGAGATGACTTTCCCATGCAATGAAGATTGAAGGGTATGTTTACAATGTTTACATGGCCGAACTGCCAGAGATTCACTGTCGGCAATATAGATTTTACTGGATGAAAGTTTACAATTTACACACCTTCAAGTGAAACTAAGTAATGAAGACCCCTTCCATTAATTGTGCAACGATTCTCAAATCATCAGTTAACGTTGGACGATGTGTACAATCCCTGTCGAAAAACTCATCTGTGCACGAAATCAAAACTTGCATCGTGTACAAGCCCTATGGCAAATTCCCTTACTGCAAAACCACCACCGAATACGAGTCGAATGAGAACAAAACGTGCACTTTTTTTATTGCTGTGGCGAAACTACAGAACGTGTCTCGACAAAGACGTATACTGTATATCCAGTGGAAATCATGATAAGATCATATTCGCGTTTCAGTTGCATAAATGAGCCAGTAATTTTCAGTCATTGCTGTTCATCTTAAACTTGGGCGCCGATTCCATGCCCCGTTTCTAGAAAGTGTGCTCTGATCGTGACGATACTGTCCCTTAAACATCTTTACACCAATTGTGTTAATTACAGGATTGATGGTCAGTAGTATCCCAAATGCGTGCATAAAAAGAAATAGGAATCTTGTAAAAGTGCCCATGTACAATGTACGTGCTGCAATATGAATCCGATGTTGTTGGCTGGAAAATCGTGTACAAATGCTATGGTGTTTTGACAGAAACAAAGAATAAGAAAAACAAATAAGAATCTTGACGAAAACAAGAGCTGTTCCGCTGGAAAGCGCGGAACAGCTAATGATAATAATAATAATACTGGAGATTATGTGTTTGTCCTATGGACGAACACAAGGCTGTTCCCATTATTTTGTTTTATGTTGAAATTTACAGACCTACGTTTCCAGAAAATCATTAGTCATCCAGTTATTTTATTTTTCACAGGTCAATTTAATTAATTATATGTCTAACAGTCAATGTAATAAAAAGACAAACACAAACTTATCACTAAAATTAAATTTATTAATACAAAAGCAAACATAACACAAAAATTTACATCAACAACCACTGTTTACATCGCACACTGTCTTTATAAAAACTTAAATACACAAATGATCATATGACAAATAGAAATAAAACCATTAGGAGCATTGTGGCTAAATATATTTTGTTTTGTTTATAGCAGTTTGTAATAGCTCATAAATAAATGTAACATCAAGTTAACATGAACATGTAAATGGTATAGAACTGCTAAATATCTTCTCTTTTTACAAAGTTTGGTAGCACTCAGAAAACAATGAAACAAAATGCTGCATGGTAACAATCCTTGTTTTTCTCATAATTATTACATGTTTTTATGAGACTTCCTGTACATTCTCAGTTTCAACAGTAACATTAAATGTTTAAAGAAGGTAATGATTTTGCAATACATGGAATATGACAAGGCTGACAACAATAAAAATTCATCACAAGTGATGACTTATCACTTTATGGCATTAAATAATTATATTACTGCACTAAAGAAGTAGCATTATACACTAGCTTAAATTATTACATTCATCATTATCTTATGAATCAAAGATGCACTTGTACATTACTTGTACACTGTAGGACTGAAGGCAGCTATTATCTATAGCAACTGGTTGGATATTTTAAAATCTCTGTGACGTAGTGTAGTTAAGTGTAACTGCTGGCCGATAAACATGAAGGAGACACATCGCAGAATTAAACCACTCATGGAATCCTCATGTGATATACTGTCACTGATAGTCAACTTGTTTATTTCTGGTTCCTGGTGTATCTTAAGTCCTTGTTTCTGGGTTTGGTTCATTTGGTTTAGTTTATGCTGTAAGTATGAGAACAAAGCAATAATACATATATCAGTCTCAAAATATACTGGTACATTGTACAGTCAAGTATAGCTACAACCACAGTTATATTATTCTAGTAAAGGCTTGACATAACAACTTTATATGCAACTGCCCAGCAGCTATAGGCACGGTACCCACTTTACATTTACATGTGCATATGTGTGTAATCATTGGAAAGACCTTAAACGATGACGTAAATCCTAAATATTTGGATGCCAATAACAACTACTACACCACATATTATTCCTGCCCTGTTGGGCTCGTAAACACTATAACATCTTTAAACACACTCACCCAGTTCAGGTTACACAAAAGTCAGGATCCCCGGAACAAATGGAAATTTGCAGTGCCAACTGGCACACCCTGAACATTAACAAAAATGGGGTTTTGGCAATTGGCAAAAAGTCAGGTAATGAACAGCGCCACCAATCTAGTTCTGAAAACTTTACAAACGGTGAGTTCAAACAGCGCCCTCATGTGTCCAAAAAGGGCGCTATTTCCGATTCGTAAACTCTCACCAACACGGCCCAATTTAGTTTAGTTTTAGTTTAGTTTAGTTTATTGAATTTCCATACATCAATAAATACAAGAATTTTACTAATATGAAATTAACAACAAGGAAGTATGGAGGTGCCTGGGAGAAAGCCGGGGCTTATACGAGACCAGGCAACTGGTATATATATAGAAACATTATAGCAAAAATACATTAACAATTTAATTGTAAAAACATGATGTTTTGGTAAATTATTAATTACAATCGAATTATACAGTATTATTATAAATATGAGGTATTACTGATAGTTATAAATAATAATTACTAGTGAGTAACAACCTTTTCATGTATTTTTTAAAGCTCTGTATTGTTTGTAGGGGAGGAAGTGGCGTTAATTTATTCCAAAGGATGGGTCCCTGATGTCTAATTGTTGATTTACTAAAACTAGTTCTTACTTTATTAATGTGAAGTTTATTGGCAGATCTTGTATTATATTGGTGTATATCAACATTCCTTGTAAAAAAAGTAGATAATGGGGTGGGTAAAGCTTTTTTATCAAATTTATACATAAGAACTCCTAGATGATATTGATATAAATCAAAGACGGTTAAGGTGTTGTTTCTAATAAATAGTGGGGCTGCGTGAGCTCTGTATGAGGTATTATTAATGACCCTTAGTGTCTTCTTTTGTACAATTAGTAGTTTATTTAAATACGTTTGGTATGTATTACCCCATGCCAAAATTCCATATTGAAAGTGAGGTAAGGATAAGGTATTATATATTGAAAAAAGGGTCTTTTCTGGCAGTATGTACTTAAGTTTGCGAAGAATTCCAAGAATTCGAGAAGTGGATGTATGTACTTTGTCACAGTGAATTTTCCACGTAATGTTTTCGTCGATAATTACTCCGAGAAATTTTATGGAGTTGACTTGGTTGATTAAGACTTTATTAAAGTAAATATCAAAATTCACATTTACACACTTATTCGTAAAGAGCATCGAATATGTTTTCTTTAAATTAACTGATAATCTATTACAATTAAACCATAAGGATACTTTACGAAGTTCTTCGTTTACTACTGCAATAGCTTGAGTTAAATTAGCACTACTGTAAAATAAACTTGTATCGTCAGCAAATAGAATAAAGGAGAGCAGATTTGAAGAACGATAAATATCATTAATGTAAAGAAGAAATAATATTGGCCCAACGCCACATGTTATAGGCAAGGAGGTAGACTTATCGTTTTTCCAGATAACAAACTGTCTTCTATTTGAAAGGTAATTCTTAAACCAGTTCAGGGCTACGCCTCTTATTCCGTATCTGTTTAATTTAGAAATCAAAATATCGT
Organism: Zoroaster sp. YZ-2022; assembly: GCA_029582265.1. Lineage (NCBI taxonomy): Eukaryota > Metazoa > Echinodermata > Asteroidea > Forcipulatida > Zoroasteridae > Zoroaster > Zoroaster sp. YZ-2022. The sequence continues at coordinate 31,903,665 of CM055831.1, forward strand.
GATCAATTGTGTCAAACGCCTTAGACAAGTCTAAGAAGATCCCTATAGCATGGTTTGATTTATCCAATGATGAACTAAGCTTGTCTACTAGATCAAGTAAGGCCATTTGTGTTGAGTAATTGGCACGAAACCCATACTGAAAATCGCAGAGAATATTGTATTTATTTATAAACATATTAAGACGGTTAGCTATTATTCTTTCAAGAATTTTAGAAAAACAGGGTAATAGTGATATAGGTCTGAAGTTGATGAACATACTTGAATCGCCACCTTTAAAAATAGGAATGACTTTAGCAAGTTTCAAGTCATCTGGTACTACTCCCGTTGTTAGTGACTTGTTATAAATGGTCAATAATGGTTGAATAATCAAATTTGAAATATGTTTAATAATAAACGCACAATAGCCATCATGTCCAGAACTTTTTTTGTTTGGTAAATTATGTATACATTGCAAAAGTTCAATGGAGGTAATTGGTGTTAAGAATAAAGAATTGGGAAAATCACCACTTATATAATCTACGGGGTTGGAGTGAGACCGAGGAATTTTTGAGGCGAGATCAGGACCAATGTTGGTAAACAATCTATTAAAGTGCTCAGCTATCAATTTCGGATTATTAATTGTTCCATTTTCTGTGGAAAAAGAATCAGGAATAGACTTATTTGCTTTGGACGGTTTCTTTAAAATATTATTTATAATTTTCCAAGTATTGTTGGTATTGTTTCTCTCTTTCTCCAACAGACTGTGGTAATAACTTTTTTTGGCATTGCGTATAAGTGTGGTTAACCTGTTTCGATATGAATCATAACTAAGTTTACAAAGATTAGTACCTTTGACAACGAACTTCTTGTATAACTTATTTTTATGTCTTATTGATTTTAATAAACCTTTCGTAAGCCAAGGACTTTTAAAATCTTTATGTGAGGTGCTATATCTTTTCAATGGGATACATTTATCGTACAGCACATTGAGTTTGGAAATAAATTTATCGAGCAGTTATTTACATTATCTGCAGGCATAATTAGATTCCAGTCAACTAGTTCTAACTCTCGTTTTAACGCAGAAATATTGATGTCAGAAGTATCTCTTTTCCAGTAGAATGTTTTACTTTGTTTACTTTTACCTAGGGAGGGGCCAAATAAGACAATGGGAAGATGATCACTTAAATCAGATAACAGAATATTTGTACTATATTGCATCAAGTTATTTGTGAATATGTTATCAATAAGCGTAGCTGTATTTTATAGCGGACCCAAGAATACGACACTAGCACGGTATAGTCGATGCAGTCCAACTATATGACGTTGTAATTGTGTGTGAAATGTCAACAAACAGTATTCAAATATTTCCTCCTTGTGTGTTGATTTTTTTTTAGTGCCTTAGGTGAGACATAGAGCAAGGACCAAAAGCGATGGTCAGTCACACCGCCGGAAAATCAAGGTCTAAAGCAAATGAATGAAACCTTTAAGACAAACAACACTGACCCTACAAAAATATGTTTGATAACCTCGCTTAGCTTTATAGCGACCACGTACCGCATAAAAGCGGGGAAAACAATACTTATCTTTTTTTACCATTAAAACCTATAATCCCGATACTCATATCATGCTAATAACATTGTTATTGTGGAATTAAAACAAAATTGTGCAACTCTACTTGCTTAAACTAATGTTCTCAAAATTAATTAGTTCTCTAATTAATTCTTATCCTTTAAAATTTATTTCCTATTTCATGTACTTTTTATCGGTAGACTGTAACTTCATTACGCGATGCTGTTTGTGTGCCAATGATTTAAACTATAGAGGGCGATACACACATTTAGTGATGGCACGAGACTCAATATTAATGGTGGATCATACACAACAGAAAGTAACTACATATATAGAGGGCGCTATGCACATTGAGTGGTTGGCACATTGTACCTCAGACACAGAGTTAGGGGGGTGGGGGCTTCCGTAATTTCCAAAGTTTAAGACCGACTTTCATGAAATTTGGCACAAATGTTCATTTTACTGTTGTACGTGATGACATACAAAGAGTTTTTCAGAAATAGTAAATTTAGGGTGTTTTGGACTGTTTTTTCCCCATTTTTGGTAAAAAATCGTATTTTCTCCATAATTTCCAAATTTTTTCGTCCAAATGTTATGAAACTTGTCAAACTTGTTTATTTTGACCTGATTAATAAAATCAGAACCTATTTTCATACCAAACTTGCCGTTGACGGCGCTATAACCCATTAATTTTTCTCATTTTTAAAGAAAAAAATCACATTTTGATTTTATTTACTTAAAAATCAATATGGCCGCCACCTTTGAGGGCCAAGGGTGCAATGATGAGGCTTGAATCACATTTCTATTTTTTTTTGGCGTGAAAAGTAACAAATCAGCATGTTAAAAATATTCAATTGTTTAAAAATGTGATATAATTTGACCCTCTAATTACAAGCTGAAAACACAAAATCCAAGATAGCCGCCGGATGCGCCAGCCATTTTGAATTCCCACAATGCCTTTAAAGTACCACGTGATTCATAACTCTCGCTTTTCTGGGGAAAAATAAAAAACAAGTCGAAATGTTGTTCAAAAACTAAACAAATTCACTAAAAAACGATAAAAACGTAAAATCCAAGTTCAAACAAACCGGTGCCATGGCAACAGCGAAAACCTAATAACAACGTTTTTTTTTCCAAAATGACCCTACACCGATTTTGAGAAAAGTCAGAAAATGTTGTGGTGATGGTATGTAGCGTTAAAATGTTACGAGCAAATGTATGGTGGGGGGCACATTGTGCACAAACCCGGTCCTGACAGGGTTAATACAACACTATGATGCTAATTATTTTGACCTTGTTTTCCTTACGAGAAGGTCAAGATGAAATTATGTCAAAACCTTTCTCTGTGGCTATCTTCAGAGATGTATTTAGATTAGGTTTGCAATTGCAGTACCAAGCTTTTACCGAAGGGGCACCGTGGTCAATTGGTTAGACTGCAATGCGAGGACTTGCAATCACAAGGTTGTGGGTTCGAATCCCAGGGTAGCCGTTGATTTCACAATGCCTAGAATAAGTATTGTAGCCTAGTTATGAATGCATACCTGCCAACTGTCCCATTTTTCCCGGGACAGTCCCGATTTTCGAGTTTAAAAACACCTAAAAACCGGGACGTCCCGATTTTCACGGGAGGAAAAAAAATAAATAATAATAAATAAATAAATGGATCAGACACAAAGGGGGCTTCTGAGGCC
>CM055831.1:31907403-31938334 GCA_029582265.1 Zoroaster sp. YZ-2022
ATTCCTTTTTTCAACAAACCATGACGTCATCATCAGTACAGGGTCTATTTCAAGATGATGCTTTCCAGACTTCTGTGCTTATGGCACCTGTAAAGTGCGTACATTTATTTGCCACAGAAGATTGTAAGCACAGAATTCCACGATTAAGTGGTGCCATGAAATTTGGCCCGGTTGCACTTTGCAGGCAATCATGGATTGAGTCTGAGCACCAGGGGCGGATCCAGAGTGCGGGGGGGGAACCTCCTCTGGATCACACACCTGAGCACATCCTTTGGATTTTCTTTCTCAGGAAAAACTGGTGTTTAGGTTTTGAGATGTAAATGTAAAAGCTGTTAATTGCTATTGAAACTCATTGTTGTGGGCAATTTGTTCCATTTATTAAATTCTTGATGTTCAGATCTGCCTACCTAAACCTCAGTTGTTCTGAAATCATTTTGTACAATGTAAGTGTCTGTGAAGTTCAAGTTTCATCCTTCCTTGTGCTAAAATAAATATGCTACAGTTAGTACCTTCAGTTTATAACCATCACTTTAGATTTCTTTACCCTGTACAGGAAGATATCCGTGCTTTGAAGTTTATGATGTTCCCCATATCACCACAGAATTGAAACATAATGGAACTCAGTTTTCATGTCCATGGACATGCAGTTCTAGTGAACTTTAACATTATGTTCGTTGAATTTACACATCTTTTTATGGAAAACATTAAAAATATGGAATTTTGGGAAAGTCTTTTCTTTTACGGACAAATTTTTTTGCCGTATTTGTACGGAATTAATTTTGTGTTAATCCCGTTAAAATACAATTTAATCCGTAAATATACGGATTTTATTTTACGGACAAATTTTTTTGCCGTATTTGTACGGAATTAATTTTGTGTTATTCCCGTTAAAAGATACAGTTTTACTCCGTAATTTTAACATAATTCCGTTTAAAAAGAATCCGTAAAATTTACGGAACATTAAAAAAGTTCCGGTAATTTTGCTGCCGGAACTTTTTTCGTAAAATAACGGAATTTTGTTTACAGTGTAGTCTATCTTGCAACTTTTCTGCATATTCTATCGGTTCATCACAAGTGTCGTCATCAAGCCGTCCTGTCAGTAAATCAGCGGGTAATTGGACATCTCGTCCCATCATCATCTCGCTTGGCGTACATCCTGTAGTCTCGTGTACAGATGTCCTGTATGCCATCATGACGTAGGGTAAACATCGGTCCCAGTCTCGTTGATTGTCTGATACAAACATTGCTAACATCGCCTCTAGCGTACGGTTGAATCTTTCTATCATGCCGTCCGATTGGGGATGAAGGGCTGTCGTCCTGCTCTTTTCTATGCCGAAAATTCGGCAAACTTCTTGGAATAAGTTTGATTCGAAATTACGGCCTTGATCTGAATGAAGTTGTAGGGAACTCCATATCGGCAGATAAATTCTTCAGTTAACTTAGTAGCCACGGTTGTTGCCTCTTGATTAGGAATGGCGTACGCCTCTGTCCACTTACTGAAATAATCACCCACGACAAGGATGTACTTGTTGCCGTCTTCGGTACATGGCAACGGACCAATCACGTCTATAGCTATTCTCTCCATTGGAACACCAACGTTGTACTGCTTCATATGACTTCTGTACTTCTGTGGTGATTTACGTGCGGCACAAACATCACACGTCTTACATACTCGCACTGTAAAATATTACCCGTAAAATTTACAGTCGAAAGTCGTGCAACGAGTTGCTACCTTTCTAACGTATTTTTTATGTGTGGACCGTATTGTATTTTACGTTAAAATACATTATTTTTACGGTGAAAAGTCTGTTAATACTACGGGTAACGTATTTGGTAACGTAATTTTAATGCTTTTACCGTTTTATACATTTACTACACTGCCAGGTAAAGCACCGTAAATTTTACGGAGGAAGTTTTACAAATTGTGCTGTACATTTAACGGGATTGTTGTATGGATGGAACGTGGCATCTGCTATGGGATGGATCTGCATATATTGGAATTAATCAATGCAACTGTTTACTGTACACAATGTCTTTCACTTACCTACACAATGTCTTTCACCTACGTACACGTAGTCTGGTTCTTTTTCAACCACTCCTGATATTCTGCAGTTACTAATGCACAGAACATGTATCCGTTATATATACTGTCTTTTCGAAACTCTTTTTAGTCATGGTGGCATGCAATTATAATCTATATTTCAATATTTTAAATTTTGAATGTACTTTTTATATAAACATAGAAAGAACATCAAAATCTTTACCTTTTAATCATAAAATTAACAATAAATTATTTGAAAATAGCCTTAAATCACCCATTTTACATATTTAAACATTGGAAATTATTCGAGCGCAAAGCTATGTCAAAGTAAGGTCAGATCATTTACATATTGGATATATCCCAGAGTGCAATGGGAGCGGCCATAATACGGGTTTCGGCCGTAAAACAATGAGAAAGGGATGATTACGGTAATTCACCGTAAAATTTACAAACTTTTCGGCGTAAAATTACGGTAATTTTTTACAGTGCGGCTGACATCTTGTCGCCATTCACACCAGTAAAATCTTCGCTGTATCCTGTCCAGTGTCTTGTTTTTACCTAAGTGTCCAGATGTCGGGTCACTGTGGAGTCGCTGTGTAATTTCTCTAGGACTAACTGCCATGTTATCCTATCGCCCTTCTCCGACTCCCATCTTCTATACAGCACGCCATCCCGCATCTCTAGACGGTGCCACTGCGTCCAATATCGTTTAACTGCTTTGTTACCGGGGGAAACTTTACTCCACCCTGGTCGCCTATCTCTGGACTCTTTCCATTGGATGACCTGTCTAATCGTCTTGTCCCTCAAGTCTATGGCGGATATACATTCCTCACCATCACCAGACTTCTCTTCTGAGCATTCTTCACCTCGCCCCAAGTTCACGGTTGTACATCTCTGGCTGTCCCTCAGCCTTTCACCATCTTTGGACTTCTCTTCAAGTTCTTTTCTGCCCTCTTCAGAATCCATGGCGGTACATCCTCAGCCACCCTTGGGCCCATAACTGCCGTTCCAGAACTTCTCCTGCAGGTCTCTATCTTGCTCATCTAAGTCCATGGCTGTATTCTGTCGACCGTCACTCGGCCACACGCCATCTTCCGACTTGCCACCGTTTTCATTATCCCCAGCGCTTACCATCACCACACAGTGTAGTTGTGTCAACTTCTCTGCTTCCGTGTTCATCTTGTCACCAGTCATATCATCATCATCAACATTTCCTAGTGCTTCATTGGTACCGGTATGTGGAGTTCTCATGCTGTGTGTGATAGTTTGTCTCTGCGCCGAATTACGCTCGACTCTGTTACATTGCTCACAGTCATCGCAAGGCCGACGAGGTAAGCCGTCTGCATTCCCATGTTTAATGCCGGCTCGATGCTGTATTTCAAGTGTATATGTGCCCATCACCTCCAACCATCTTGCTGTCTGGCACTCAGGACTCTTAAAGTTCATCAGCCATCTTAGCGCTCCGTGATCAGTCCTTATCAAAAACCTTCTACCATACAAGTAATAATGGAAATGTTTTGTTGATGCTACTAGTGCAAGGGTTCTTTTCTTGTCACACAATATATTTTTTCAGCTTTTTTGAGTGTTATGCTGAAGTATGCGATCACTTTTTCATTATCCTCTTGTATCTGTGACAATACTGCACCAATGCCCATGTTACTAGCGTCTGTGTCCAAGATGAAACTATCAACATTCGTAGGAGAAGCTAGAATTGGCGTTGATATCACGGCCGTCTTTAACTGCTTAAAGGCACTCTTCTGTCCAGATGAACTGTTGCTGTTTTTCTGTCAGTCTATGAAGTGGCTTTGCAATCTCCGCAAATCCCTTCACGAATCGTCTATAGTAGGAACACAATCCGAGAAAACTTCTGACATCAGAAGTGTCGGCCATTCTCGAACTGTGTCTATCTTCGAATCATAAGTAGCTATTCCTTTTTCTGAAACTTCATGGCCCAAAAATAAAACGCTTTTCTGGAACAGGTGGCACTTTTTAGGACTCAACTTTTATCCTGCTGTCTTGAGTCTCACCATCACCTCCTCTAGTCGTTCTAGCGCCTTTTGAAAACTTTGGCCATACGTCACGATGTCATCTAAATAAAGTAGGCAGGTTTGCCATGGAAGTCCTGTCGATACTCTCTTCATCAATCTTTCAAATGTTGCGGGTGCGTTACATAACCCAATTGGTATTACTTTAAATTGGTAGAATCCAACTCCCGCATTCTAGATTACAATTATATTTGCATAAGAAGTCGTACCCCAGGATGCCTTCAAGCTTTATGTCAGCTACCCATACTTCATGTAGAACTTCGGTACCGTCTTCATTGCCAATGTTAACCTTGAAACGTCCTTGCCCTTGGAAAGAAAAGTAGTTTGCCATCAGCATTCACCATTTCGATCTTCTTTTCTTTCAAGTGGTACTCTTGTAAATTCGTCTATCCTGTAGTAAACATCTGGCCTTATTATCATATGTTAGCTCCGGTATGAACTAAGAAAGTTACGTCTGCATTTTCTACTAAACCCTTTACGTGTGGACCATCAGCGCCTGCTGCTAACAAGCGTGTTCCTACTGTGGTTTTGTCGTTGTGGGGCCTGGGTTTGCTAGTTGAGTATCGGCCCGGAGGTTCGACTGCTGCCCGTTTCCCTGCTGTTGAGGTTGATTTCCTCCATAGTTGGAATTATTAAATGATCGTCTTGTCTGCTGTTTTGGCCAATGACATTCTCTGCTTATATGACCAACTTCATTACAATTCCAGCATTCAATTGTTCTGCGGTTCTCCTTCCGTTCTTGCCATGTCTGTGCGGTTGCTCTTGTATTATTCTTGCTTTGATTTCTCTTTTCACTGCCATCAGCGCTCAGCTTTTTCTGCAAATTCTTGAAACCTTCAGGCAAAGTTTTCTTGATGTTATTGGTCAGTGATGAAAGCTGTCCAGGTAGACTGTCTCCACCGTCAGCGGCCTTTTCATCACGCTGAACATGTTGTCTATCATCAGCGTTAACTATTCTTGCGGTCGGCCTTCTCTGCCCTGTCCGCTGTCTATCTGCAATTTGAAATGCTTCTAGCTCCACGGCTACTCTTACAGCGTCTTCCAGGCTTGTCGGTCGCGACTGGAACACCCTCCATCTGATGTCAGCATCTTGCAGTGCATCAATGAAATGCTCCTTGGCTAGCGTCTCCTGAAGCTGGTAGTTCGCTGATGGATACGCTTGCCTCGTCAAACGTCTTACTGCTTGTGCTAATTCAGGTAGTGTCTCTTCACGTCTTCTTTGCCTATTCTTAAGTTGAACCCAAAATAATTCAGTCTGGTTTTCTGGTCCAAATCTCTGTCCCAAGGCTGCAGTGAGGGCACTGTAACTTCGTCGTCTGTCATCATCTAAATCACCCAGCACAGTTGTGCTGATCCACGTAAACTTGCTGCAAGGTATATCGCCTTCGCTGAATCTCCCCAGCCGTTTAGCTCTGCTAGTAACTCAAACTGCACTTTATAATCAGTCCACGAACCAGACCCATCAAACGTCGGTGGTCTAACTCTTGGTTTCTCTGCGAACGTCTTGCAACTTGGCTTCAATTCTTTCTGGTTTTCAGCTGTGTCTGTGCTCTTCGTTGAGGTAATTTATCTTCACGTATCTTTAATGCCTCGAGTTCTCTTCGTAATTGTTCATTTTCCTCCATTTTCTTGATTTCTTCTCGCTCCTTCTGCAAGTCAAACGATACGGGAGTTGATGCATCACCACCGCCTATAATCGGCGTCTGTATGCCGTCCTCAGGAACTGTACTGCTCAAAACATCACTGTCCATTTCCTCCGGAATGGGTCTGAATTGGATCTCGGGATTTCTCTTCCTGTCTTTGTGGTAGCGTGCTTTATTTACTAAACCAATGCTCCAATCTTCAGCCGAAATCCCACCGCTGCCACCAAAATGTAACGGCACACCTTTACCGATGTCACAGCCGAGTGATGCAGCAGCAAACAGCAGTTGATGATAACGGCTACAGAGGGCGGGCTTCACACCAGAATCACGGTTGTCGCCACTCGTCTATAGTTCTCGTATCAAAGTCGCCCTGTTGGCCAGGGAGGGGTGGTAGGGGTAGGGAATATATGTTCTCAGCTAGTAGAAGGGTAGGGGTAATGTTGATCCTCTAGAACTGACGAAAGGGCTGGGGAGGATGATTCTTTAATGGGGTTGTTGAGGGTGTCCTCTTAACCCTCTGGGGAAGCACCGTGTACTGCAGCTGTCTCAGCAAAACCACTAATTATTACGTAACTCACTCAAAAATTTTTTTTTTCGCATCCATCTAGATAGGCCTATTCCACGGCATTTCACATCAGTTTTAGGGATCAATAGAAGAAATCCTACTCCAATTTTTTTTAGCCGGCATACTAGATGTGTTTTACCCATCTGCTTTATCTCTTTTACTGGAGTAAGCCTTTTAAGGCACAAGAGGGCGCTCTTCACGGGCGCTCTTTTTGAAACTGGCATGAACGGCAAGCTTCATAACGTCTTTTTTGGACTTGTTATTGTTCCATCGAATCAATATTCACATTCAGTGATTCATAACCTTTATTTTCATAATTTACTCTCTTCAATAGCATAACAATTAACATAGTTATTAATTAAAAAAGAAAAGTCACTCGTACTGCAGCTACAGTACACGTGCTGACTCCGTAGGATTTTCTTTGAACCTGTCTCCGGAGGGTTAAATATAACAGCTTCTTTATATCATCAATCAATCAATCAATTTATTGGAGTTACACTTTCAAATCAGTGGCACACGTCAAAGACGGTGCATCCTTAAACATAGTACAAAACATAAACAATAAATATAAACTAAGACTTAAAATACAAAACACTAGTACAAAGTACACAAGAATAAAAAAGAAAGAAAAGGAAAAAAAAAACATGCAGCGTGACATATAGATAGAACAGAAAACTTGTCAATTAATTCATCAATTTATAGCATTCAACAACATCTTACGCTCATCCCAAAGGTTGGTCAAAAGATTCTTACATGATGTATCAATAATGTTTCCAAGTGTGTTATCGAATTCATACATGTTACCCAGCATCATGTATAGTTTTAAGTCGATATTGCCTGAAATAAATATTTCCCAAAGCAAATCCATATTGTTACCAAAAAGATTATTTTCAAGGGCTATGAATTCCTTAATACGAATGTGATTCAATGCTGTACAATAAAACATGAAATGGCCAATATCTCCATCTACATTACTCTTACACAGTTTGCACAACCCGTCATTATTTGGTGACCAGGAGCGGGTATATCTCTCGAGTTGTAAAGTGTTAGTACGAGCCCTTAATTTAGTCATTGCGGCGGAGAAGTTCGTACTATCGATAAGATATTGTTCAAGAGCTGGTACTTGTTTGAGAGACATATATAAAGACAGCGAAGATTTACTTTGTGCACCTTTGCGCCAATCATTCAATTCAACCTGATGAAGAGTTTTCTTAAAAGTATTTAACCAAGATTGGTTTAGTGGTGGATTGTTATTAAAAATATGGTCCATCCCACAGCGCGACAAACTTTGCTTTATGTGATTAAGCCATTTCCACCGCAGTTTATTATGCTCACTCAGAGTGTGATATGACGCATTAAACAAGAGTTTTGGCCATCTATTATTTTCCATTTTGAAAAGCCGATCAACATAACTCAACCTGAATTTATCTTGAATTGAGGAGATACTCTCCCATCCTAATTCACCATACATTGCTTCCTTAGTCATGTTACGCGGGGCCGAATGGCTTTTGCCATTTGTACTTGAACGTTTTCAAGCCTTTTAATATCTGAATTGCCACCAGGTATCCAAACAAAGCATGCATAATTTATTGACGGAAGGCCTAATGACTTCCATAAAATATCACCATAATATACCGTTGTAATCATCTTGCTCATCAATAATTGATTTTATATATGCAATTAATCGATTCCCTTTACGTATGGCTTCCTCGATATGACAATGGTCGGATAAATTAGAGCTAATTTGAACACCGAGATATTTATAATGATTAACTTCAGATATAAAGCTGTAACCCAATTTCCAAGATTTGGAGCTAACACGCCGACCAATAATAAGCACATTTGATTTATCATGATTAAAATCTAACCTCCATTGTTGTGAGAAAACGGCCGCAATGTCTAACATTTTTTGTAGTTCATGGCCACCTTCTGCAATCAGTACAATGTCATCCGCCCAGAATAGGCAACCAATCTGCACACCACAAATACTTGTACCTAAATTGGCCTCTTTGAGCGATTTTGATAATTCGTTGATAAAGACGCAGAAGAGAATCGGCGAAAGCACGCAACCCTGTTTGACACCTTCATCAATGTCAATAAAGTCCGTAGTTAGATTGCCAAATTTAATTTGACTTTGAACAGTATTGTAGAGATTGGATAGAACACGCCATTAGATTAGATTAGATAAAACTTTATTGTCCCTCACGGGGAAATTAAAATGGCCTTTACAATACAATACAAACGATAAGTAGATACAAAGAAAGACTAGACATAAATAAGAAGCTGGTAAAAATAAACAAAAACTTACTTATTAAATACACAAACATTTCAATATTATAAATTTACAAAAATTGTATGAGGATATAGAGTACATGGTGAGGGATCAGAGCCAACCACCCGACAGCTCATCGCTCCAACTGCTCATTGTACCATTTGATAGCAGTCGGAATGAATGAACTGCCGTAACGGTGGGTCCTGATCCTTCTTTGTAAAAAGCGATGGCTCCTTGAATTGGTTTGGAATTCGGCATGTAATGGGTGACTTGAGTCAGCAAGAACAGATTCAATTCTATTGCACATAAGAGATTTGTATAATGCCTCTGGAGACTCTTGTTGCAGACCAATTACTTTACTGGCTTGTTTAACAATTCTTTCCAACTTAATCCGGTCATTGGTCCGCATATTTCCAAAAACACAAACAAGACAAAAAGTTAGGATACTCTGTACAATAGACTGGTAGAACAATTGTAATATTGTCTTATCTACATAAAAAGAGTTGAGCTTGCGCAGAAAAAATAAACGTTGTTGCAGCTTACTATATTTAGATTTGGCACATGCATCAAATTTCAATTGGTTGTCAATTTCAACCCCAAGGTATTTGTAAACGGACACTGTTTCTACGCATTCATCTTTGATGACAACTGGCATAACAGGAGATTTCTTTTTCCTAAAGTCAAATACCATCTCTTTAGTTTTATTGACATTAATTTTTAGATAGTTATCATCACACCACTGAATAAAATGTGTCACCTTATGTGTGAAACGATCCAGAGATTCTTGTTTTCCATCAAAAAACCCAACAATAGCAATGTCATCAGCATACTTAATGACTTTATGAGTCTGTTCTATAGTAGTTAGGTCATTGGTATACAAAGTGTACAAGACGGGTGACAAAACACACCCCTGGGGGGCACCTGTGGAAGTATGTTGAACAGATGAAAGGGTGGAATTCACTTTAACACATTGACTTCTGTTTAACATAAAATCATTTATCCATAAAATAAGTCTAGGGTTTACATTCAAATTGATGAGTTTTTGGGCCAGAAGATGGGGCTGAATGGTGTTAAAGGCGCTTGAGAAATCCACAAAGACAACTTTAACAAAGGCACCTGCTTTCTCTAAGTGTTCAAAGATACCATTCAATAAAGTAAGTACAGCATCCTCAACACTCCTGTGAGGTCGGTAAGCAAACTGGTATTTATCTAAGGATTCAGTGACAGAAGGCAATAATCTATTCAAAATTATTTTTTCAAAACACTTCATCGGTACCGATGTAAGAGCCACTGGGCGCAAATCATTCATCTCCTTAAAATGTCGTTTTTTAGGAACAGGTACAATCGTAGATTTTTTCCACAGTGCTGGAACACAGGTATTATCAATCGAAGCTTGAAACAATGTTCTGAATGGACCGGCTAGTTGATCTGCACACACCTTTAACATCTTAGAAGTGATAAAGTCAGGCCCATGAGTTTTGTGAGAATTTAGTTTCTTAAAAAGATTACGAACTTCACGCTCAGAGACATGAATGTTTGTATTTTCTTTAAGGTTTTCCTGTATAGCGTTCATTACTTCGCCCTGTTGTACACTGAAATCAAATTTATCAAACCTATTATAAAAACAATTCAAGTTCTGAGCATATTGGGATTCATTTTCCACATATATACCAGTTTTTTTAGGTTTATAGCCTGTGATGGTTTGAAGTCCTTTCCAAGCGAGTTTTGTGTCGTTCGTCTGAAATAAAGATTCAATTTTACATTTATAAGCCATTTTACATTCTTTAATTTTGTGTTTTATTCTTTTTTGAATCTCTTTTTGTTCATCCTTTGTACCGGTGTAGAACAGTCTCTTTTTCTCGTTTAAAAGTTTCTTCAGGTCTTTTGTGATCCAGGGTTTATTATTTGGAAAAATCTTAACGGTCTTTTGAGGGATCACCATGTCCACACAAAACCGGATATAGTCTGATATTACTTCAACTGACTCATCAAGGCTCATAATCTACCCCGAATACCCATACCCCGTGCTGCATTAAGAAGACCTTCACGCCAAACACTATCGAAAGCCTTTTTAAAATCAAGGAATGCTAGGTGGGTTTGCTTCCCTTCGGCGAGTCTACACGCCGTAATACTTTTTAGTGTGAAAATGTGATCTTCGCAGCGATGGTTTGATCTAAATCCCCCTTGAATTTCACCAAGAGAATCGTTCTCTTCCAGAAAAGGCGATATGACTTGGGAGAGAAGACGATTGTAAATTTTAGATACACATGAAGTGAGTGTTATGCCCCTATAGTTGCTAAAGTCATTTTTAGCACCTTTCTTATGTATAGGGATGATAATTCCCTTATTCCATTCATTTGGTATACACTCATTGTTTCTAAGAAATATAAACATATCATGTAATGATCTATATACACCGTCACCACCGTTCTTAATTAATTCATTAGTAATACCATCAAGGCCTGGTGCCTTATTATTTTTTGATTGACCTGTTGCAGTTATGACATCATCAAGCGTAAAAAACAAATCATTTAAGTGGTCCTTTGTATTATAATTAGTATGGCTATCACGTGCAAGTTCCTTTATCGACTTATAATTGATACTTTTTAAGTCGCTAGTAATGTCCGTTTCATCATATAGATTACGATGCATTTTACCCAAGGTGTGAAAGTACTGCATAATAGATTGTTTCATAACTGTTCTGTCAGTTGTGATAATATTAGAGTTGGGTAGTTTAAGTGTATAGACACTCTCGAATTGTTTTACTACCTCTAAGGTTTTTCCAGAAGTCTTTACATCCTGGACCACCTTTAGCACTTATTTTGATACTATTATCAACCCTTCTTTTCATGATGTTCTTATGTATAAGTTTTTTTGCAGCAAGTTTCTTTTCTTTATATATGTTCCAAAGCTCGTCACCCTTAGTATTGTTATTGCCAGATTTAGTACAATTACGATGTTCTCGACTTGCCTGTTTGCTGCAGTTTATGGCTTTTCTGATCTCAGAATCGACCCATGGTTTATGTTTACCTTTGATCTCTTTAACACCAATAGTATTGTTAGCCGCTTTTAACAATTTAGATTTCCAGGATTCCCATATTAAGTCTGCATTATCAAGGGATTTAGTATCCCATTCACAAAATTCATTATTGACCTCCTCTTGAAAGGCAGACCAATCTTGGTTTTGTTTTATGTCCCAAACAAAGCGCCTTTGTTTTGACACCGACTTAGCGGCCTCTTTGTTACGCCTATCCGGCTTTAATGTGATCAGACCCTGTGTGACACACCCTTTCTTTATCAACAACCATTTTTACAACCCTATTGAGAATGGCGTTAGACCCCAGAAAGTAATCAATAGTTGAAGATTGTGAGCCCCTAATCCATGTGATCTTGCCGTAACATAAATTGGAACAATTAATAATAGATAAGTTGCTGTCATTACTAAAAGATAATAGATTTTCGCCGTTAATGTTCTTGACTGGATCCCCAAATGAAATGGCATCACCAATTCTCGCATTCATATCTCCTCCTATTAAAATTTGAGGATCATCATCTATTTCTTCTATTCTTATTACTTCAGCAAGTAAATGCATATACATTTCATTTGTTAAATCGCGGTCAACATCTTCCACGGGAAAATAGGCAACAGCAATATATATATTCTTAGACTCATTTTTAAATTTGACCTTAACCCATAAACGTTCTAGGTCGTGATTACGGGAATCAAAAAGATTGTCATCAAGTATATTCACATCATTAGAAATCAGTACACCAATTCCACCCCGTTGCTTTTTAGTGCGATTTTTACCCACCCATGTGTAGCCATTGATATTGATACCTTGTTCCCCTTTTAGAAAAGTTTCTGCTAAACCAAAAACAGAGATATTCTCATCATGCAGAAATCTAGTAATCTCCCATTTCTTAGATTTAAAACCATTTACATTATTAAAGGCAATATTAATATTCTTATGACATGAGTCCGCAGATAATTTTTTCTTACGTTTACCACCACGTCTATGACGCTTCTTAATTTTTGCGTATTTTCTACTTGTACAATCATTAATATTATCTACATTGCCCGAGAATTGTTCTTCATTAAGTTCATCAACATTATTTGTGACAAGTTCATCAATTAAGACGTTAAAACTGTTCTCAGTAGTCACACCGCCGATCGAGATATTGTCCATGTTCCCGATATCGGCACTTGTATCATGGCCAACACCTCAACCAAGGTGACATATGTTTTGGTGTGATTAGGCTCTAGCGACAATGTCAGCAAACAGACAGACTATGTTTGTTCACTAACGGACAACATAAACAACTAGACTGACATGTCAGACAAACACTTAACAGGAACTCAGGCTTGAAACTATCTCTTTGTATTTCAAACAAGAGAATTATAATCATGTATTAATATTTAACAATAATCTGTGCTCTTTAATCTTCAATCAAATAATCTGTTATAGTCCAGGCGTGATGAGGTTGAGTGACTTGTTGCATAAACAGTGCTGCATTAATTGGGATACTGTGGGGAATAATAGGATGACTGCACAACTCTAATTACGCTTTATGCGGAAGACCTATAGCACTACTTCCAAGCCTGGCCGTTTCTGCACTTGATATCGATACTGTACTGCACTAGCTCTGCACTCGACTGTGCACTGCCCGTCTGCTAAATGCACTGCTGCTTCTCAGCTTACAGTCGAGTCTCCTCCTTCAGCAACTCAGCTGCGGTGGCCCACTGCTTCTCTGCTGCTGCCTGGCTGCTTCTTCCCACATGGTTCTGTTCTGGAGGCGAACAGAGCGACAAAACTCGCTCGCAGCCCACATTTTATAAGTTTTTGGAACTGATTAACTAGGGCAACGCGCACTGATTGGCTTAGCAGCGCGTCAAGTTATGCAAATGAAGTCACTCACTCCGATGTACAAAGACTATACACATTAATGCATTACGTTAGATCATGTACAAAACAATAGTCGTTCACCTTGTATAGGAAACTGCACATCACACGTAAAGTAATGGTACACCGTACACATACTACTACTACTAGGTTAATAAGGCACTCGATACATCATTAACGTTAAACTTTAGTAAAGAAATAAACACTTTTGATAAAGTCGAAGCCCCTTAGCATACTAGCTAAGGTCTATAAATCATCAGGAAACAATTCAATAATCTCATGAACTTCAATGGTAAGTTTTAGAGAATAAACCATGAGTGAATAAATTACAAGTACAACCTCTGTTTAGTTCCTTAACTGTCAAAACTAATGTTAATTTTGGCAAGTACTTCTGTTGAAAGTGAAGGTTAAAATCTACAGAAAGTCCTAAATTAAAGGCGATCTCTAGACCAGGAAATAATATAGAAGGAAGAGCAATTTTTGTCACACTATCAAAGATTTTTTGGAAATGTTTGCCACGGCCAAAAAATGAATTTCCTTCATACTTTTATATTTGATGGACCTTTGCCCCAAACTAACAAATATGGAAAACAAATTTGAAAAATATCTGCATTGCCATGGCAACATCCAAATTAAGATTTTATTTCGAAATCTCGCGAGAGATTCCGTGAGAGTCCGGCTACGCGCATGCGCAATCATTATCGCAACAGCACATGAAAAGCGGTAACCGCTTTCGTTTATCTACAGTTTTTTCATCAACTGTCATCGGGGTGACACTTTTAATTGTCTAAGAAACAGCCGATGTTGTAGACAACAGGATGAAAAGTGCAAAAAATACCAGATCTACACGAACAAACACAACCGCATGTACGACTAATGTTAATGCATGTAAGCCTAATGCAGCAGTCGGTACTAACGTAACCGCCATGGCCGCAGGCAGAAACAACGAACAGTGTACAGAAACTGTACCAGGGAGTTCCAAGGAAACACCCACAATAACAAAACGACCTCCCTCCCGTAAACTTAAAGAAAAGGAGGCTGAGGGCCTTCTGTCCAAGATCGAAAAACTGGAAGCAACGTTGCAACTACAGGCGACGAACGCACATAATTTCCAGAACATGGTTATGGGGTCAATGAATGCAGGCATGGGCCTTTGTGATGATCACGTGGACGGTAGTTTTTCGTCAAGCTACGGCGGCTACGCTGACAGCGTTGAGTCGCTGGATACCGGTACCGGTAACGTCAATAGTGATCACCTCGGCTCTCAATCTCATGGACTAACGGCCAATGCAGATACACCAGATGGTACCACAGCCACGGGGGACAAAGAGCAAGGATTTGCTAAAAGATTTACTGTCCCGTCCAGTGTGGGTAATCCAAATAATGACGATGTAGCAAATAGCTTATCCTTTCTCATGAAGGAGAAACTTGAGGACAAACACATGTCCGATACTGCCAACAAGTATCAATGCCCAAGCAACTGTGAGGCTTTGGTGATACCGAAAGTCAACCCACAAATATGGGACAACATCACGGCAAAAACCCGTTCAAGGGACTTGAAGTTACAGAGAATTCAGAAACCCCTTATTAAAGGCATCACAGCTTTGGCTCAAGCGTGTGGATCAGTGGGTTTGACAACCGAACAAGAGGATGGCCTTGCATTGTTAGCATCGGCTAACTTTAAAATGAATTGTCTTCGCAAGGAACTCATTCGGCCAGACCTAAACCAGAAATATTCACACTTGTGCAAACCATCGACCAAGGTCACGCAAATGCTTTTTGGTGATGATCTGGGAAAACAAGTTAAAGAGCTCCAAGAGGAGCGGAAAGCAACTGTTGGTGTGATGCGTTTTGCTCGAACGCAGAGAGGGAACTATCACTCTTACCAAGCTCATGGATACAATAACATGAACTTTATGAATAAACGCTTTCAACCTGCTGGCTGGAAAATGGTGGCGGTGCTGGAAATGCTTTTTTAGGCGGACGTACAACATAAAAAAACAGACAGCTTCAACAACGCTTCCGAAACCAAACCAGGCCAAACCAACGGAAACAGTTCGGTGTGATGAGCACAACCGCAAACCCGACCAAGAAGTCGACATCGACCTAACCATGGCTGATACTATGACCAGCCCTACCGCAGGTGAGGTAGGTCTTTCAAAGTTGTTTGTAAACAATTTAGAATGCATAGGTATGGTAGGTGGTCGTTTGAGGCTATTTCGCAATGAATGGGAAAAACTTACCGGACTCAAGTTCTGGTGTTAGCAGCAGAATGTGGGTTCGAATCCCGGCCGTGACACTTGTGTCCTTGAGCAAGACACTTAACCATAATTGCTTCTCTCCACCCAGGGGTTAAATGGGTACCTGTGAGGGCAGAGTTGGTTGATTAGCCCTATATGCGCTGTAATGGCAGCAATTGAGCTGTATACTCCCCAGGGAGCTGAGATGGTTTCAGGAATGATTTATGAGCCTTATGAGCAGGGTAATAATATAATGCGCCTTGAGCACCCACTCAGTTGGTGGATACGTGCGCTATATAAGTCCACACATTATTATTATTATTATTATTATTATTATCAGATAAGTTAATATTACAGGCCATTACATACATACTGGCTGAATACAATTGTAAATATGAAAGTCTAATGTACACACATTCAACAAACTACATAACACAAAAACATCATGTAAATAATCCCATATGCACATAAAACTAATGTTAAACAACAAATAATCGACACCAAATTGTTATTAACTTTCAAACCTTGACTTTCAATGATTTAATATTCAACTTATTACTCAATCTTCAAAGCAAATCAATGTACTTTATTATTATAGTTAAAAGACACATCTAAAAAATATTCGGTAGCCACAAAATAACAAACTTCTTCCAAAGTATCCTTACAAGTTCCTCAAGGACTTCTTCATTGTCCCTTATGGTTTATTACTTGATATATGTAAATTGTTTACACAAAACATATTAAATCCATGCTCTATTTATCATAATGTACTAATTTTAAAGCTAAACATGGCATTTCTTCAATATTATATTCAAACGCAGATCCACACCAAATACATTTTACACAAACAAACAAATAACTAACAATCTTTCACTTTTTCTTCTTTGTCATGAAATGCAGCCAAATATCACAATTAATAAGCAAAAACACTCATTATTTCCTATAACACAAATTGCCAACAATTAATATGTCACTTGAAAATCTAAGCCATTAAGAACAACATAAATTTATAAATCTGCACACTGAGAGATAACTAATTTCAATATGTAACAAAAATAACTGATTTTTAATATAGCACAGGTATCTCCCATCCAAATTTAAAATTCCAACACAATTACACATCAACTTATAACATAAATACAAAATACCTACACAAGCAACCAACATAATCCAAATATTGTTTAATAAAACCAAACCTTTTCTTTCATCAAATGTTAATTTTTATGGAATCACAATAAATTTTTGCACAAACTACAAAACACCATAAAATCTTGTGTTAATCTCAATCTTAATCACTTTCATACTGTATGCAACAGTCACATATTAAATTAACGAATTGTGATACATGTATATGTTATACTATAATGCACATGTGCTATGTTATCAAAATCACTTTGATTTTCAATACAGTCATTTGGTATTGTATGACATCACATTCAGAAACATATGTATTACTCAATCCTCAAAGAAAACGATTGTATTATATCATTATTGCTAATAATGACATATCCAAAAGGCACTTTTGTAATTACAAAATCACCAACTTCTTCTCATGTATCCTTAAACTTTTCTCAAACACTTCATTACACAAAACATATGAAATCCTGTTGTATCAATATAATATTAATTTTCAAGTTCAACAGAAGCCTTGGCTCATACATCACAGCAGTCCCCATGTTAGGGGAAGCCACATTTCGGAACAAGTGCCAACACTGTCTGACTTTGTGAGGTTAATGTATCCTTTCAGGAAGTTTCACATGGAAACCAATGACATCTTGACTTAACATACAATGAATATAGATGGCGGTCAGTCAGCAAGCTCCTTGCTGGGCTCTGTGTACTATTTTTGCCATTTGTAGCTTCACATACTGTATGAATTTCATACCAGCTGATGGGGCTTTTACTACTGTTTCTTCTGATGTAAATTATGTACATTCTCAATGTTTCTGGAATGATTCCTGGCCAGTTTTCTTCATGGATTCTCAGTATTTTCAGCCAGAATCTTGCACTGTTCAAGTCATTGCTGCATTCTTCACGTTACGCTTGACCAACCCCATTATGGTCATCCCAGCAGTTGGCATCCTGCTTTCACACTCCTGTGTTCTGAGCAAGCATGGTTTATCTTCACAATGCAACCATCATGGTGGAACTGTGTACGCATACGCATACATGCATCCTGAAGTGTCGTGGCCGAGCGGTCTAGCTTACCGGACTCAAGTTCTGGTGTTAGCAGCAGAATGTGGGTTCGAATCCCGGCCGTGACACTTGTGTCCTTGAGCAAGACACTTAACCATAATTGCTTCTCTCCACCCAGGGGTCAAATGGGTACCTGTGAGGGCAGAATTTGTTGATTAGCCCTATATGCGCTGTAATGGCAGCAATTGAGCTGTATACTCCCCAGGGAGCTGAGATGGTTTCAGGAATGATTTATGAGCCTTATGAGCAGGGGTAATAATATAATGCGCCTTGAGCACCACTTAGTTGGTGGATACGTGCGCTATATAAGTCCACGCATTATTATTATTATTATTATCCTGCCCCTATTCACGTCTTCAACTTCAAGTTTTTCAACTCCAAGTTTCTACAGTCATCTCCTGCCTTTCAACTTGAACTCGGTGGGGATGTTCATCCCAATCCTGGCCCTGCTGATGCTGTTTCTTCTAGAAATACAAATTCAGCAAATATCCCTCAGATCAACAATGTCCCAAGATCAAGTATTAACTGTGTTATGTTTAATGCTAGAAGTATTGTGAACAAAAGTGTCTTGTTTCAGACTGAACTGTTGGTGAACAAGTATGACATTGCTTTTTATCACTGAATCCTGGCTGGACTCTGCAATAAATGACGGTGAATTAAATTTTAACGCCAACTACTGTATCTTCAGGAAGGATCGCAATCGGCATGGTGGTGGTGTATTTATTGCGGTATCTCATCATTTAAAGCCTGTACGTATAAATAAATTTGAACATTTGGATTTAGAACTTATTTGGGTTGAGATTCTTTGAAAATTATCAAATGGTTTTGGATTCAATTTTGCCATTTTCTCATAATTACTTGGCCATTGCTATACTGGGTGATTTTAATATTGATATTACCTCATCTGTTTCTAGTCCCTCATATGCAAATAATAATAATAATAATAATAATAATGTGTGGACTTGTATAGCGCACGTATCCACCAACTGAGTGGTGCTCAAGGCGCATATTATTACCCCTGCTCATAAGGCTCATAAATCATTCCTGAAACCATCTCAGCTCCCTGGGGAGTATACAGCTCAATTGCTGCCATTACAGCGCATATAGGGCTAATCAACCAACTCTGCCCTCACAGGTACCCATTTAACCCCTGGGTGGAGAGAAGCAATTATGGTTAAGTGTCTTGCTCAAGTGTCACGGCCGGGATTCGAACCCACATTCTGCTGCTAACACCAGAACTTGAGTCCGGCAAGCTAGACCGCTCGGCCACGACACTCCAAATGTGCAACGCTTATTCACTGCTTCAGATATCATTAATTTTCATCAACTGGTAGATTTTGTAACACGTCCCAATTCATCTGGGAATCTTGGCTCTGTAATCGATCTTGTTTTCACAAATAGACCTGATTTGTTTACAAACATTCATGTACAACCAGGCCTAGGGTCAAGTGATCATAATGGTATCTCATGTAATATTCTCACTAGCTACGATGTTAAATCTATTACCCGGTACATTTATCAATATAATAAAGCTAATTTAAATACTCTCTGTGATACCCTGAATAGAACTCCATGGGATATATGCTTTTGTCCAGAGTTTAACATTAATGATGTTTGGGTTAATTTTAAAGATTTACTATTTGCAGTAGTCAAAGATGTGGTTCCTATAGGAAGGCAAAATGGTACAAAACGTAAACCTTGGATCACTAATGAAATTGTTATTCTCAGCAGAAAGAAACATCGCGCATATAATGCAGCTAGAAGAAATCCTACAAACAACTATCTGTGGACTAAATATAAATCAATTCGTAATAAGGTTAAATATCTCACTGCTCAATCTTATGCAAACTTCATTAAGGACCTATCTCAGAACTGCTCATCCTCTCCAAAACGTTTCTGGTCATTTGTTACCAGTCAGCGTGGTAAGAGTAGTCCTAATAGCTTTCGTATAGCTAATGGATCTGTTTTCACTGACCATTTAGATATTGCAAATAATTTTAATTCCATCTTTCAAAGTAATTTCACAATTGATAAGGTTGACTCTATCTCCTCTGAATGTACTTGTGCCTGCAGTTATTCTTCACAATTTAGACTATATGATATTGTAGTAACTGTTGGTGAAGTTAGGAAATTATTGAAGAGCCTAAATATGTATAAATCGGCTGGGCCAGACGATATCTCTCCTGTGCTCCTTAACTTAGCCAGTGATAGTCTAGCCGAACCACTTACTAAATTATTTAACTTTTCTCTTTCATCTGGAACTGTGCCTACAGAATGGAAACTTGCTAATGTTGTACCTCTTTATAAATCTGGTGACTCTCATGATATGTCTAATTACAGACCTATGTCTCTTTGTTCAGCACTTGGTAAAATTCTTGAAAAGCTTGTCAGCAAACGTCTTGTCAATCATATGTATAGGAGTGGCATTATTACTGATATTCAACACGGTTTCATACCTAAACGTTCTTGTATCACTCAATTAACAACTTTATACCATGAATGGGCAGAAACTATTGATGTTCCCAAACCTCCCCGCATTGATGTCATCTTTCTCGACTGGTCTAAAGCTTTTGATCGTGTAAGTCATAAAATATTATTAGATAAATTACATAAGTACGGTATTTGTGGATCTGTTTTAAACTGGTTTCACTCATATTTAAGTAATCGATCACAAAGGGTTATCTTTCAAGGTTCCCAGTCTAACTGGGCACCAGTTCACTCTGGAGTGCCCCAAGGTCAGTTCTCGGACCTTTGTTATTTAATATCTTTGCATTTGACCTTCCTTTTTGTGTTCAGTCTCACCTGAGACAATATGCTGATGATACAGTCTTGTACAGGGCTATTAGACATGAGGCAGACTCAGTTATTCTTCAAAATGATTTAAATAGCATATTAACATGGTGTAATCTCAATCATATGTCTCTTAATGTAAAGAAATGTAAACTTATGACAGTAACACAATCTAAACATCCATTTCAACCTATTTACAAAATGGGGTCTGATACTCTTGAAATTGTTAATAGTTATAAATACCTCGGTGTCATTATTTCACGTGATCTTGACTGGAAACCTCATATTAATAATAGTATTGTATGTAAAACATCCAAATTATCTGGTTTTATTAGAAGGGTTATTAAGAGCAAAGATCCTGACATACTTGTTAAATTATATTGTTCTCTTTGTCGGCCAATTCTTGAGTATGCAGCCCCTGTTTGGTGTCCGTGCCTTCGCACCCACCAGGAAACTTTAGAAAGAGTTCAAAGGCGTTTTACTCGGTCTTGTCTTGGACTTCCAAGAAGAACCACTATTAACCCTGATAATGAAATAAGTTACCCAGCTAGATGTATTCAATTAGGATTACCGTTTTTACTTAACAGAATTCATTTTCTTTCTATTTCATTTGTTATAAAGTGTTTGTATAATTGCTTTGATATTGATGTTCACAGGTATATTAAAGTTAACACTAGACATGTCGAAACTATTAAATTTCATCACCAGAGATCAAGAACAAATGCTTTACATCATTCACTCTTCTCCAGATTTCCTAGATTGTGGGAAGGTCTGCCTTTAAATGTTAAGGAGTTAATCATATCTGGTTTATCACCTTTCATAACTGAACTGCGTAAACATATCCTGTCCCCAGGTACAAATTTTGACTTGCCAACATAACACTTTGTACTAATGCTTTATGTTCCTTTTTGTCGTTTTATTTTGTTTGTACTTGTTTTTAATCTCTTGGATTGATTTTTATTTGGCTTTTTATATTATGTTATATTTTTATTATATTGTTTGATTATGTTTGGCTGCATTATGGAGAGCCACTAGATTGTGATTTGGTTCGCATGTTGGTAATCCTACAGGGGTGCTGTCAACATTTTGTCATGTTTACCTTATTTTCATCATGTATATGTATTAAAAAAATTCTCTAATTGTTTTTTTTACCATTGTGTTTGTGATTGTTTCTGCCCTGTGAAATAATAAATGAAATGAAATGAAATGAAACAGGGCGTTTCATAAATATTTGTTACAACACAGATGCCATCAAAAACATTTTACACAAAAAAATCACTTACAAACATTCCCTTTTTTATTTTTTTCATGTGTACCCAAAAAAAACACTCATTGTTTCCTATAGAACAGCAGGTTGCCAAAAGAAATCCAAACCATTGAGAACAAACATGATTGCATATATTGGTACAAAGTACATTACAAATTCTGTCCATTTCTGAACAGTTATAAATTTGCACATTGGGGGATAATTAATTTCAATATGTAACAAAATTAACTGATTTTTATTATAGCAAAAGTATCTCCCATCCAAATCAAATTTCCAACAAACTTATCACATCAAATTGTAAAATATCAATGAAGTGCATCACAGGCAACCAACATTATTTTAATAATGTGCAATTAAACATAACAACTTGTCTTTCATCAAATATAAACTTTTATTGGGTCACAACTAATTGTTGCACAAACTACAAAACACCATATATCTTAGGTTAAAAACTCAATCCACAAATCACTTTTATATATGCAACAATCACATAAACCATATCAAACAAACTTAGGCCTACATGTACATGCTAGTACACATGTGCCATATTATCAAAATCACCTTGAATTTCAATGCAATCATTTGCTTATATGATATCACATCCAGAATTACCTATACCACTCAATCCCCAAAGATAACGACTGTACTTTATCTTTGTTCTTAATAATGACACATCCAAAAGGCACTTTCATAGCCAAGAATTCACAAAGTTCTTCCTCATCTATATCTAAACCCTTCATAAGGACTTCATTCTTCACATCATAAGTTGGAAAATTCTCCTCATCAGTCAACTGTGTGAAATCATCAGGCAAAGGTTCATACCCTACAACATGTGTCTCATGGACCACCTCTGATTCCTCCACTTTCTGAAAAATTAAAAACAACACTCTATAATTACTATTTTATAACATCATAACCGAAATCAAAAATTTCCATAAAACCCTCTGCAAAGTGACCCTACTGTAATCAAACACACGATTATGCAATTTTTGTTGTTGATAACTTCACTCATGAATATAAAATGGCAAGTTGCTTTCATTTAAAATACGTTTATTACAATACACTTTAAATTTAAAATAATAAAAGTGTTGGCATATGTTTGTTTCTAAAATCATATTGACATTTTAAAAACATGAACTTAACTTTGCGATGGATGTCATCAATCAATCATG
Organism: Zoroaster sp. YZ-2022; assembly: GCA_029582265.1. Taxonomy (NCBI): domain Eukaryota; kingdom Metazoa; phylum Echinodermata; class Asteroidea; order Forcipulatida; family Zoroasteridae; genus Zoroaster; species Zoroaster sp. YZ-2022. Next base: position 31,930,536 of record CM055831.1, read on the forward strand.
GCGTGGGTGTGATTTATGCCCCTGTGTACATCGGCAAATTTAAGGAAGATTTCCTTGAATTTGCCACTGATTATTGCTGCTTGCTTTCTTAGGCGCTCTTGGCCTGCCAGAGGCATGTCATCACTGAAGCATTTTTCTATTGCCTCCTTTGGGACCCTTGAAAGTGCGTCAATTATCTCTGGCTGTAATTATTTTAAAAAAATATTCCAATTAAATAGATTTTCAGGTAATTATGTATTTTTTGTTTATTTTTTGAAGTCATTAGAAACTGGTGTCTTTGGTCATCACATTTACTGAGAAATGATAGCATATCCACATTGAAATATATAATTTAACTGGTAATATACATGTACATGCATGTATGACATGTGAGTATTTTATTTTAATTACGCATAATATGCTATTTTTACCTCACAGCATTTGTGGACATGATTACCCACGAAAGCCTTCCCATGGTACGTTCAACTTTGTATTTGTAAAGGACTTCATAAAGGTTGCTTGCAATGGGACCAGTTCCATAGGTTAGCTTTGTTGACATATATTCTTGTTCCTAAAATGTTTGTTTAAAAAGCAAAGGAAATTTATTAAGTTTTGAGTATTTCTGAATGTTATTTTAAATTATGTACACAAATTAATATTTTATGTTGAGTAGCTGAAACATGTATTTACCAAGTTCTTTATTTCTGTTGGAAGTTTAAAGACGGTTTCAGCTACATCATGGAAGGCTTCATCCATTTCCTCCCTGTTGTTTTGGAGGACATGGAGGGGCAATTCTTCCTCTGCACGCTCAAGGTCATTGCGCTTTTCCTCCAGAATCTGTTTGACGTTATCTTGTCTCTCTCTTTCAGCTGCTATCTGGTCATTGTTATGGAGTGGCATTAAGAGGCTACCGTATCCCTACTCTATGTTGTTGTTGAGGACTATAAATAAACCATTGCTTTTCAGTGAATGCTACTCACAGAGTCATGCCGTCTTTAGAACAGTCATCGAAGTTGGTACGTCCCGCGGAGTCTTCAGTCCTGACACGCAAATGAAGTAGCTCTACATCCAGACTGTGGCATTCCTTCTCGAGCAGATCAAACAATTTTTTGAAGCCTCCGAGGGAGATGTGCAAGGTAGGGAGAATTACCTGACAGTAGGCCTAATAAATTAAAAACATTTTGTCACTGTTATGGGTCATTCACACACACATTAGTGAGAACCCTGTTGAAAGTTTTACTTACATGGTCTGTCTCAATTGATATCAGAGGACGGTTCACAACGCTGTAGGAGATTTCTTTTGCCCTTGATTGCCTTGCGCCGTCATTGACAAATAACTGGTAATGCTCGTTGATATTGTCAAGAGTGCGAGGCAAACATGGCCCTCGCTCTGTGATGGACTGTTGCATGACCTTCTTTCCTATTAAGCAATAAATGCAGCAGTAACGTGCTAAAGTGCATAAAAAACAAATAAAAGTAGAAATGAATCAGGGTTATCCCCAGGATTTTTCAAAACTGTTTTTTTAAATTATATTTTTGGCGATTAAATTTGCGAGCGCGTAGCGCGAAGCCCTTCACGTCGTGGGGTCCGGGCCCGCTTAAGGGCCGTAGAAAGTTTTTAGTTTTAGATGCTCTCTGGTGCATTCTGGTGCATTTTAGGAGATTCCAGGAGGTTTTAGAAATTATTTTCAGTCATACGTTTTTTCCACACTCTAATTTACCAGAAAGCCTCATTAGTCAGTGACCACTATTTTACATTTTCTGCACAAATATTTAAACTGACATATGTAGTTTTAAATCAGTTATCAATTTTATTTAAACCTTACATAAACAGCATTCCTTTTATTTTGCAAACTTAAGACTGACATGAACCTTACTAGTTTTGAAATAAATCATTTGAAAGATATGAGACACTGGTTTGACCAAAATAAATGAAAATTGTTATTATAAATCCTACTTGGATTCGACTAAATTATAATTTCAAGGGCAAGTTAACACATTTTTGGCCAAAATCAAACAAAACAAAAAAATCAATACCATAAATCTTCCTGGGATTAGAATAAATCAGTATTAGAAAGGCAAGAACAATTTCACTGACATAAATAGGTCAAATCATAAAATCCTTTTAGGGCTAGAAACTATTGTTTGACCCTGTTATTAGCAAAACAAAAACAAGAACAAAAAACGTATCACTGGATTGCAATAAATCATCATTCAAGTACAATAAACGTTTTTTTAACACCAAATAAAATCAACAAATACTACACACTAGGGCAAGGAACACTTGTAAACAAAAAATCAACATCATACATCATCCTGGGATTGGTGTAAATCATTATTTAAAGGACAGGACAAATGTCTTAGACACAACAGGTCAAATCATAAAATCCTATCAGGATTGGAATAAATCATTATTTGAAGGGCAAGGAACATTTGTTTGACCCAAATAAAAGAGGAAAAAAAATCAGTATCATAAATCCTCCTGGGATTAAAATAAATCTATAATCGAGGACAAAAGACATTCCCTTGACACCATCAACTAAAATTCACTAATCCTACTTCACCAAAAATCTTATGTTTGACCCAATTAATAGCAAGAAAAGAGTATCATAAATCCTTCCCGAATTGAAGTAAGTCATTATTCAAGGACAAGAAACATTTCTTTGACACCAACAATTAAAAATCCTACTAGGGTAAGAAACTTATGTTTGACCCAAATAATAGCACGAAATAAGGACAAGACAAATTTTTTGACACAACAGGTCAAATCATAAAATCCTTTTTGGACTGGAATAAATCATTAGTTGAATAGAAAGAAACACTTGCAAAAAAAAATCAAAATTATACATCCTCCTGGGATTGGTATAAATTATTATTTCAAGGACAGGACAAATAAATGTGAATGTGAATGTGAATGAAATGCATTGACACAACAGGTCAAATCATAAAATCCTATCAGGATTGGAATAAATCATTATTTGAAGGGCAAGGAACACTTGTTTGACCCAAATAAAACATTAAAAAAATCAGTATCATAAATCCTCCTGAGACTGAAATAAATAATAATTATTCAAGGATAAGAAACATTCATTTCACAGCAACAAATAAAAATCATTAAATCATACTACGGCAAGAAACTCATGTTTAACCCTTAATAGTAAAAAAGAGTATCATAAATCCTCCTGGGATTGAAATATTCAAGGACAAGAAACATTTCTTTGACAGGGCAAGAAACACCTGTTTAACCAACTTCAAAGGAAACATCATAAATCCTCCTGGGATGGGATTGAAATGAATTATCATCGATTGCCCAGAAACACTTCTTTAAACTATGCAAATAAAAATCAGTGTAATAAATCTGACCAAGATTGGAATAAATAATCTTTTCAAGGGAAAGGGACACTTGAATTCTAAAACACAAACTTTAATCATATTTAAATAAATCATCATTTAAAGGAGTGCAGCACAGATCTAAAATAATTAGTAGAAGTAAATCAAAGCAACCTATTAACATTTCTTAATTGGTTAGTGGGTTCTGAGAAACAATTACCAGGACAAATCTGGTACAGTGCATACACTATTGGACAATGGTGTTGAATCGTATAAAGTGTATTTTTTAAATCAAAAAATGATGTGAATGCTGTTAGTGTTAATTATAATAAATCCAATTAATCTCCTTGGAATAATATACTATCATGTTTACTTTCTTCTTTGAGATGTCTGAATCATGTTGTACACCTTAAACTTTACACATTTCCATGTTCTCTTGCTTAACACTGGGTTAGCTGCTATGCACTGTTTGCATGACTTCTTCCCTGGTACTTGTTCATGTAAAATGAAATCTCTCGTCTTTCCATATCGCCTCTGTTTCTGCAGATGTCCATGGCACTTTTTTACCTGTAAAACATTTTTTTTTAAAGACAGCCATGGAATAAATCTTTGAACATTTATATTTGTTGATATTACCAAAAATGTGTTTATAAACATTAAGTCTTAAAGCCTCTATACAGTTTTTTTTAAGATAAAAAATTATAAATGTTCACAGATTAACTCAAAATGTACATGATATGCAGATCATGATGATCATGGTGGATTATTGATCTTAAAATAGATTTGCCTGAAATGGTAACGTTTTTGAGAAATGAGTAAAACAATTAGTTTTAATCTAATAAGATCACGAGTTGCTTGGCCTGCAGGTGTTAGATCTGTTGCTGCTGCTTGGCCTGTTGCTTCTGCTTGGACTGTTGCTGCTGCTTGGTCTGTTGCTGCTTGGACTATTAGTGTTGCTGTTATCTGTGCAGGTGGTGGCGTAGCAGCTGGTGCTGATGCTGGAGTTGGGTCTGTTGCACCTGCTGTTGCTTGGTGTGCTGTCGGTCCTTGGTGTACTGCTGGTGGTGGTGCTGCTACTGTTGCTGCTACGTCTGTTTTGGGTGGTGCTAGGGCTTGTGCAGATTTGATAAGCATCAATGGAGAGAGCTTCTTCCTCATCTATTATTGGTTAAGGAACACAAAGTAGGATTTTTTTCACTTACACATAACTTTTTGAAATGTCAACAGACTAGCCGGGAAAATAGTTTGGACATTGCTTGGATAGGTCCTATACTTTTGTGGCCACAGCTGATAAGAACCTTGCCTTCAGCTTGATCCATTATCACCAGTGGTCACAACACCATCGGTCTTTACCTGTGGTAAACACTGCACAATGACAGAAACTGTTAATTAATCAAACATAGTACAATAAGAACTAACTCTTTAACAATTGAGAGTAAACAACTGGTTTTTTTTCAGAAACACTCCAAAAAGAGATTTCACATGGTGTATCTGCAAGATTTGACAATGTTGAGCAATTGCTACTTGTTAATGATATTTTAAAAGAAGCTTAAGATTTGCATGAAATTGTTTAGTTACTAACTTAATGATCATGCCGGACTCGAACCCGCGACCTCTCGATTACCGTACGAGCGCTCTACCAACTGAGCTAACCAGCCCCTATGTTGGTGGGCGGTCCACAAACGGGACACAAGCCTTTTATGTGGTTGTACACAAAGTAGATTTATATGGAGAAACTGACCTGAAATATTATATAAACGGTTCGCGAGCAAAGAAAAATTGGCTGATGCCGGACTCGAACCCGCGACCTCTCGAATACCAGACGAGCGCTCTACCAACTGAGCTAACCAGCCCCTATGTTGGTGGGCGGTCCACTTATGCCAATTATCTATTGCTCTATGGGGCCAGGTCAGAGGCCAAACCATATCTGCCGAGTAGCCAGGGATCAAGCCCCGGTCAGATGCAAACAACCCGGGTAACGGCAGTAGCGGGGATCACACAAACGGGACACAAGCCTTTTATGTGGTTGTACACAAAGTAGATTTATATGGAGAAACTGACCTGAAATATTATATAAACGGTTCGCGAGCAAAGAAAATTGGCTGATGCCGGACTCGAACCCGCGACCTCTCGAATACCAGACGAGCGCTCTACCAACTGAGCTAACCAGCCCCTATGTTGGTGGGCGGTCCACTTATGCCAATTATCTATTGCTCTATGGGGCCAGGTCAGAGGCCAAACCATATCTGCCGAGTAGCCAGGGATCAAGCCCCGGTCAGATGCAAACAACCCGGGTAACGGCAGTAGCGGGATCACACAAACGGGACACAAGCCTTTTATGTGGTTGTACACAAAGTAGATTTATATGGAGAAACTGACCTGAAATATTATATAAACGGTTCGCGAGCAAAGAAAAATTGGCTGATGCCGGACTCGAACCCGCGACCTCTCGAATACCAGACGAGCGCTCTACCAACTGAGCTAACCAGCCCCTATGTTGGTGGGCGGTCCACTTATGCCAATTATCTATTGCTCTATGGGGCCAGGTCAGAGGCCAAACCATATCTGCTAAGTAGCCAGGGATCAAGCCCCGGTCAGATGCATATGTATTACGCCATACGGCGACCGTCGGTCGCCCTATAGCTTGTTATTGGTACACTTGCACCTAAGGGCGACCACTTTCTGGTCGCCCTAACGCGAACGTGGTTTAAGTCGGTCTTTTGCAAGGTAAATCCATACAACAGTTTTGGAATATGAGGAAAAGGTTAATTTACTCCGATATACTCACTTTTTATTAGAATTCGTTTCTTTTACGTGGTAAAAAAAACGGGTGAAAACACACCCTTTTGAAAACGTAATATAGGTCAGCTGAGAAAAAACAAACCATAAGGTGACCTGTCCAAATACCCGAGTTTTTTGGCATAGAATCGTATTTATTTTTCAATAAGAGTTTTATAATACTTCCGATAACATCAACTTTCATTCATCGTAAAAAAAAAAAATCATTTGAGAAGCTGTGAATAGAAAATATCGAGTTGAAACATAGACTTTGAAGGAAAAATTTTAAGTTTTGAGCTCAGTCGCCGTGATGACGTAATTGGGGTCACGTCACATTTTTCCCCGCGCGCGCGGGAAAGGCAGCCGCCATGTTTTATGCGATGTGTCTGATCATGCTTATACTATAGGCTAAATCAATATTTTTCGGGCTCATATGGTTTCTTTTAAGCAAATATCACACAGTCTGGTAAGTACCAATTCACGAGCGATTAATTCCTCAAGTGGTTTTGTTAAGTTTCACAAAAGAGAGATGTCCACCATCATCAAAGATCGAGTCTGTGACCGTATGTGGATGCCAATGTTATGAAAATAATGTTGATCCACTGGACCACTCGGGCGCTAATCCAGTCAGTAGAATGGGCCTAACAAAGTTAGCCCTCGCTAAGTTTGTTAGGCAGGCTGTGTGTCACTGACTGACATGACTGAGCTGTTCTGGGGGTGTTAATGATCTTGATCATGGAGGTACATGTAACGTTCGGTGACGTTAGTCTCTATATACATGTGTAGAAATCTAAAGTGTTGAAATGTTTTGCAGATATTTCTGTCCGGGGACGACTGCGTCGTTACATTGTCATTGACATTGTCTATGATCTTGGCCCACATTACAACTTGTACAAGCGCTGCAATACTAACGTTAGGTCCTTTTTGGGATCTAACAAACAGTTAAGTAGCATTTAACGTTAACAAGTTAGGCCTATCTGGACTCCTCAAGAATTGGAGGGAGTCCAGATAGAGAGTCCAGATATGGAGGCTATTCAACTCGCCCCCTGCCCTAGCAAACTCACCCCTTACAGTTACAATCTCGCCCCTTACAAACCCCCCTGACAAACTCGCCCCCAGTCGGTACAAACTCGCCCTTCACAAAGTCACCCCTCCACAATGTCGGCCCGTGGCAAACTCGTCCCCTGGCAATTAGTGTTTGAGATCTAAAAGTACAGATGATCCTGCTTTTACAGAAGTAGACTTAGGCTAGTGTATTAGCCTATATTTTATAATCAAAATTGGAACATGTTTTAGCAATTATCAGTTCCCCTACCCCAACCTGTAGACATCATGTCTGCAGGTTGGGAAAGGGGAATTTTATGAAAGTGCTTTTGAGTGGTATTTGCCTTGATTATTTCGCTTTATTTTGTTACTTTCATTTATTTTAGACCTAAATACAACAATGACAATGAGGAAACACGAAAGTACTTTAATATTCAGAAAGATCAAGAAGGATTTAAGTTGCAGTACATAAACAAAACTATAGGTAAGCAAAGCTATGCTGGGAAGTTTCTGTGGAAATGCCTCCTTTCGTGTCCCCAGTTGTTCATGCAGCAGAACTTTGTTTCCTTAACCTTAACCCCCTGGGTATTCTGGCTAGGAACCTTCCTGAATCCTCCAAAATCCTCCAGTGCACTTTTGGAAACATGCACTTATCTTCAAAATGCACC
>CM055831.1:31938834-31965513 GCA_029582265.1 Zoroaster sp. YZ-2022
AGTTTTTGAAAAACACACATCATCAAGCAAAACATTGCAGGTAAATTATGGCACAGCCGATTGAAGGTGCAATATGAAGTTTATTACCTTGTGATTAATGTGAATAGCCCCTACAAAGAACAAAATATGCAACGTACCACATACCTCGCTCAGCATTTTTGAAAAAAAAAGGAAAAAAGAAAATTCCTAGGAAAGGTTTATAAGCTTTCTCTCGATGCAAAGCGTCCTTATGGGAAATTAGTTCTCCCCGATATTCAAGAAGGAAGTCTCCTTTACGGAAGTTCTGTGTTGTAAATACACCGTACCCTGTAATGTGACAAATAAATAAATAATAAAATAAATAACAAATTAGAGAAGAAAGAAAGAAAGAAAGAAAGAAAGAAAGAAAGAAAGAAAGAAAGAAAGAAAGAAAGAAAGAAAGAAAGAAAGAAAGAAAGAAAGAAAGAAAGAAAGAAAGACTTTTTTTTGACTTTTCAAAAGAAAACTTTATTTACAAAAACAGACAACAATACAAAATGTACAAATAAAAGAATAGTAAACAATGTTTAACCAAAATTAGTAGTATACAATATTACTGTAATAAAAACTAGATTCGGTTTACATTGTTAACACAAATAATAACAATAAAACATTTGTAAATGCAAAACAAAAATACATTTATAAATCATCGACAATAAACAAGGTTGATGAAGAAAGGAAGAAAGGAAAGAAAGGGAAAGGGCTCCTCTATAAGGGAGACTACAAACACCATGGTGCAAGCAGACTCCCCGAGGATCCCCGGTGTTGGGAGCCACTGGCATTACTGGTGTGGTCTTAAACCCACTCCAGCGGCTCCCCAAAGAGAAAGAAAGGAAAGGAAAAGGAAAGGAGAGAGAGGACCCCACTCGTGAACAGTGGCAGAGACCTTGCCTCCAATCAGAGAGAGATTGGAGTAGCTGTTCGAAGGTGGGTCGAAACGAGGGAAGGTGGACCGAGAGGGGTCAGATTAGATCAACCATGTCAAAATATCATTATCAAAAAGTAAAGGGCATTATTGCAGGACCATTTTTTAAGAAAAGTATTAAGGTCGTTGCATAAATTATAATAAGGTAAATTCAAGGAGGATTTTATTTTTCAGCCGATGCTGCCAGATGATAAGAGGGTCCGAAAACGGGATGTCCTATATAAATAGTAAATTATGTTTTACAACTGATGATGAGGAAATTGGCAAGGCGAACTGCCTCCTGCTGCGACCTTTAGCGTGCGGAATCAGTGCCCAGTAGATGTCAAAGTTGAGTTGAAGAGACGGCAGAAGACGGTTGAGGAGTGAATGTAGAAGACTGAGGGCAGCTGTATTGCTGGGCACAAAATAAATAGATGATGGATCGACCCTTCTCTCCGCAATTCATCCGCAGGAAGAAGAGATGTCCGGATTTAGATGATGGAGGACGGCAAGGGAGGGTAGAAAATTATGAAACAGTTTAAACTGTACGTCACCCTCCTTTTTAGAAGATGGTAGTTGATAGACTTGTTCCCATTGAAGTTTAGTTGAAGAGTCGAGAAAGCCAATATTTTTCCAGTGTGTAGACGAAGATGAAGATTCAGAGTTGATTCCTTTGTTGAAAATAACGTAGAGATTTTTGGATGGTGCGGAGAGTCCATTTTCAGTCACAGGCAAATTGAAGATGACTGGAGAGTCGGGACGAAAGGAGATGTTTTGAAGTTGAGAAAAAGGCAGACGACATCCCTCTTCGTGGAGAAGCAGAGGAAAGTTTTGGATTAATGTCAGATGTTGACGCCGAAGGTCGGATTGTAGAAGACGAAGAGAGGAGGACGAAGTCCTTGAAAAGAAGCGTGGAAAGTTCGAGGGGTCGATCCAATGGCCGGTGTTGAAATCCAGGAGATGACGAACAGAGTTTGATCCCGCACGCCGTAAGCCGCACAGGAGTGAGACGCATCACCATCAGCTGTAAAACTAGCAAATTGGCTATTTAAGGGTAAATTTAGGACATGGTTGATAGAGACTGGTTGCGTTTCGATGCGAGCTCCGGACGCCGTCCAAGCACGCAAAATCTCACCTGTAATAAACGGGGAGACTGGTATAAAATTTAGGATCAGTTTTCGAAAGGAAGAGCTGGTAATCAAACCCAAGTTTGTTATATTGTTTGAGAAAATGACTGACGAGAAAAAGGCGGGATGAGGAGCATGGGTTAAGAAAACGCTGGATGGTGGTGAATCTAAAAGTGAGAATGCGTGCTTGGAGGCATGCAAGACCCATCCCTCCCTGTCGGGTTTTTGAAAGAGAACTTGTTTTTTAAGTAGTGTCGTTTATTAGACCAGACGAAATCGACAAAGAATGTTCTGGAGTTCACTTAGGACATTTTCCGGAGGGGAGAGAACAGCCAAACAGTGAAAAATTTTAGAAGCGGCGAGCTGATTAGCTATGATAATTTTACCCTTGAATGAAAGTGAAGCGGAAAGTCTAGACCAAGAAGAGAGAGTTTTATTTAATTTGTCTTTACATTTCTCCCAGTTTTGTTTAAAGTAATTGTTTGTGTTTCCTAAGTGAACCCTAGAAAGGAAGCCCTCACTATTCCAGGAGAAATTTAGTGGTTTGTCGTTTCGTCTGGTCCAGGAGCCGGCCCACAGACCCTGGGACTTTTGTGTGTTTAAACGTGCAGCAGAGGCCCGACTGAAGAGGCTATACGCCTCTTCCACCTCTTTGAAGCCCGAATCGGAGGTGACGAAAATGGACACGTCGTCTGCGTATGCCGACACGGCGCACGAAAATTCAGTGCTCGGGAGATGAAAACTAACATTAATTAATTTTGTTCTTAAGACGTTGAGTAAAGGCTCGATAGCGATTGTATAAAGAAAGAAAGAAAGAAAGAAAGAAAGAAAGAAAGAAAGAAAAATACAAACTATCTTCAAAAGGAATATTTATACAATTTATATGAAGGCGACGATGACAGTAGTGGTTGTGGCTATGGTTGTGATGTTGATTGTGGTGGTTTTGGTGTTGATGATGAATGGTGGTGATAATGATTATGACAAACACATGAAAATGAAGCACTTTTTATATACAGGCATATGCAAGTGGCTTGAAGTATAGAATGAACCTTATACTTGAGTTTGGTGCATTAGACCACTCAGCCATGACGCTCTAATAGCCATCTTGGTTAATTACCTTATCATAGTGCCCTTCAATATTTATTTTATTAACCCTAACCACCCTATATCCTCCAAAATCCTCCAGGGGCACTTTTTTGGAAAAATTCAGCACTTTTGGAAACTGGTACTTTCACCTCTTCAAATGGGGCAAAATTACTACCTGGCAAGAAGTACAGGCCATAAGTGCTGAATATGAAAGATCATCGAAAATACATGGTGCATTTTGAAGATAAGTGCATGTTTCCAAAAGTGCACTGGAGGATTTTGGAGGATTCAGGAAGGTTCCTAGCCAGAATACCCAGGGGGTTAAGGTTAAGGAAACAAAGTTCTGCTGCATGAACAACTGGGGACACGAAAGGAGGCATTTCCACAGAAACTTCCCAGCATAGCTTTGCTTACCTATAGTTTTGTTTATGTACTGCAACTTAAATCCTTCTTGATCTTTCTGAATATTAAAGTACTTTCGTGTTTCCTCATTGTCATTGTTGTATTTAGGTCTAAAATAAATGAAAGTAACAAAATAAAGCGAAATAATCAAGGCAAATACCACTCAATAGCACTTTCATAAAATTCCCCTTTCCCAACCTGCAGACATGATTGCCAGGGGACGAGTTTGCCACGGGCCGACATTGTGGAGGGGTGACTTTGTGGAGGGGTGACTTTGTGAAGGGCGAGTTTGTATCGACTGGGGGCGAGTTTGTCAGGGGGGTTTGTAAGGGGCGAGATTGTAACTGTAAGGGGTGAGTTTGCTAGGGCAGGGGGCGAGTTGAATAGCCTCCATATCTGGACTCCCTATCTGGACTCCCTCCAATTCTTGAGGAGTCCAGATAGGCCTAACTTGTTAACGTTAAATGCTACCGGTACTTAACTGTTTGTTAGATCCCAAAAAGGACCTAACGTTAGTATTGCAGCGCTTGTACAAGTTGTAATGTGGGCCAAGATCATAGACAATGTCAATGACAATGTAACGACGCAGTCGTCCCCGGACAGAAATATCTGCAAAACATTTCAACACTTTAGATTTCTACACATGTATATAGAGACTAACGTCACCGAACGTTACATGTACCTCCATGATCAAGATCATGAACACCCCCAGAACAGCTCAGTCATGTCAGTCAGTGACACACAGCCTGCCTAACAAACTTAGCGAGGGCTAACTTTGTTAGGCCCATTCTACTGACTGGATTAGCGCCCGAGTGGTCCAGTGGATCAACATTATTTTCATAACATTGGCATCCACATACGGTCACAGACTCGATCTTTGATGATGGTGGACATCTCTCTTTTGTGAAACTTAACAAACCACTTGAGGAATTAATCGCTCGTGAATTGGTACTTACCAGACTGTGTGATATTTGCTTAAAAGAAACCATATGAGCCCGAAAAATATTGATTTAGCCTATAGTATAAGCATGATCAGACACATCGCATAAAACATGGCGGCTGCCTTTCCCGCGCGCGCGGGGAAAAATGTGACGTGACCCCAATTACGTCATCACGGCGACTGAGCTCAAAACTTAAAATTTTTCCTTCAAAGTCTATGTTTCAACTCGATATTTTCTATTCACAGCTTCTCAAATGATTTTTTTTTTTTACGATGAATGAAAGTTGATGTTATCGGAAGTATTATAAAACTCTTATTGAAAAATAAATACGATTCTATGCCAAAAAACTCGGGTATTTGGACAGGTCACCTTATGGTTTGTTTTTTCTCAGCTGACCTATATTACGTTTTCAAAAGGGTGTGTTTTCACCCGTTTTTTTTACCACGTAAAAGAAACGAATTCTAATAAAAAGTGAGTATATCGGAGTAAATTAACCTTTTCCTCATGTTGTATGGATTTACCTTGCAAAAGACCGACTTAAACCACGTTCGCGTTAGGGCGACCAGAAAGTGGTCGCCCTTAGGTGCAAGTGTACCAATAACAAGCTATAGGGCGACCGACGGTCGCCGTATGGCGTAATACATATGCATCTGACCGGGGCTTGATCCCTGGCTACTTAGCAGATATGGTTTGGCCTCTGACCTGGCCCCATAGAGCAATAGATAATTGGCATAAGTGGACCGCCCACCAACATAGGGGCTGGTTAGCTCAGTTGGTAGAGCGCTCATCTGGTATTCGAGAGGTCGCGGGTTCGAGTCCGGCATCAGCCAATTTTTCTTTGCTCGCGAACCGTTTATATAATATTTCAGGTCAGTTTCTCCATATAAATCTACTTTGTGTACAACCACATAAAAGGCTTGTGTCCCGTTTGTGTGATCCCCGCTACTGCCGTTACCCGGGTTGTTTGCATCTGACAGGGGCTTGATCCCTGGCTACTCGGCAGATATGGTTTGGCCTCTGACCTGGCCCCATAGAGCAATAGATAATTGGCATAAGTGGACCGCCCACCAACATAGGGGCTGGTTAGCTCAGTTGGTAGAGCGCTCGTCTGGTATTCGAGAGGTCGCGGGTTCGAGTCCGGCATCAGCCAATTTTTCTTTGCTCGCGAACCGTTTATATAATATTTCAGGTCAGTTTCTCCATATAAATCTACTTTGTGTACAACCACATAAAAGGCTTGTGTCCCGTTTGTGTGATCCCCGCTACTGCCGTTACCCGGGTTGTTTGCATCTGACCGGGGCTTGATCCCTGGCTACTCGGCAGATATGGTTTGGCCTCTGACGTGGCCCCATAGAGCAATAGATAATTGGCATAAGTGGACCGCCCACCAACATAGGGGCTGGTTAGCTCAGTTGGTAGAGCGCTCGTCTGGTATTCGAGAGGTCGCGGGTTCGAGTCCGGCATCAGCCAATTTTTCTTTGCTCGCGAACCGTTTATATAATATTTCAGGTCAGTTTCTCCATATAAATCTACTTTGTGTACAACCACATATAAGGCTTGTGTCCCGTTTGTGTGATCCCCGCTACTGCCGTTACCCGGGTTGTTTGCATCTGACCGGGGCTTGATCCCTGGCTACTCGGCAGATATGGTTTGGCCTCTGACCTGGCCCCATAGAGCAATATATAATTGGCATAAGTGGACCGCCCACCAACATAGAGGCTGGTTAGCTCAGTTGGTAGAGCGCTCGTCTGGTATTCGAGAGGTCGCGGGTTCGAGTCCGGCATCAGCCAATTTTTCTTTGCTCGGGAACCGTTTATATAATATTTCAGGTCAGTTTCTCCATAAAAATCTACTTTGTGTACAACCACATAAAAGGCTTGTGTCCCGTTTGTGTGATCCCCGCTACTGCCGTTACCCGGGTTGTTTGCATCTGACCGGGGCTTGATCCTTGGCTACTCGGCAGATATGGTTTGGCCTCTGACCTGCCCCATAGAGCAATAGATAATTGGCATAAGTGGACCGCCCACCAACATAGGGGCTGGTTAGCTCAGTTGGTAGAGCGCTCGTACGGTAATCGAGAGGTTGCGGGTTCGAGTCCGGCATGATCATTAAGTTAGTAACTAAACAATTTCATGCAAATCTTAAGCTTCTTTTAAAATATCATTAACAAGTAGCAATTGCTCAACATTGTCAAATCTTGCAGATACACCATGTGAAATCTCTTTTTGGAGTGTTTCTGAAAAAAACCCAGTTGTTTACTCTCAATTGTTAAAGAGTTAGTTCTTATTGTACTATGTTTGATTAAAGGTCCTAGGAAGAGTCAAATTGTGCTTATTTATTTTCTTTTGTTATTTTATCAATTTATATGAATGAAAAACGATTTTACGTTTAATTTATGTCTGGATTGGGCTAATTATTTTTAATTTGATTTTTACAAAAATTGCCTCATCTAATTTCAAATGCTGCCCAACGCGCGGTGGCGCTGTTCGTGACGTAGACCTAGGAGCAATAAACCATGAATAAACTAAGCTCCAATGTTAGGCACCAATGTTGCCATTGTGTTTAGTTGCTCCATGGATTAAACCGTGGGATTATAAAAGGGTCATAAACTGTGCGCAACGTACACATGTACAGTGTATGTGCACACGACTTGCAAGTTGCATAGTAAACATGACCGTATAGCACCGATAAATCTGTACTGTAGGCTCTACCGTAAAACGAAGCGCAAGGCCCCGTCGAATCAATGGCATGGATACACATGGCCAGGAGTCATTGGTGAATTGTGTAAGCCGTCGTTATGACCGTTTCAAAACATAATTCTGCACTCGATGATTTTGAAACAAGATCCAAAATCACACACATAATTAACATTGTCAAAGAATTGTACAATGACATCTTCAGTGACTTCACAATGAAACGACATTTTTAGCGTTAATGTGGTGTGCGAAGTGTAACAATCGACCTCTAACGTTAGTAATAAGCCTATTGCTTGTGGGTGCACATACACATGTAAGTTACACGGAAAACAAAGCAACTTACCCTGAGACTTTCTCGCTTCAAGAAAGCTACTCTTTTCTTTTCTGGACGTTTCTTGGCCTTCTGACTTAAGGGAAATATTGTTGGTACTGCATCAGGGCGCAGCATGGCTTTAAATCTCATGCCAAACTGGCTCTGGAGCCCCCGGTCAAAGTATGTTGGCTCAAAGTGAGCGCTACATATCATAGAGTGCTCCGTTGGTCCTGACCATTTCGCCCTGGTCAGCTTCACACTCGCCGTCCAAATTCGCCTGTATTTAGGGTCTGGTGGAAATCGGTGAAGGCTGACACCTTCCTTTGTGGTGTTGCTACACCCAGCAACAACACACCTACAAGGCATTTCCAAAAATGTGGGATATCTACTAAATTTAGCTGAAAAGAAGATCTAATATGACACATCAACTTCAGTGGTTTTGAGTACGACTTGACTGAAACTTCATCGCAGGCAGTGCTGGACCTTCCTAGGTCTACGTCACGGATTTGCGGATTATAATATGATAATGAGGAGGTAGGGGAGGAGCGGCGCCCCTAATTTCAGAATTTATTTTTTTAATGGTGCAAAGGGGCGGGGATAAAATAGACAAATGACAAATATATGTTCCAATAGGTATACTTTATTGTTTTCACTGTTAAAAATTTCTATTTCCTAGGACCTTTAAGTAATTTAATGCGTATATATATCATAAACTTGCACGCTGTTTCTGTCATTGTGCAGTGTTTACCACAGGTAAAGACCGATGGTGTTGTGACCACTGGTGATAATGGATCAAGCTGAAGGCAAGGTTCTTATCAGCTGTGGCCACAAAAGTATAGGACCTATCCAAGCAATGTCCAAACTATTTTCCCGGCTAAATTGGTCTGTTGACATTTCAAAAGTTATGTGTAAGTGAAAAATCCTACTTTGTGTTCCTTAACCAATAATAGATGAGGAAGAAGCTCTCTCCATTGATGCTTATCAAATCTGCACAAGCCCTAGCACCACCCAAAACAGACGTAGCAGCAACAGTAGCAGCACCACCACCAGCAGTACACCAAGGACCGACAGCACACCAAGCAACAGGAGGTGCAACAGACCCAACTCCAGCATCAGCACCAGCTGCTACGCCACCACCTGCACAGATAACAGCAACACTAATAGTCCAAGCAGCAACAGACCAAGCAGCAGCAACAGTCCAAGCAGAAGCAACAGGCCAAGCAGCAGCAACAGATCTAACACCTGCAGGCCAAGCAACTCGTGATCTTATTAGATTAAAACTAATTGTTTTACTCATTTCTCAAAAACGTTACCATTTCAGGCAAATCTATTTTAAGATCAATAATCCACCATGATCATCATGATCTGCATATCATGTACATTTTGAGTTAATCTGTGAACATTTATAATTTTTTATCTTAAAAAAAACTGTATAGAGGCTTTAAGACTTAATGTTTATAAACACATTTTTGGTAATATCAACAAATATAAATGTTCAAAGATTTATTCCATGGCTGTCTTTAAAAAAAATGTTTTACAGGTAAAAAAGTGCCATGGACATCTGCAGAAACAGAGGCGATATGGAAAGACGAGAGATTTCATTTTACATGAACAAGTACCAGGGAAGAAGTCATGCAAACAGTGCATAGCAGCTAACCCAGTGTTAAGCAAGAGAACATGGAAATGTGTAAAGTTTAAGGTGTACAACATGATTCAGACATCTCAAAGAAGAAAGTAAACATGATAGTATATTATTCCAAGGAGATTAATTGGATTTATTATAATTAACACTAACAGCATTCACATCATTTTTTGATAAAAAAAATACACTTTATATGATTCAACACCATTGTCCAATAGTGTATGCACTGTACCAGATTTGTCCTGGTAATTGTTTCTCAGAACCCACTAACCAATTAAGAAATGTTAATAGGTTGCTTTGATTTACTTCTACTAATTATTTTAGATCTGTGCTGCACTCCTTTAAATGATGATTTATTTAAATATGATTAAAGTTTGTGTTTTAGAATTCAAGTGTCCCTTTCCCTTGAAAAGATTATTTATTCCAATCTTGGTCAGATTTATTACACTGATTTTTATTTGCATAGTTTAAAGAAGTGTTTCTGGGCAATCGATGATAATTCATTTCAATCCCATCCCAGGAGGATTTATGATGTTTCCTTTGAAGTTGGTTAAACAGGTGTTTCTTGCCCTGTCAAAGAAATGTTTCTTGTCCTTGAATATTTCAATCCCAGGAGGATTTATGATACTCTTTTTTACTATTAAGGGTTAAACATGAGTTTCTTGCCGTAGTATGATTTAATGATTTTTATTTGTTGCTGGTAATGAATGTTTCTTATCCTTGAATAATTATTATTTATTTCAGTCTCAGGAGGATTTATGATACTGATTTTTTAATGTTTTATTTGGGTCAAACAAGTGTTCCTTGCCCTTCAAATAATGATTTATTCCAATCCTGATAGGATTTTATGATTTGACCTGTTGTGTCAATGCATTTCATTCACATTCACATTCACATTTATTTGTCCTGTCCTTGAAATAATAATTTATACCAATCCCAGGAGGATGTATAATTTTGATTTTTTTTTGCAAGTGTTTCTTTCTATTCAACTAATGATTTATTCCAGTCCAAAAAGGATTTTATGATTTGACCTGTTGTGTCAAAAAATTTGTCTTGTCCTTATTTCGTGCTATTATTTGGGTCAAACATAAGTTTCTTACCCTAGTAGGATTTTTAATTGTTGGTGTCAAAGAAATGTTTCTTGTCCTTGAATAATGACTTACTTCAATTCGGGAAGGATTTATGATACTCTTTTCTTGCTATTAATTGGGTCAAACATAAGATTTTTGGTGAAGTAGGATTAGTGAATTTTAGTTGATGGTGTCAAGGGAATGTCTTTTGTCCTCGATTATAGATTTATTTTAATCCCAGGAGGATTTATGATACTGATTTTTTTTCCTCTTTTATTTGGGTCAAACAAATGTTCCTTGCCCTTCAAATAATGATTTATTCCAATCCTGATAGGATTTTATGATTTGACCTGTTGTGTCTAAGACATTTGTCCTGTCCTTTAAATAATGATTTATACCAATCCCAGGATGATGTATGATGTTGATTTTTTGTTTACAAGTGTTCCTTGCCCTAGTGTGTAGTATTTGTTGATTTTATTTGGTGTTAAAAAAACGTTTATTGTACTTGAATGATGATTTATTGCAATCCAGTGATACGTTTTTTGTTCTTGTTTTTGTTTTGCTAATAACAGGGTCAAACAATAGTTTCTAGCCCTAAAAGGATTTTATGATTTGACCTATTTATGTCAGTGAAATTGTTCTTGCCTTTCTAATACTGATTTATTCTAATCCCAGGAAGATTTATGGTATTGATTTTTTTGTTTTGTTTGATTTTGGCCAAAAATGTGTTAACTTGCCCTTGAAATTATAATTTAGTCGAATCCAAGTAGGATTTATAATAACAATTTTCATTTATTTTGGTCAAACCAGTGTCTCATATCTTTCAAACGATTTATTTCAAAACTAGTAGGGTTCATGTCAGTCTTAAGTTTGCAAAATAAAAGGAATGCTGTTTATGTAAGGTTTAAATAAAATTGATAACTGATTTAAAACTACATATGTCAGTTTAAATATTTGTGCAGAAAATGTAAAATAGTGGTCACTGACTAATGAGGCTTTCTGGTAAATTAGAGTGTGGAAAAAACGTATGACTGAAAATAATTTCTAAAACCTCCTGGAATCTCCTAAAATGCACCAGAATGCACCAGAGAGCATCTAAAACTAAAAACTTTCTACGGCCCTTAAGCGGGCCCCGGACCCCACGACGTGAAGGGCTTCGCGCTACGCGCTACGCGCTCGCAAATTTAATCGCCAAAAATATAATTTAAAAAAACAGTTTTGAAAAATCCTGGGGATAACCCTGATTCATTTCTACTTTTATTTGTTTTTTATGCACTTTAGCACGTTACTGCTGCATGTATTGCTTAATAGGAAAGAAGGTCATGCAACAGTCCATCACAGAGCGAGGGCCATGTTTGCCTCGCACTCTTGACAATATCAACGAGCATTACCAGTTATTTGTCAATGACGGCGCAAGGCAATCAAGGGCAAAAGAAATCTCCTACAGCGTTGTGAACCGTCCTCTGATATCAATTGAGACAGACCATGTAAGTAAAACTTTCAACAGGGTTCTCACTAATGTGTGTGTGAATGACCCATAACAGTGACAAAATGTTTTTAATTTATTAGGCCTACTGTCAGGTAATTCTCCCTACCTTGCACATCTCCCTCGGAGGCTTCAAAAAATTGTTTGATCTGCTCGAGAAGGAATGCCACAGTCTGGATGTAGAGCTACTTCATTTGCGTGTCAGGACTGAAGACTCCGCGGGACGTACCAACTTCGATGACCAGATAGCAGCTGAAAGAGAGAGACAAGATAACGTCAAACAGATTCTGGAGGAAAAGCGCAATGACCTTGAGCGTGCAGAGGAAGAATTGCCCCTCCATGTCCTCCAAAACAACAGGGAGGAAATGGATGAAGCCTTCCATGATGTAGCTGAAACCGTCTTTAAACTTCCAACAGAAATAAAGAACTTGGTAAATACATGTTTCAGCTACTCAACATAAAATATTAATTTGTGTACATAATTTAAAATAACATTCAGAAATACTCAAAACTTAATAAATTTCCTTTGCTTTTTAAACAAACATTTTAGGAACAAGAATATATGTCAACAAAGCTAACCTATGGAACTGGTCCCATTGCAAGCAACCTTTATGAAGTCCTTTACAAATACAAAGTTGAACGTACCATGGGAAGGCTTTCGTGGGTAATCATGTCCACAAATGCTGTGAGGTAAAAATAGCATATTATGCGTAATTAAAATAAAATACTCACATGTCATACATGCATGTACATGTATATTACCAGATAAATTATATATTTCAATGTGGATATGCTATCATTTCTCAGTAAATGTGATGACCAAAGACACCAGTTTCTAATGACTTCAAAAAATAAACAAAAAATACATAATTACCTGAAAATCTATTTAATTGGAATATTTTTTTAAAATAATTACAGCCAGAGATAATTGACGCACTTTCAAGGGTCCCAAAGGAGGCAATAGAAAAATGCTTCAGTGATGACATGCCTCTGGCAGGCCAAGAGCGCCTAAGAAAGCAAGCAGCAATAATCAGTGGCAAATTCAAGGAAATCTTCCTTAAATTTGCCGATGTACACAGGGGCATAAATCACACCCACGCCATGATTGATTGATGACATCCATCGCAAAGTTAAGTTCATGTTTTTAAAATGTCAATATGATTTTAGAAACAAACATATGCCAACACTTTTATTATTTTAAATTTAAAGTGTATTGTAATAAACGTATTTTAAATGAAAGCAACTTGCCATTTTATATTCATGAGTGAAGTTATCAACAACAAAAATTGCATAATCGTGTGTTTGATTACAGTAGGGTCACTTTGCAGAGGGTTTTATGGAAATTTTTGATTTCGGTTATGATGTTATAATTATAGAGTGTTGTTTTTAATTTTTCAGAAAGTGGAGGAATCAGAGGTGGTCCATGAGACACATGTTGTAGGGTATGAACCTTTGCCTGATGATTTCACACAGTTGACTGATGAGGAGAATTTTCCAACTTATGATGTGAAGAATGAAGTCCTTATGAAGGGTTTAGATATAGATGAGGAAGAACTTTGTGAATTCTTGGCTATGAAAGTGCCTTTTGGATGTGTCATTATTAAGAACAAAGATAAAGTACAGTCGTTATCTTTGGGGATTGAGTGGTATAGGTAATTCTGGATGTGATATCATATAAGCAAATGATTGCATTGAAATTCAAGGTGATTTTGATAATATGGCACATGTGTACTAGCATGTACATGTAGGCCTAAGTTTGTTTGATATGGTTTATGTGATTGTTGCATATATAAAAGTGATTTGTGGATTGAGTTTTTAACCTAAGATATATTATGGTGTTTTGTAGTTTATGCAACAATTAGTTGTGACCCAATAAAAGTTTATATGTGATGAAAGACAAGTTGTTATGTTTAATTGCACATTATTAAAATAATGTTGGTTGCCTGTGATGCACTTCATTGATATTTTACAATTTGATGTGATAAGTTTGTTGGAAATTTGATTTGGATGGGAGATACTTTTGCTATAATAAAAATCAGTTAATTTTGTTACATATTGAAATTAATTATCCCCCAATGTGCAAATTTATAACTGTTCAGAAATGGACAGAATTTGTAATGTACTTTGTACCAATATATGCAATCATGTTTGTTCTCAATGGTTTGGATTTCTTTTGGCAACCTGCTGTTCTATAGGAAATAATGAGTGTTTTTTTGGGTACACCTCATGAAAAAAATAAAAAAGGGAATGTTTGTAAGTGATTTTTTTGTGTAAAATGTTTTTGATGGCATCTGTGTTGTAACAAATATTTATGAAACGCCCTGTTTCATTTCATTTCATTTCATTTATTCTTTCACAGGGCAGAAACAATCACAAATACAATGGTAAAAAAAACAATTAGAGAAAGAAAAAAAAATACATATACATGATGAAAAAAAGGTAAACATGACAAAATGTTGACAGCACCCTGTAGGATTACCAAAATGCGAACCAAATCACAATCTAGTGGCTCTCCATAATGCAGCCAAACATAATCAAACAATATAATAATATATAATATAATATAAAAAGCCAAATAAAAATCAATCCAAGAGATTAAAAACAAGTACAAACAAAATAAAACGACAAAAAGGAACATAAAGCATTAGTACAAAGTGTTATGTTGGCAAGTCAAAATTTGTACCTGGGGACAGGATATGTTTACGCAGTTCAGTTATGAAAGGTGATAAACCAGATATGATTAACTCCTTAACATTTAAAGGCAGACCTTCCCACAATCTAGGAAATCTGGAGAAGAGTGAATGATGTAAAGCCTTTGTTCTTGATCTCTGGTGATGAAATTTAATAGTTTCGACATGTCTAGTGTTAACTTTAATATACCTGTGAACATCAATATCAAAGCAATTATACAAACACTTTATAACAAATGAAATAGAAAGAAAATGAATTATGTTAAGTAAAAACGGTAATCCTAATTGAATACATCTAGCTGGGTAACTTATTTCATTATCAGGGTTAATAGTGGTTCTTCTTGGAAGTCCAAGACAAGACCGAGTAAAACGCCTTTGAACTCTTTCTAAAGTTTCCTGGTGGGTGCGAAGGCACGGACACCAAACAGGGGCTGCATACTCAAGAATTGGCCGACAAAGAGAACAATATAATTTAACAAGTATGTCAGGATCTTTGCTCTTAATAACCCTTCTAATAAAACCAGATAATTTGGATGTTTTACATACAATAATATTATTAATATGAGGTTTCCAGTCAAGATCACGTGAAATAATGACACCGAGGTATTTATAACTATTAACAATTTCAAGAGTATCAGACCCCATTTTGTAAATAGGTTGAAATGGATGTTTAGACCGTGCTACTGTCATAAGTGTACATTTCTTTACATTAAGAGACATATGATTGAGATTACACCATGTTAATATGCTATTTAAATCATTTTGAAGAATAACTGAGTCTGCCTCATGTCTAATAGCCCTGTACAAGACTGTATCATCAGCATATTGTCTCAGGTGAACACAAAAAGGAAGGTCAAATGCAAAGATATTAAATAACAAAGGTCCGAGAAGTGACCCTTGGGGCACTCCAGAGTGAACTGGTGCCCAGTTAGACTGGGAACCTTGAAAGATAACCCTTTGTGATCGATTACTTAAATATGGGTGAAACCAGTTTAAAACAGATCCACAAATGCCGTACTTATGTAATTTATCTAATAATATTTTATGACTTACACGATCAAAAGCTTTAGACCAGTCGAGAAAGATGACATCAATGCGGGGAGGTTTGGGAACATCAATAGTTTCTGCCCATTCATGGTATAAAGTTGTTAATTGAGTGATACAAGAACGTTTAGGTATGAAACCGTGTTGAATATCAGTAATAATGCCACTCCTATACATATGATTGACAAGACGTTTACTGACAAGCTTTTCAAGAATTTTACCAAGTGCTGAACAAAGAGACATAGGTCTGTAATTAGACATATCATGAGAGTCACCAGATTTATAAAGAGGTACAACATTAGCAAGTTTCCATTCTGTAGGCACAGTTCCAGATGAAAGAGAAAAGTTAATAATAATAGACATTTGTAAAGCGCCTAATGCCAAAGCCTCTAAGCGCATACGTGGGGGAAAAAAGCATAGAAAATACAATGAGAGAGAACAAGATTACAAATAAGCACATTCAAACAAATGAGTTTTTAACAGAGATTTAAAACGGTTCACAGAACTAGATTGGCGAATATGCACGGGTAGATTGTTCCATAACATTGGTGCAGCGTAAGAGAAAGACCTTTCTCCATAAAATTTGGTAGAAGCCCGTGTAGATGAAGCAAGCAATGCCTGTTGAGACGACCTTAAAGTCCGAGTAGGAGTATAACGGTGAACAAGTTCAGATAAATAAGATGGAGCTTGACCCATTTGTGCTTTGAAAGTTAACAGAAGAATTTTGTAAATTGTGCACATCTTAAGTTAAATAATTCAGTAAGTGGTTCGGCTAGACTATCACTGGCTAAGTTAAGGAGCATAGGAGAGATATCGTCTGGCCCAGCCGATTTATACATATTTAGGCTCTTCAATAATTTCCTAACTTCATCAACAGTTACTACAATATCATATAGTCTAAATTGTGAAGAATAACTGCAGGCACAAGTACATTCAGAGGAGATAGAGACAGCCTTATCAATTGTGAAATTACTTTGAAAGATGGAATTAAAATTATTTGCAATATCTAAATGGTCAGTGAAAACAGATCCATTAGCTATACGAAAGCTATTAGGACTACTCTTACCACGCTGACTGTTAACAAATGACCAGAAACGTTTTGGAGAGGATGAGCAGTTCTGAGATAGGTCCTTAATGAAGTTTGCATAAGATTGAGCAGTGAGATATTTAACCTTATTACGAATTGATTTATATTTAGTCCACAGATAGTTGTTTGTAGGATTTCTTCTAGCTGCATTATATGCGCGATGTTTCTTTCTGCTGAGAATAACAATTTCATTAGTGATCCAAGGTTTACGTTTTTTACCATTTTGCTTTCCTATAGGAACCACATCTTTGACTACTGCAAATAGTAAATCTTTAAAATTAACCCAAACATCATTAATGTTAAACTCTGGACAAAAGCATATATCCCATGGAGTTCTATTCAGGGTATCACAGAGAGTATTTAAATTAGCTTTATTATATTGATAAATGTACCGGGTAATAGATTTAACATCGTAGCTCGTGAGAATATTACATGAGATACCATTATGATCACTTGACCCTAGGCCTGGTTGTACATGAATGTTTGTAAACAAATCAGGTCTATTTGTGAAAACAAGATCGATTACAGAGTCAAGATTCCCAGATGAATTGGGACGTGTTACAAAATCTACCAGTTGATGAAAATTAAGGATATCTGAAGCAGTGAATAAGCGTTGCACATTTGGAGTGTCGTGGCCGAGCGGTCTAGCTTGCCGGACTCAAGTTCTGGTGTTAGCAGCAGAATGTGGGTTCGAATCCCGGCTGTGACAATTGTGTCCTTGAGCAAGACACTTAACCATAATTGCTTCTCTCCACCCAGGGGTTAAATGGGTACCTGTGAGGGAAGAGTTGGTTGATTAGCCCTATATGCGCTGTAATGGCAGCAATTGAGCTGTATACTCCCCAGGGAGCTGAGATGGTTTCAGGAATGATTTATGAGCCTTATGAGCAGGGGTAATAATATGCACCTTGAGCACCACTCAGTTGGTGGATACGTGCGCTATACAAGTCCACACATTATTATTATTATTATTATTATTATTATTATTATTTGCATATGAGGGACTATAAACAGATGAGGTAATATCAATATTAAAATCACCCAGTATAGCAATGGCCAAGTAATTATGAGAAAATGGCAAAATTGAATCCAAAACCATTTGATAATTTTCAAAGAATCTCAACCCAAATAAGTTCTAAATCCAAATGTTCAAATTTATTTACACGTACAGGCTTTAAAGGATGAGATACCGCAATAAATACACCACCACCATGCCGATTGCGATCCTTCCTGAAGATACAGTAGTTGGCGTTAAAATTTAATTCACCGTCATTTATTGCAGAGTCCAGCCAGGATTCAGTGATAAAAGCAATGTCATACTTGTTCACCAACAGTTCAGTCTGAAACAAGACACTTTTGTTCACAATACTTCTAGCATTAAACATAACACAGTTAATACTTGATCTTGAGACATTGTTGATCTGAGGGATATTTGATGAATTTGTATTTCTAGAAGAAACAGCATCAGCAGGGCCAGGATTGGGATGAACATCCCCACCGAGTTCAAGTTGAAAGGTAGAAGTAGAGTTAGAATAACAGCTAACGTGACAATTGCCAAACCTTCGATGAAGACGTTTGAGACGTCGATGAATACAGGGGATGACTGTAGAAACTTGGAGTTGAAAAACTTGAAGTTGAAGACGTGAATAGGGGCAGGATAATAATAATAATAATAATGTGTGGACTTATACAGCGCACGTATCCACCAACTGAGTGGGTGCTCAAGGCGCATTATATTATTACCCTGCTCATAAGGCTCATAAATCATTCCTGAAACCATCTCAGCTCCCTGGGGAGTATACAGCTCAATTGCTGCCATTACAGCGCATATAGGGCTAATCAACCAACTCTGCCCTCACAGGTACCCATTTAACCCCTGGGTGGAGAGAAGCAATTATGGTTAAGTGTCTTGCTCAAGGACACAAGTGTCACGGCCGGGATTCGAACCCACATTCTGCTGCTAACACCAGAACTTGAGTCCGGTAAATTTTTCCCATTCATTGCGAAATAGCCTCAAACGACCACCTACCATACCTATGCATTCTAAATTGTTTACAAACAACTTTGAAAGACCTACCTCACCTGCGGTAGGGCTGGTCATAGTATCAGCCATGGTTAGGTCGATGTCGACTTCTTGGTCGGGTTTGCGGTTGTGTTCATCACACCGAACTGTTTCCGTTGGTTTGGCCTGGTTTGGTTTCGGAAGCGTTGTTGAAGCTGTCTGTTTTTTATGTTGTACGTCCGCCTAAAAAAGCATTTCCAGCACCGCCACCATTTTCCAGCCAGCAGGTTGAAAGCGTTTATTCATGAAGTTCATGTTATTGTATCCATGAGCTTGGTAAGAGTGATAGTTCCCTCTCTGCGTTCGAGCAAAACGCATCACACCAACAGTTGCTTTCTGCTCCTCTTGGAGCTCTTTAACTTGTTTTACCAGATCATCACCAAAAAGCATTTGCGTGACCTTGGTCGATGGTTTGCACAAGTGTGAATATTTCTGGTTTAGGTCTAGCCGAATGAGTTCCTTGCGAAGACAATTCATTTTAAAGTTAGCCGATGCTAACAATGCAAGGCCATCCTCTTGTTCGGTTGTCAAACCCACTGATCCACACGCTTGAGCCAAAGCTGTGATGCCTTTAATAAGGGGTTTCTGAATTCTCTGTAACTTCAAGTCCCTTGAACAGGTTTTTGCCGTGATATTGTCCCATATTTGTGGGTTGACTTTCGGTATCACCAAAGCCTCACAGTTGCTTGGGCATTGATACTTGTTGGCAGTATCGGACATGTGTTTGTCCTCAAGTTTCTCCTTCATGAGAAAGGATAAGCTATTTGCTACATCGTCATTATTTGGATTACCCACACTGGACGGGACAGTAAATCTTTTAGCAAATCCTTGCTCTTTGTCCCCCGTGGCCGTGGTACCATCTGGTGTATCTGCATTGGCCGTTAGTCCATGAGATTGAGAGCCGAGGTGATCACTATTGACGTTACCAGTACCGGTGTCCAGCGACTCAACGCTGTCAGCGTAGCCGCCGTAGCTTGACGAAAAACTACCGTCCGCGTGATCATCACAAAGGCCCATGCCTGCATTCATTGACCCCATAACCATGTTCTGGAAATTATGTGCGTTCGTCGCCTGTAGTTGCAACGTTGCTTCCAGTTTTTCGATCTTGGACAGAAGGCCCTCAGCCTCCTTTTCTTTAAGTTTACGGGAGGGAGGTCGTTTTGTTATTGTGGGTGTTTCCTTGGAACTCCCTGGTACAGTTTATGTACACTGTTCGTTGTTTCTGCCTGCGGCCATGGCGGTTACGTTAGTACCGACTGCTGCATTAGGCTTACATGCATTAACATTAGTCGTACATGCGGTTGTGTTTGTTCGTGTAGATCTGGTATTTTTTGCACTTTTCATCCTGTTGTCTACAACATCGGCTGTTTCTTAGACAATTAAAAGTGTATAAGGGTGGATTTCACCCCGATGACAGTTGATGAAAAAACTGTAGATAAACGAAAGCGGTTAACGCTTTTCATGTGCTGTTGCGATAATGATTGCGCATGCGCGTAGCCGGACTCTCACGGAATCTCTCCCGAGATTTCGAAATAAAATCTTAATTTGGATGTTGCCATGGCAATGCAGATATTTTTCAAATTTGTTTTCCATATTTGTTAGTTTGGGGCAAAGGTCCATCAAATATAAAAGTATGAAGGAAATTCATTTTTTGGCCGTGGCAAACATTTCCAAAAAATCTTTGATAGTGACAAAAATTGCTCTTCCTTCTATATTATTTCCTGGTCTAGAGATCGCCTTTAATTTAGGACTTTCTGTAGATTTTAACCTTCACTTTTAACAGAAGTACTTGCCAAAATTAACATTAGTTTTGACAGTTAAGGAACTAAACAGAGGTTGTACTTGTAATTTATTCACTCATGGTTTATTCTCTAAAACTTACCATTGAAGTTCATGAGATTATTGAATTGTTTCCTGATGATTTATAGACCTTAGCTAGTATGCTAGGGGGCTTCGACTTTATCAAAAGTGTTTATTTCTTTACTAAAGTTTAACGTTAATGATGTATCGAGTGCCTTATTAACCTAGTAGTAGTATGTGTACGGTGTACCATTACTTTACGTGTGATGTGCAGTTTCCTATACAAGGTGAACGACTATTGTTTTGTACATGATCTAACGTAATGCATTAATGTGTATAGTCTTTGTACATCGGAGTGAGTGACTTCATTTGCATAACTTGACGCGCTGCTAAGCCAATCAGTCCGCGTTGCCCTAGTTAATCAGTTCCAAAAACTGATAAAATGTGGGCTGCGAGCGAGTTTTGTCGCTCTGTTCGCCTCCAGAACAGAACCATGTGGGAAGAAGCAGCCAGGCAGCAGCAGAGAAGCAGTGGGCCACCGCAGCTGAGTTGCTGAAGGAGGAGACTCGACTGTAAGCTGAGAAGCAGCAGTGCATTTAGCAGACGGGCAGTGCAGAGTCGAGTGCAGAGCTAGTGCAGTACAGTATCGATATCAAGTGCAGGAACGGCCAGGCTTGGAAGTAGTGCTATACACTGTAAAACCGGGGAACACTTGACGCGTTTATAACTTAAACACATGTGTTTATAAATTAAACAGTGGTGATTATAAGGTGTTTAAAATCTAAACGGTAATGTTTATAATGTGTTTATATAAAAACACCAGTGTTTATAATTTAAATAAGAATTCATTCAGTTACAAAAAGACAAAGTTAATATTTCAACTGCAAGTAAATTAGTTGTGTTACGGCAATCGAGGAGTGGTTGTCGTTGCAATCGAACGGTAATAATACACACTCATTCCGATAAGCCATTATTCAGCGTAAAGATTATTTTAAAAAGGACCACATCTCTTATTTAAGCATTCACATTAGTGTACCAAAGCCTTTTGGCAAAAGGATGTTTATGCCAAGCTTAATTTTAGGCCTAGACCTCGGTTATGCTCTGGGGAAACAATCGAGACCACGGTATCAAAACACATAAACACTCGTGTGTCACACACAAACACATTGTTTAACCAAACATAAAACGTAGCGTTTACAATATTCGCAAGGTACGCTGGGTCGCATGCGCAACACTATTCGCAAAGTACGCTGGGTCGCATGCGCAAAAAACTGTGCCACCACCTCGTGAATAGCTCGATGATCCTTTGACGCTTGGTTGGACGAAGACGTGAACATTTCAAACACAGGTTTGTGCTTACTTGGCATGTTATGGTGATAATTGTAGTTTTACTTATTGTCAATGCTATTTCTGTAAAAAAAAGAAACGTATTTTGGGAGGGTTAGGCAGGTTGACTTTGAACAAGTGCACAACTTTTAGTAACTTTATAAGTTATGTCCGGATACTGGACACACAATATGTTTCTGTACTGTGTAGGCTCACTACCATTCTGTCGGATACGAATAATTTGTACTAGCAGCTGTAGGCCTACATATGTCATTGTAATGTCAGGCTACTCCTTTTTAACGTTTTATGAGCTTGAGCCAAGGGCAGGCTACAACTGAGTTGCAATGTCATAATTGAGATGTTCTTTGACTTTTTTTTCTTTTTTTTTTACTACAAAGCCGTATGACAGATTTGTGGGTCATGTTGTTCGCCTTCATCGAAATTATCCAAATTTCATTGTATTTTGTTCTGTTGGTAACTGTTCATATTTAAGTAAGAGTTGGGGGGGCATTTAAATGTCACATGTCAAGGAAGCACAGAGATGTTACCTATGTTATGTAAACACTTTTATTCCTGACAAGTACGTTTCATTTTGTACACTGAAAAAAAAAAACATACAACTTACATCAGATATGCGTGTATAATTCATTCTCATGTTGGTGTGTGTAAATTTTATAGACATTACTGTGAACATTTAACAACTGCATTTCATTTGCAAATCAGACAAATGCACAGAATTTGCTTTTTCCTGATCAGAACCCCCAAAAAAAAAAGGGGGGGGGGAGAAGAAGAAAAAAAGAAATGAAGTAAAATAAATAAGTAAGTTCCTTCCCAATCGCTGTGCAATATAACTCCAGTGTAAGCAGTAACTGTCACTATACATGAACTGCAACCTGTAAGAACATAAGTGTCCAGTTTCCTGTAATAATTTGTGGATTGCTAAATATGTCAATATGTCAAGGTCATGAAGGTGCTGATGCAACAAAATTGATCAAATCTCTTTGAAATATTTATTTGTGTTAAATGTTGTGTTATTTTGTAGGACATACCTGATGATGATGTACAAGATGAACTAGAAACCAACGACAAAGATCCCCCGAGACTGGTAGTCTTCCTGAGGCTGAATAAGCTGCATGCATGGTTTATTGTCACAGATGGGGTCAGCATCATGTGTGACACACAAGGGACAACTGGGGCCTCCGCTGTTATTGGTTTAATGGCTGTGTACTATTTGTTTGATTTGGAATATCCAAAAACCTACTCACAACTCCCGGGAACCCTTCAGAATCACATAAATAAAGGTGTGCCGTACGATGGTCAGCAAAGTGCAAAATTCAGAATGTTTAATACAGCTTTACACAGAAGAATGAAAACAGCATCAGGTGATATATAAGCTCCTGTTTCACCAGTTGACACCCCCATGTGGAAAGAAAAGTAAGAGCTGCCAGAGGCAAACTGAAATTCATTGGGGGAAATTAGTGAAACTTTTAAACTAAAGATGGTTGCCCATAGAGCAACTCTGAACTTTTTTTGTCTAATCAATTAAGGTTTCATTACTTTGTCATTTGACATTCAATGGTTTAAAGATTTTCTTTACAATCTTCTCAAATCTAAATTGAAATTTATCAACATGTCTCTTCGTTTACATTTCATATAGCCAGTTTAAGGTAGCAAAATTTGCTCTCTATCGAAAACAATACAGCCTAAAAAAGTATGATTGCACAATTATTTGTTCACATAAAATTGCTCATCTAATATTGTCGTTTAATGAGGATAACTTGTTTTGAAACTGGGAATCACAAGACCGCTACATTGCCTGTAAAACCCTGCTTGTGACATTTTGTGAGATACATTGATTTTTTTTTAAGAAACTTCCATTTATTTGTTTCAATTTGCCCAAGAGGGAAAAACAGCTTTTTCCAACTAACAAAACACATGAAAAATATTTTTTTTGTATTTTTTATTTATTGTATTTGTTTATTACCAAAAGTAATTTTCTAACTGACAAAGAACAGGGGAAATATTTGTTTGTATTTTGATTTATTTTATTTATTCATAATTTTGTTTTTCTTTCTATTAAACACTTTTAAATAGTTAAACACTATTGTGATTTATAAACGTGTTGCAGTGTTTATAAACTGTTGCAGGCTGTAAACGTGTCAAAGTGTTTATATCTAAACACTTTAAAAACACATCAAAGTGTTTTAGTCAATAAACAGTATGTTTAAGAATTAAACATTGTGTTTATGTGTGTATTCCTCCAGAGTGTTAAACGGTATGTTTAAGTCAATATAAACACCTTTCAGTTAAACGTGTTAGAGTGTTTATAAACTGTTGCAAAAAAGCGTTTATAACTTAAACACCTGGTTTTACAGTGTAGGTCTTCCGCATAAAGCGTAATTAGAGTATGGGAGAGGGATGGGTATGGGAGAGGGAGGGATATACGGGAGAGGCAGGGATACGGGAGAGGGAGGGGTACAGGAGGGGTACAGGAGAGGGAAGGGTACGGGAGAGGGAGGGGTACGGGAGAGGGAGGAAGGGTGGGATATCTAAATATCTGTTCAGGGGCAGGAAGAGGGAAGTTATAATGATGGCAATTTCTTGTTTTCATTGGGGATGGGGACAGATCATAGGGAGAAGGACCACATTCACATTGATATATCCCTGCATAATTTCTTTACATTTTCTATGTGGGATATATAAACTGAGCATCAAAAGAAACTTAATGAAATTACTGAAGTTTACCCGTGTTCAAATATTTTTAAATTTTTCCTGGGAGGATTTTATTGAGTGTCCTTCCAAAGATTTGATAAGTTTCTTTTGATGCTCAGTATATATGGTTTGAAATTTCTCAACATTTCGTAATAAATGCTTTTTAACTTTTTAATCCAAATAAACGTTTCAAACCAAAATTATTAGCTGTTCCGACCTAGTGGTCGGAAGAGCTATTGTTTCTGTCAAGATTTTTATTTTTAGCTGTTCCCCGACAGGTCGGAACAGCTATTGTTTCTGTCAAGATTTTTATTTTTTTTAGCTGTTCCCCGACAGGTCGGAACAGCTATTGTTTCTGTCAAGATTTTTATTTTTTTTTATTATTATTATTATTATTATTATTATTATTATTCTTTCTTTCTCGCAAAACCCCATTGCTTTAACACGTGCACTTTCTTGGCGGCAAATGGCCTTCTTAGCATTATCAGAAAGAGTCAAGTCATGTACCAGATGGAAGCTTATGCCTTGACTTAGTTTCTAAATGTCATTAGACTAACATTCTTAATTAATTAGCTTAGTTATAGTCGCGTGAATATTTAATTAGGCAATCTTTTAATAACCATAGCTCAAGAAGTATACACCCGATCATCAAACTTTTTCAGTTATACATTTGTGGGTACTGTAGATGTGGCTTTTGGCCTAGAATGTCTTGTGACGTCATCATGACATCATTTATAGCGCATTTTGTATCTGTGTACAAAACACATGCACTGTGTGACCGAGTCGCTTCATTAATCGCGAGTGAATCTCAATATGTCTTTGTACATAGTACACGCACAAATATCACGGTGGGCTGAAGCGAGTCTATTTAAAAAACGATGTCTGAACTAGTTTTCGTTATTGGATTTTTCCTCTCGGTAACCTATGTACCAGCGGTTTGCCCCGGTGACTGCGCGGTGCCGGTGATGTACAAGTTGTCCGCACATTGTACATGTGAGACTTGTGTCGTAACGTTACGTTAGGAAAATATTCGGTGAATTGAAGCTAAAGACGATCACCGTTTAACCCTTTCTTTACCGCCGGGACTTTTGAGTCCCAGCGCATTTCAAACCCCACTTGCATGTTGGGACGTTTGAGTCCTTCAGTATACGTGTTAAGCAGTGGTTTGGAACACTAAGGAAGTCTACTGTGACTCTGAGGTCATCAGCTTTTTCCTAAAACTGCAGGAGTAGGTAGGTAAAAGAACGGTTTTTGTTTTATAAGTTGATCTCATAAATCCTCAATGATTTTTGTAAGGTCTTTATGACCCTAAAACCTATTAGTGAGAAACCTATACATGTACAATTTGTTTTAGTATACAGATAATGACTATACAAAACTAACGTTAACATTTTGTCATTAGTGTGCTGGCAATCCAATCTTTGGTGTAGGAATTTTGTTGTTGTCAAAGTAGGCATGAATTTGTGTGGGACCAACTCGTGCCTTCACCAACTCGTACCTGCACTATAGTCAACTCGTACCTTCACCGTGTAGGCTACAAATGAAGGAACATAGTCACAGATTTGAGTGATGTAACATAACGTTGATGGTGTATACAACGTTTTGTATAGCTAGTTGGCAGGGGAAACAAGAAACTCGACATGGAATGAAATTTAGATGAGTGCCATCCATTAACATTGTCATCAATCATATCCTAAATTTTAGGCCATTCTCAGACGGTCCTACTAAAAACCAAAAACTGACGACAACTGACGACAACTGACGACAACTGACGACAACTCACGACAACTCACGACAACTTGTTGTGAGTTGTCGTCAGTTCTTGTCAGTCATGTCAGTTGTCGTCATTTGTCGGTTTTTAGTAGGACCCGGTCCTATTAAAAACCAAACACTCACGACAACTCACGATAACCACATTTTCACAAACTGAAAGCCTGTATGTATGCCACCAAACAAGAAACTCGACATGGAATGAAATTTAGATGAGTGCCATCCATTAACATTGTCATCAATCATATCCTAAATTTTAGGCCATTCTCAGACGGTCCTACTAAAAACCGACAACTCACGACAACTTGTTGTGAGTTGTCGTCAGTTGTTGTCAGTCATGTCAGTTGTCGTCAGTTGTCGGTTTTTGAGTGATGTAACATAACGTTGATGGTGTATACAACGTTTTGTATAGCTGTAGTTGGCAGGGGAAACAAGAAACTCGACATGGAATGAAATTTAGATGAGTGCCATCCATTAACATTGTCATCAATCATATCCTTTTA
>CM055831.1:31966013-32010746 GCA_029582265.1 Zoroaster sp. YZ-2022
CCCCATTGCTTTGTACACAAAATTGAAATTTCCGCGATTCTAAAATGCGATATCAAAGTAACTAATTTGTTAATCCTTAATATTTTATGTTCAGAAATGGGTAGTTTTAGGAAGGTTTGACTTCCTTTAAAAAATATAGAATTTAAAATTGTTAAAATTTTAGTCATCATTAAATAACCATTTTTAACACGTCAAATATCGCGAGATCAGGGATGTGCGCGCGAGATTTCACCCCCCTAATTCCAAGCGCTGCCCAGATATATATGTCCCCATTGCTTTGTACACAAAATTGAAATCCCGCGATGCTAAAAATGCGATATCAAAGTAACTAATTTGTTAATCCTTAATATTTTATGTTCAGAATGGGTAGTTTTAGGAAGGTTTGACTTCCCTTAAAAATATAGAATTTTAAATTGTTAAAATTTTAGTCATCATTAAATAACCATTTTTAACACGTCAAATATCGCGAGATCAGGGATGTGGGCGCGAGATTTCACGACCCGTAATTCCCAGCGCTGCCCAGATATATATGTCCCCATTGCTTTGTACACAAAATTGAAATCCCGCGATGCTAAAAATGCGATATCAAAGTAACTCATTTGTTAATCCTTAATATTTTATGTTCAGAAATGGGTAGTTTTAGGAAGGTTTGACTTCCCTTAAAAATATAGAATTTTCAATTGTTAAAATTTTAGTCATAATTAAATAACCATTTTTAACACGTCAAATATCGCGAGATCAGGGATGTGCGAGCGAGATTTCACCCCTATGCTGGCTTTTCCTACTTAAAATACACATAGTTGGAAAAGTGATCCAATACAAATCTTAACATAAATAACTTCTGTAAATCCTTAACTTTAAGAAACACAAATCAGTTAATCAAAATATCATCAGGTAAAAGAGATAATCTTTAAGTAAAAACATCACTCTTGAAGAAGGTTAGGCCAATGTTACACAAATGTGTATGTGATGAAAACTGCTGGTCCAAGTTGGAACGAATAAATTAAATGCAACAAATATAAATCCCAAGAACTCATGGGTAAACTAGAATGAAACATTAGCAACTTATACCTTCTTAAATGGCTATTAAATTTAAGTGAAATTACACATACCTGTAAAAAGGATGGTCCAATTATGAGACTCCAATGAGTAAGGCAGAAAAACTTTTATTTCAGTGTGCACACACAGTCATCCGTTGTATGAATGACCAAGAGTGCACACACTGGCCAACACACCAGGGCTCATCTTTGGGAGTCGGATTACGGCTTTTCTTTTTTACAGGCTGTTGAAAATTTAGGGGGGAATAAAAACCCAGAGGGCTACACTAATAACACCAGGGGCTGATCCAGAGTTTTCCAGGGATGGGGACCCTCTCCATGTGACGGGTGTGACTCGTCGGAGTCGCTCGGAGGGCGAGGCCATGTTCCCTAACCCAGTGTCCCAACGCTTGAATTGTAATTTCTTAATAATTATAAATAGTGCCTAAAGAGCTCTTTGAAATCTAGTGCACCACAGCCGAATCAACCCCTCCCCCCCCCTCCATGATCAACCCTATAGTTACACCACTGCAGTCTGTACACCAGTACTAGGCCTATACATTATTATAATTTATAAGAAAGACAAATGATAGGATCTTTATTAACTTGAAGTTGGTCTCATGTTGAATACATTGGGAAGAGGACGCCAAGCTTCTGCATCCATTTTAAAGATGTTTCTCAATTTGTGCAAGAACAGAAAGCAAAGGAACAACTCTTAAAAAAGGGTGTTTAAATAACCTTTTGAAACACTATATTTACAGTGTGGTTGAAATTATAGATGTTATCAACACCATCATGACAAGAAAAATGGTCAACTGTCGGAAACTGGACAAATTCCAATTTGATGTGGATCATCGGCGATCGGACGGTGGTCCATTTAAAACAAAAATCTTAGTAATTTTTCAATATTTTCTCTTCAAAAAGACATCTAAACCTTCCGTAATGATATTGGATTATCAAAGAGTTCCTTCCTCCATGATCAAACGGACTGTTGTATCATTATCATCTGCAACCCAGTATTTAGAAACTATTCCCCACTTGCTTTCCCGGCAAGTATCTCAACCAGAGATTCGCTTATTTGACTTAGGTCTTTAGAAATAAAATCCTTTTACTTTGAAGAATTTTACGATTTCTGGAAAGCCAGTTATCACATATCTAATTGACTGGCAAGGTCGTCCATGTGGGTCTGTTTAACAAGGTTGGTCATTGTTTATTATTACATAACACATAGCCAACTACACTTGCTGTGCTATGCACTTAAGGATAGGTATCTATGACAGAAAGCCTGCATATCATTATAGAATGACAAAACTGAAGCCTATGGGAAAATCATGAATTCAAAGTTGAGAACAAGTGGAAAACAATTATCAAAGTAGATTTCGATTTTAAATAACTATACTCCTATAATATACGAGATAAAAAGGTGAACACGGTCAAACAATTTACATGAAATTCTGGCCGTGATGGACGAAATTAAGAAAGAAAGGGTAAAAAGTATCCGGTTTATGGTCATAGGTTGACTTCAAAATCGGTGCGGTGACGATTTTTAATTAATTAATTCATTTTATTTTAAATAGTTTTCAGCCAGTGAAATACGTCATACATATGTATGCTCGGTTATTGGAACCAGGCCAAATTTCCCATACACACAGTATAGTGGCTCAGAGAGGCCGTACAAATCGGACAAACGTTCATGTGAAAAAGTCGTTTAAAACATAGCGCGACGGATTTCCAATCGATCCAGCAATTTTGGCTGCAATTGGACATCGTTTCATAGCAACTAAAAAAGAAAACTAAACTAAATGCCGACACATGACTCTGAGGCGACGCTCGCCGGAAACCAGAAACAGTAGATTTTTTTTGGGGGGGGGGGGCTAACAGCCGGTGGATCTAAAAAAAAAATTAACGGTACAACCTCCGAAATTTCAGAAAACTGTCAATTCTTGCAAAGAACAGGGAAAGCAAAGGACAGAGTTAAGGAACAACTCTCAAAAAAGGGTGTTAAAATAACATTTTGAAACACTGTTACAGTGTGGTTGAAATTACAGATGTTATCAACACCATCATGACAAGTTAAATGGTCAACTGTCGGAAACTGGACAAAATCCAATTTGATGAGGATACTGGTCCATTTAAAACAAAAATCTTAGTAATGTTTAATATTTATTTTTCTCTTCAAAAAGACATTTAAACCTTTAGTAATGATATTGGCCCAAAAGAGACTAAGCGAATTATCAATTAGCCTTAACCAAAGCTGTGTAGCCATGCATGTTCGTGTCGCAAAACCGCAATACACGATTAATAATAATAATAATAATAAGATTATAGCTGTGTGCACATTTTGTACTAAGTCGAGATTTCCTTTTCAGAATACTACAGGGTCATGAGAAAATAGTGACATTAAAACAACTGATGATCGCATAACGCGTGAAACTTGGAGTTACAACTACCAGCGTTCCACTAGTTTTACTACAAGTATATGTATATATATATATATATATATATATATATATATATATATATATATATATATATATATATATATAATACAACTATATATATATATATATATATATATATATATATATATATATATATATGTAAATAGACGAGCTACACGGTGGGTGAGAACATATGGGTCTTAATACAAATTTGCTTCGTAGGCCGACATGATGTCGATCCACTCATCAGTTAATCACCATATATATATATATATATATATATATATATATATATATATATATATATATATATATATATATATATATATATATATATATATATATATATATATATTCGAGAAGTCGCGGGTTCGAGTCCGGCATCAGCCAATTTTTCTTTGCTCGCGAACCGTTTATATAATATTTCAGGTCAGTTTCTCTATATATAAATCTACTTTGTGTACAACCACATAAAAGGCTTGTGTCCCGTTTGTGTGATCCCCGCTACTGCCGTTACCCGGGTTGTTTGCATCTGACCGGGGCCGGCTTGATCCCTCGCTACTCGGCAGATATGGTTTGGCCTCTGACCTGGCCCCACAGAGCAATAGATAATTGGCATAAGTGGACCGCCCACCAACGTATAGGGGCTGGTTAGCTCAGTTGGTAGAGCAAGCAAAGAAAAATTGGCAACATCGCAAAACTAACTTGTACAAATTCATCAGCGCCTTATGCAAGAGCATCAAGGCACTTTACAATTAGAAACAAATAAAAAAGGGTTAAAATTACAACTTTATAGAAAGAGAATGTCATGTAAACAAGATCGATTTCAAAAAAATAAAATTCTCGAGGATGACAGCATTTCAGAGGGAAATATTTCGCCGGACGATTGGTACGACCAGTCACCAACTATGTACCAAGAAAGGTTTTAGATTAAAATGCTAAAAACCTAATGATAATCATATATCATGCATATGGCTGTATTTAAACTGCCACGGTTTAACAGTAAAAAGGAAAGTAGTGAACATGTATAGGCCTAGATATTTATTTGTATGCATTCTAATGTGGAAATGGATCACCATATGATCGTCCAATAAATATTCACTTGTACATTTCTAGTTTGCTGAAGAATGTAATTGTTATGAGATTATCAGGGTGTTCCTTCCTCCATGATCAAACGGACTGTTGTATCATTATCATCTGCAACCAAGTATTTAGAAACTATTCCCCACTTGCTTTCCCGGCAAGTATCTCTGGAAAGTATTTCTGGAAAGCCAGTTGTCACATGTCTAATTGACTGGCAAGGTCGTCCATGTGGGTCTAGTTATAAACAAGGTTGGTCATTGTTTATTATTACATAACACATAGCCAACTACACTTGCTGTGCTATGCACTTAAGGATAGGTATCTATGACAGAAAGCCTGCATATCATTATAGAATGACAAAACTGTAGCCTATGGGAAAATCATGAATTCAAAGTTGAGAACAAGTGGAAAATAATTATCAAAGTAGATTTCGATTTTAAATAACTATACTCCTAATATACGAGATAAAAAGGTATATATAGAGTCGATTTGTAAAAAAAAATACAAATTATGGGTTAATACGGTAAAAATAATTACATGAAATTTCTGGCCGTCTGATGGATGAAAGTAAAAAAGAAAGGCCAAAGAAGTCTCCGGTTTCTCGTCATAGGTTGGCTTCAAAATCGGTGCGGTGTAAACACCCCATATACTGGGTTATTGGAACCAGACCAAATTTCCCATACCAGTATATGGTGGCTCAGAGAGGCAGCACAAATCGGACCATAGAGCAAGCCTTGCTCTATGATCGGACAAACGTTCGTACCCCAATGTGAAAAAGTCGTTTAAATCACAGCTCGGCAGATTTACAATCGATCCAGCAATTTTGGCTGCAATTGGACATCGTTTCATAATAACTAAAAAAGAAAACTAAAAATGCCAACACACGGCTCTGAGGCGGAAACCAGAAACAGTAGATTTAAAAATATATATATATTTTTAGGGGTAGATAACGGTAGATATTTTGTGTAAATTTACGGTACAACCTTCGAAAATTCAAAAAACTGTCCATTCCTGCAAACGTGAAATCAGTTATACGGTAGAAATGTGTATTTCGATCAACGGGTGTAAAATCAAGTATAATCACTTATTATCATTTTAAACGAAACTATACTGCAATTATCAAACTGAAATGTTAGGTACCACCATCTTAAATATAAATGTAAGCTTAGATATCAATCTGAAGAAATGAAGTTTTTTACAGTTTAAAATTGTTTCACCTATGAACACAATGAATGACATGTATTAATTTACTTAATTGATTGAAACAAGTGAATTATGGGAATAGCCACATGTTTTTCCTGATGATATGGTAACAAAATGTATTTTGTCTTCACTGACTTAATATCGGTAATAAGAGGAATATTACTGATACTTGAAACTTTGTGAATACCAACATTTTTAGATTCCAATGGATACGAAAAAAATGATTCTTTGATCAGAAATTCATTATACAGTATATAGACTCCTGATTTATATTGAAAAACGTTTCTGACCAGTACACATTTGGATCCAACTTGTACACAGTTGTTACCTCTTTTTGTGCTCAGTAGAAAACCATGCAACTTCGCATTTCGAAATTGAGTACAAGGGAAATAACCTTCAGATGGGAGAGGACCATCAGTGTGTGGCATATTAACAGAAACTCCATTAATACATGTACCAAAGTTATCTGATGATTCGTCTGATGAATGACACACATGCAATGATCTCTCCAAAAACCTGTGAATTATTGTTCAAGGACAAAGTTTGGCTTCCTGATTACCTGCTTTAAGCTTTTTAGAAAATTTTCAAATGGAAAGGCCGCAAACTTGTCCAATGGACCATACAACTTGACATCGTCAGCAATGTGAACAAGTCCATGAACATTATATACCATTTGATCCGTCCCATAAACTCTGACAGGTGTTTTACAAAACAAATGAGGAGGTCCTTGGCATAACCACATAGAGGATCACACAAATATTGATTGGCAAGTATACGGATGGCAATGGAAAACAACATGAAGTTTTTATACATTTCATCAGGTAATTTGCCCTTCAACACCACTGGACCTGTATAAAGAAGGAAGAGTCGAAACTCAGTGGCCTTCCACCTATCAACTTCAGTTAGAGCCCTGGGCAAATTCTAGCAAATTATTTCGGTATGAAACAACACAGAGACAGAAGGGATTCTGAAATCTGCGTCTTCACTGGTGTACCCAAGCGGCGTTTAAGAGGCCCTTTCAACCACAACATAAGAAGGCGCCTCATAACTCCAAGGCACACCAAGTGCATAATAGTCCAAGGGAAATTGAGAGACCATGCCCAATCCCAGCTTCCTCAATGGATTCGGTCCTATATGGTGGTCCTCATCTAACATGTCATCAAATGACTTATCTGTGCGATGAGGAGCATCTGTTTCAGGAAAAAACATTTTCTTGTCATACGTTCCTCGCTGGTTGCATTTCTCACAGCCTGAATAACCTGAGTGACCTTTTACTTGCTTAAGATAAGCACGGGCCGGGGCATCACAAAAATGCACTCTAAATTTGGGGAACCATTAAACATGTGCGTTTTTCAAAGACAAACCAAAATTTAAAATTACAATTTAAAAAACATATGGAAATAAGTTTTGCTTATCATGTTATCCAGCCAACCTTACAATTTATAATACATGTTTTACGGACAGTGAAATTAAACCGAAACTCTGCAATGTGTCGTCACTGAAATATACAGTAGGCATATACTGTTCACATGCACCAAAAATGTGTGCGTAAAATTAAAAAGTACAATAATATATAATATATATAATTATGCCTACTTAAGGATTCAAAATACAATTTTCAGAATTGCGTAAAATTAAAAAAAGCAATATCAAGAAAATATAATAATACCAAATTCACTATAAGATCAGGTTACGTTCCGAAAAACAAGCATGACCGACAAGCAAGACACTGTTGACCCTTTAGGCCGACTCAAGAGTATGTTAGTAATAGTATAGTACTAGTAGGCCTATAAGTATTCTACAGTTTCAGTTGCATAATTCAAATTAGGTATGATTGGAACCATGCAGACTTACCAGTTTGACCAGGTGTTGCTCCCACTGTAGTCCCCGCACTCTGCTTCTCTTCCATTCCGAGTGTGTGTCACATTTAGTACGGCATATAACAGCAGGAAGTTACTACCAGGGCATTCGCATGCATGCTTCAAAAGCGTATTTTATATGGACATTTTTTACGTTTGATATAGAATCTCCACATTAGAGGAATTGTTAATACTTTGAGATTGTGCGCTCGTAACCCGAAAATAACTAAAATAGAAAATGTACATTGACATCTCCATAATTTTTGTATTGTATATTTTCTAAGTTCCTCGTCCCATGTTCACCATGGCTGACAAATTTGACATTGGAGGCTCCATGTCAGCTAGTGCCTTTCGGGATGTCTAATAATTTTTGTTAGCTATGGCAAACTCATCTAAAAGAAATGAAATTATTACCGATAAATAATTTTAGTTCGTTTGTACCACTCCATACAATCAATTCGAAAATCTGAATGCAACTAACGGTTACATAATGTTTTGTGATGTTTTTATACACGCGGATATGCTACCTTATTTACGTGGTCTTCGAATACCAAGTAAATTAATTTATAACATTTTCTCGAAAATTTCAGTAGTTCAGACAAAATATTTGCTCAGCACTGCAGTGCCTCATTATACGAAATCAGCCGTTAGATTAAAAAGTAATAGATTAAAACAAAAATAAATAAATAAATACAATTCTGATAATCACCACGTACTGCCTTTAAATATTTTACCAAAGGTATTTCGGAAAATTACCAATGGTGTACATAACCTTTAACTGTATAATTCACAAGTTAGGAAGGTGAATCACGGATTAAAAGAGGAAAATTCAGCTGTATAAATCAACGGAATCCCGAGGCAGCTTGCCTTGTAAAAATTCCTAAACTCGACACGTCCTTTCACTGATTAGTTTATAATCAGCATGATATATCCCTGATTATTGTATCTATCATTACACTAATAACGATTGAAAATCCAACAATTATGTATGTCTCTCATTTAAAACGTTTAAGGTGTTTTAAAAGATCAATGCTATACCGATTAAAATATCTTAAAGTTCCTTGAACACTTACTTTACTTCTTCAAGACTGGCATCAGTTTATTAAAAACTAGCGCCCTCTTTTGTTGTGGGTTTCGAAGATAATTATTCCCTCATTATTTTAAATCGATTAAAATGTTTTTAAAATACTAGCAAACAATGCAACAAGCTAATAACTTGTTATTTGTATCACAAAAAATCCACACAATGATAAAAACAGGAAATCAGACATTTTCAGCAAATTTAAGTTTTTCAAGAAAATCCAAATTTTTACAAAGAAAGCGCACATAAAACGTGAGAGTACATACCCGTCTTTTATAACACTTTTGAACCCGTTTGAGGGAGTAAAATTAGTTTTTATATCAATTACTTCCTTATTTAAATAGAAGTTCATAACCGTTGATGTACCCTGACAGATTTGCCTATAATTCTAATGAATATTTTTATAGGGGACTTTGGTAAAAGCAATTGCACGTATCCAATCTCCCCAGTTTTTCTCTGCTCCTTTTTATCTCATATTCTTTTCAGACGCTTTCGATCATTTATTGCTGGAAGCATCGTTCAGCTTGCTTTGACATTCCAGTTTTAATATTAATTAAAAAAGGAAAGGGAGTGGGATGAATTTGAAAATTTCATACAAATATTTGAGCACAGTATGCATAATTTGTATGCAGTGCCTCAGCTATAAAAATAGACACATATAAGATGGATGATGGTTTTTCAAATCCTTTAAGCACGATCATTTTTTCGCGTTTGCGATTTTGATAAATTCAATGCTCTCGCTGGACTGAATACTACAAAAAATACAAGATGTATATAAACTTGTTTTTTAAATTATTACTTTCACTTTAACAAACAACCTAAAGGAATTTCTATAATTATGCTGGTTACTTTCTGTATTCATAAAGCATAGGCGGTGTAACAATTAATTGTTTTATATATTTTTTATTTCTAAAAAAATACATTTATTTTGTCGTATTAAGTTATAGTGTGCGAATCCACAAAATGGCATGGGATATATGTGGCCTGCTAAAAGTCCTGGGAATTGTTTTC
Organism: Zoroaster sp. YZ-2022; assembly: GCA_029582265.1. Classification (NCBI taxonomy): domain Eukaryota; kingdom Metazoa; phylum Echinodermata; class Asteroidea; order Forcipulatida; family Zoroasteridae; genus Zoroaster; species Zoroaster sp. YZ-2022. Next base: position 31,975,729 of record CM055831.1, read on the forward strand.
GAATGCTTCAAGCTTATCGTTAATTGCCACTTAAATATTCAGTTATAAAAATCACACAAATTGGTTTCGTTGCCATAGGAAGGTGTATAAAACAACACAAAACTATTGAAGTATCAGGCCGGCACTGGGCCACTACAGGCTATATATGTCATGGGCGGATCCAGAATTTTTTTTAGGGGGGGGGAGCGGAGAATCAAAAACAATTATTTTTCAGTACTACAAAAATTAAAATTAAATAATCAAAGGGAGAGAAAAACAAAGCACACTGTGGGAATGGGAGTGCGTTCTCCCCTCCCCTCCCCTCTCTCTCTCTTTCTCTCCATTTTTTTAAAACGATTTTAGGGGGAGGGACTACAGCCCCCTTAGGCCCCCCCCCCGGATCCGCCAATGTATGTACCCTGTTGCCATAATGGTTTGCCGCTATCAAGCCGGCACTTGCCCAGTACAGTCCTTGTACCGTCTTGCCCATAATGGTTTGCCGCAATCAACCCTGCACTGGGCCAGTTCAGGCAGTGTACTGTCTTGCCGTAATGGTTTGCCGCAATCAACCTGGCACTTGGCCAGTACAGGCAGTGTACCGTGTTGCCGTTATGGTTTTCCCGCAATCAGCCCAGCACTGGGTTAGTTCAGGCAGTGTACTGTCTTGCCATAATGGTTTGCCACAATCAACCCGGCACTGGGCCAGTACAGGCTATGTACCGTCTTGCCATAATGGTTTGACGCAATCAGCCCGCCACTGGGCCAGTACAGGCAGCGTACCGTCTTGCCGTTTTGGTTTGCCACAATCAGGCCGGCACTGGGCCAGTTCAGGCAGTGTACTGTCTTGCCATAATGTTTTGCCACAATCAACCCGGCACTGGGCCAGTTCAGGCTGTGTACCGTCTTGCCGTTATGGTTTGCCGGAATCAGCCCGGCACTGGGCCAGTACAGGCAGTGTACCGTGTTGCCATTATGCTTTTGCCGCAATCAACCCGGCACTGGGCCAGTTCAAGCAGTGTACCGTCTTGCCATAATGGTTTGCCGCAATCAACCCGGCACTGGGCCAGTACAGGCAGTATACCGACTTGCCGTTATGGTTTGCCGCAATCAGCCCGGCACTGGGCCAGTTCAGGCAGTGTACTGTCTTGCCATAATGGTTTGCCACAATCAACCCGGCACTGGGCCAGTACAGGCTGTGTACCGTCTTGCCGTTATGGTTTGACGCAATCAACCCGGCACTGGGCCAGTACAGGCAGTGTACTGTCTTGCCATAATGGTTTGCCACAATCAACCCGGCACTGGGCCAGTACAGGCTGTGTACCGTCTTGCCATAATGGTTTGACGCAATCAGCCCGGCACTGGGCCAGTACAGGCAGTGTACCGTCTTGCCGTTTTGGTTTGCCACAATCAGCCCGGCACTGGGCCAGTTCAGGCAGTGTACTGTCTTGCCATAATGGTTTGCCACAATCAACCCGGCACTGGGCCAGTTCAGGCTGTGTACCGTCTTGCCGTTATGGTTTGCCGCAATCAACTCGGCACTGGGCTAGTTCAGGCAGTGTACTGTCTTGCCATAATGGTTTGCCGCAATCAGCCCGGCACTGGGCCAGTACAGGCAGTGTACCGTGTTGCCATTATGGTTTGCCGCAATCAACCCGGCACTGGGCCAGTTCAGGCAGTGTACCGTCTTGCCATAATGGTTTGCCGCAATCAACCCGGCACTGGGTCAGTACAGGCAGTGTACCGACTTGCCGTTATGGTTTGCTGCAATCAGCCCGGCACTGGGCCAGTACAGGCTGTGTACCGTCTTGCCGTTATGGTTTGCCGCAATCAACCCGGCACTGGGCCAGTACAGGCAGTGTACTGTCTTGCCATAATGGTTTGCCGCAATCAACCCGGCACTGGGCCAGTTCAGGCAGTGTACTGTCTTGCCACAATGGTTTGCCACAATCAGCCAGGCACTGGGCCAGTACAGGCAGTGTACCGTCTTACCATAATGGTTTGCCGCAATCAACCCGGCACTGGGCCAGTACAGGTAGTGTACCGTCTTGCCGTTATGGTTTGCTGCAATCTGCCTGGCACTGGGCCAGTACAGGCAGTGTACCGTCTTGCCATAATGGTTTGCCACAATCAACCCGGCACTGGGCCAGTACAGGCAGTGTACCGTCTTGCCATAATGGTTTGCCACAATCAACCCGGCACTGGGCCAGTACAGGCTGTGTACCGTCTTGCCATAATGGTTTGCCGCAATCAGCCCGGCACTGGGCCAGTACAGGCTGTGTACCGTCTTGCCGTAATGGTTTGCCGCAATCAGCCCGGCACTGGGCCAGTACAGGCAGTGTACCGTCTTGCCGTAATGGTTTGCCGCAATCAGCCCGGCACTGGGCCAGTACAGGCTGTGTACCGTCTTGCCGTTATGGTTTGCCGCAATCAACCCGGCACTGGGCCAGTTCAGGCAGTGTACCGTCTTGCCGTAATGGTTTGCCGCAATCAACCCGGCACTGGGCCAGTACAGGCAGTGTACCGTCTTGCCGTAATGGTTTGCCGCAATCAACCCGGCACTGGGCCAGTACAGGCAGTGTACCGTCTTGCCGTAATGGTTTGCCGCAATCAACCCGGCACTGGGCCAGTACAGGCTGTGTACCGTCTTGCCGTTATGGTTTGCCGCAATCAACCCGGCACTGGGCCAGTACAGGCAGTGTACCGTCTTGCCGTAATGGTTTGCCGGTACTATTCCAGAACTGGCCCGGTTCTGGATCTGTACCGTTGATACCGTACAGTGCCGGATATCTACCGTCAAAACTGTACGGTACTGCCGGAACAAAACCAGAACAAGCCAGCACTGGCCCAGTACCGTCATGTTTGCTGGGACGCTGGCTCGCGGTCCCCATAGACGGGTCGACCCGAACGCAGGAGCGGGCACCGCCCGTGCTCCTCGGGCGAGAGGACGCCCATCGGACTCCGACTTCAGGTCGATCCGTCTGCGGGGACAGCGGGCCAGCGTACAAGGACTGCTCCTCTCGCCCGAGGAGCACGGGCGGTGCCCGCTGCTGCGTTCGGGTCGACCCGTCTGCGGGGACCGCGAGCCAGCGTGCAGTGACTCGTCCTCTCGGCCGGGAGCCACGGCGGGGTCCGAGCCGGCGCCCGTTGTTACTGGAGGACACCGAGGGGGTCTTCCCGACGTCTCCCAGCTGGCGGCTGGGGCCGACCGCCATCCCCCTCGAGCCCGTCCCAGAGTCGGGTCCCGTCCGCTGGCCGGTGAAATTTTTCCTATTTCGGGCTCGAGGACTACCTACCCCCTAGAGTAGACGTAACACCCACCCCGTTGGTAGTAGTTTTCAACGCAAATTGGATAGAGGTGTTCCGTACTATGGTACGGAACACCTCTATCCAATTTGCGTTGAAAACTTGTCGAAGAAACACGGTGGGTTTAGGGCCCCGGCTCGGGCCGTGGCTCCCGGCCGAGTGGACGAGTCACTGCACGCTGGCTCGCGGTCCCCGCAGACGGGCCGACCCGAACGCAGCAGCGGGCACCGCCCGTGCTCCTCGGGCGAGAGGTCGCCCCTCGGACTCCGACTTCAGGTCGATCCGTTTCCGCGGACAGCGGGCCAGCGTACAAGGACTCCTCCTCTCGCCCGAGGAGCACGGGCGGTGCCCGCTGCTGCGTTCGGGTCGACCAGTCTGCGGCGACCGCGAGCCAGCGTGCAGTGACTCGTCCTCTCGGCCGGCAGCCACGGCGGGGCCCGAGCCGGCGCGCGCTGCTACTGGAGGACACCGAGGGGGCCTTCCCGACGTCTCCCAGCTGGCGGCGGGCGCCGACCGCCATCCCCCTCGAGCCCGTCCCAGAGTCGGGTCCCGTCCGCTGGCCGGTGAAATTTTTCCTATTTCGGGCTCGAGGACTACCTACCCCCTATAGTAGACTTAACACCCACCCCGTTGGTAGTACGGAACACCTCTATCCAATTTGCGTTGAAAACTTGTCGAAGAAACACCGTGGGGTTTGGGCCCCGGCTCGGGCCGTGGCTCTCGGCCGAGAGGACGAGTCCCTGCACGCTGGATCGCGGTCCCCGTAGACGGGTCGACCGGAACGCAGGAGCGGGCACCGCCCGTGCTCTTCGGGCGAGAGGTCGCCCCTCTGACTCCGACTTCGGGTCGACCCGTCTGCGGGGACAGCGGGCCAGCGTGCAAGGACCCTCCTCTCGCCCGAGGTGACCGGGCGGTGCCCGCTGCTGCGTTCGGGTCGAGCCGACTGCGGGGACCGCGAGCCAGCGTGCAGGGACTCGTCCTCTCGGCCGGGAGCGACGGCGGGGTCCGAGCCGGCGCCCGCTGCTACTGGAGGACACCGAGGGGGCCTTCCCGACGTCTCCCAGCTGGAGGCGGGGGCCGATCGCCATACCCCTCGAGCCCGTCCCAGAGTCGGGTCCCGTCTGCTGGCCGGTGAAATTTTTCCTATTTCGGGCTCGAGGACTACCTACCCCCTATAGCAGACGTAACACCCACCCCGTTGGTAGTACGGAACACCTATATCCAATTTGCGTTGAAAACTTGTCGAAGAAACACCGTGGGTTTAGGGCCCCGGCTCGGGCCGTGCCTCCCGGCCGAGAGGACGAGTCACTGCACGCTGGCTCGCGGTCCCCGCAGACGGGCCGACCCGAACGCAGCAGCGGGCACCGGCCGTGCTCCTCGGGCGAGAGGTCGCCCCTCGGACTCCGACTTCAGGTCGATCCGTCTTCGGGGACAGCGGACCAGCGTACAAGGACTCCTCCTCTCGCCCGAGGAGCACGGGCGGTGTCCGCTGCTGCGTTCGGGTCGACGCGTCTGCGGGGACCTCGAGCCAGTGTGCAGTGACTCGTCCTCTCGGCCGGGAGCCACGGCGGGGCCCGAGCCGGCGCCCGTTGCTACTGGAGGACACCGAGCGGGCCTTCCCGACGTCTCCCAGCTGGAGGCGCGGGCCGACCGCCATCCCCCTCAAGCCCGTCCGAGAGTCGGGTCCCGTCCGCTGGCCGGTGAAATTTTTCCTATTTCGGGCTCGAGGACTACCTACCCCCTGTAGTAGATGTAACACCCACCCCGTTGGTAGTACGGAACACCTCTATCCAATTTGCGTTGAAAACTTGTCAAAGAAACACCGTGGGGTTTGGGCCCCGGCTCGGGCCGTGGCTCTCGGCCGAGAGGACGAGTCCCTGCACGCTGGCTCGCGGTCCCCGTAGACGGGTCGATCCGAACGCAGGAGCAGGCACCGGCGGTGCTCCTCGGGCGAGAGGTCGCCCCTCGGACTCCGACTTCAGGTCGATCCGTCTGCGGGGACAGCGGGCCAGCGTACAAGGACTCCTCCTCTCACCCGAGGAGCACGGGCGGTGCCCGCTGCTGCGTTCGGGTCGACCCGTCTGCGGGGACCGCGAGCCAGCGTGCAGGGACTCGTCCTCTCGGCCGGTAGACACGGCGGGGCCCGAGCCGGCGCCCGCTGCTACTGGAGGACACCGAGGGGGCCTTCCCGACGTCTCCCAGCTGGCGGCGGGGTCGACCGCCATCCCCCTCGAGCCCGTCCCAGAGTCGGGTCCCGTCCGCTGGCCGGTGAAATTTTTCCTATTTCGGGCTCGAGGACTACCTACCCCCTATAGTAGACGTAACACCCACCCCGTTGGTAGTACGGAACACCTCTATCCAATTTGCGTTGAAAACTTGTCGAAGAAACACCGTGGGGTTTGGGCCCCGGCTCGGGCCGTGGCTCTCGGCCGGGAGGACGAGTCCCTGCACGCTGGCTCGCGGTCCCCGTAGACGGTTCGACCCGAACGCAGGAGCGGGCACCGGCCGTGCTCCTCGGGCGAGAGGTCGCCCCTCGGACTCCGACTTCAGGTCGATCCGTCTGCGCGGACAGCGGGCCAGCGTGCAAGGACTCCTCCTCTCGCCCGAGGAGCACGGGCGGTGCCCGCTGCTGCGTTCGGGTCGACCCGTCTGCGGCGACCGCAAGCCAGCGTGCAGGGACTCGTCCTCTCGGCCGGGAGCCACGGCGAGGCCCGAGCCGGCGCCCGCTGCTACTGGAGGACCCCGAGGGGGCCTTCCCGACGTCTCCCATCTGGTGGCGGGGGCTGACCGCCATCCCCCTCGAGCTCGTCCCAGAGTCGGGTCCCGTCCGCTGGCCGGTGATATTTTTCCTATTTCGGGCTCGAGGACTACCTACCCCCTATAGTAGACGTAACACCCACCCCGTTGGTAGTACGGAACACCTCTATCCAATTTGCGTTGAAAACTTGTCGAAGAAACACCGTGGATTTAGGGCCCCGACTCGGGCCGTTGCTCTCGGCCGAGAGGACGAGTCACTGCACGCTGGCTCGCGGTTGCCGCAGACGGGTCGACCCGAACGCAGCAGCGGTCACCGCCCGTGCTCCTCGGGCGAGAGGTCGCCCGCCGGACTCCGACTTCAGGTCGACCCGTATGCGGGTACAGCGGGCCAGCGTACAAGGACTCCTCCTCTCGCCCGAGGGACACGGCCGGTGCCCTCTGCTGCGTTCGGGTCGACCCGTCTGCGGGGACCTCGAGCCAGCGTGCAGGGACTCGTCCTCTCGGCCGGGAGACACGGCGGGGCCCGAGCCGGCGCCCGCTGCTACTGGAGGACACCGAGGGGGCCTTCCCGACGTCTCCCAGCTGGCGGCGGCAGCCGACCGCCATCCCCCTCGAGCCCGTCCCAGAGTCGGGTCCTGTCCGCTGGCCGGTGAAATGTTTCCTATTTCGGGCACGAAGACCAGCTACCCCTATATGTAGTAGACGTAACACCTACCGCGGTGGTAGTACGGAATACCTCTATCCAATTTGCGTTGAAAACTTGTCGAAGAAACACCGTGGGGTTTGGGCCCCGGCTCGGGCCGTGGCTCTCGGCCGAGTGGACGAGTCCCTGCACGCTGGCTCGCGGTCCCCGTAGACGGGTCGACCCGAACGCAGGAGCGGGCACCGCCCGTGCTCCTCGGCCGAGAGGTCGCCCCTTGGACTCCGACTTCAGGTCGACCCGTCTGCGGGGACAGCGGGCCAGCGTGCAAGGACCCTCCTCTCGCCCGAGGAGACCGGGCGGTGCCCGCTGCTGCGTTCGGGTCGACCCGTCTGCGGGGACCGCGATCCAGCGTGCAGGGACTCGTCCTCTCGGCCGGGAACCACGGCGGGGCCCGAGCCGGCGCCCGCTGCTACTGGAGGACCCCGCCAGGCCTTCCCGACGTCTCCCAGCTGGCGGCGGGGTCCGACCGCCATCCCCCTCGAGCCCGTCCCAGAGTCTGGTCCCGTCCGCTGGCCGGTGAAATTTTTCCTATTTCGGGCTCGAGGACTACCTACCCCCTATAGTAGACGTAACACCCACCCCGTTGGTAGTACGGAATACCTCTATCCAATTTGCGTTGAAAACTTGTCGAAGAAACACCGTGGGTTTAGGGCCCCGGCTCGGGCCGTGGCTCCCGGCCGAGAGGACGAGTCACTGCACGCTGGCTCGCGGTCCCCGCAGACGGGTCGACCCGAACGCAGCAGCGGGCACCGCCCTTGCTCCTCGGGCGAGAGGTCGCGCCTCGGACTTCGACTTCGGGTCGACCCGTCTGCGGGGACAGCGGGCCAGCGTGCAAGGACCCACCTCTCGCCCGAGGAGACCGGGCGGTGCCCGCAGCTGCGTTCGGGTCGACCCGTCTGCGGGGACCGCCAGCCAGCGTGCAGGGACTCGTCCTCTCGGCCGGGAGCCACGGCGGGGCCCGAGCCGGCGCCCGCTGCTACTGGAGGACCCCGCGGGGCCTTCCCGACGTCTCCCAGCTGGCGGCGAGGGCCGACCGCCATCCCCATCGAGCCCGTCCCAGAGTCGGGTCCCGTCAGCTGGCCGGTGAAATTTTTCCTATTTCGGGCTCGAGGACTACCTAGCCCCTATGGTAGACGTAACATCCTGCGCGTTGGTAGTACGGAACACCTCTATCCAATTTGCGTTGAAAACTTGTCGAAGAAACACCGTGGGGTTTGGGCCCCGGCTCGGGCCGTGGCTCTCGGCCGAGAGGACGAGTCCCTGCACGCTGGCTCGCGGTCGCCGTAGACGGGTCGATCCGAACGCAGGAGCGGGCACCGCCCGTGCTCCTCGTTCGAGAGGTCGCCCCTCGGACTTCGACTTCGGGTCGACCCGTCTGCGGGGACAGCGGGCCAGGGTGCAAGGACCCTCCTCTCGGCCAAGGAGACCGGGCGGTGCCCGCTGCTGCGTTCGAGTCGACCCGTCTGCGGGGACCGCGAGCCAGCGTGCAGGGACTCGTCCTCTCGGCCGGGAGCCACGGCGGGGCCCGAGCCGGCGCCCGCTGCTACTGGAGGACCCCGAGGGGGCCTTCCCGACGTCTCCCAGCTGGTGGCGGGGGCTGACCGCCATCCCCCTCGAGCCCGTCCCAGAGTCGGGTCCCGTGCGCTGGCCGGTGATATTTTTCCTATTTCGGGCTCGAGGACTATCTACCCCCTATAGTGGACGTAACACCCACCCCGTTGGTAGTACGGAACACCTCTATCCAATTTGCGTTGAAAACTTGTCGAAGAAACACCGTGGGGTTTGGGCCCCGGCTCGGGCCGTGGCTCTCGGCCGAGAGGACGAGTCCCTGCACGCTGGCTCGCGGTCGCCGTAGACGGGTCGATCCGAACGCAGGAGCGGGCACCGCCCGTGCTCCTCGGTCGAGAGGTCGCCCCTCGGACTTCGACTTCGGGTCGACCCGTCTGCGGGGACAGCGGGCCAGGGTGCAAGGACCCTCCTCTCGGCCAAGGAGACCGGGCGGTGCCCGCTGCTGCGTTCGAGTCGACCCGTCTGCGGGGACCGCGAGCCAGCGTGCAGGGACTCGTCCTCTCGCCCGGGAGCCACGGCGGGGCCCGAGCCGGCGCCCGCTGCTACTGGAGGACCCCGAGGGGGCCTTCCCGACGTCTCCCAGCTGGTGGCGGGGGCTGACCGCCATCCCCCTCGAGCCCGTCCCAGAGTCGGGTCCCGTCCGCTGGCCGGTGATATTTTTCCTATTTCGGGCTCGAGGACTATCTACCCCCTATAGTAGACGTAACACCCACCCCGTTGGTAGTACGGAACACCTCTATCCAATTTGCGTTGAAAACTTGTCGAAGAAACACCGTGGGTTTAGGGCCCCGACTCGGGCCGTTGCTCTCGGCCGAGAGGACGAGTCACTGCACTCTGGCTCGCGGTTGCCGCAGACGGGTCGACCCGAACGCAGCAGCGGTCACCGCCCGTGCTCCTCGGGCGAGAGGTCGCCCGTCGGACTCCGACTTCAGGTCGACCCGTATGCGGGTACAGCGGGCCAGCGTACAAGGACTCCTCCTCTCGCCCGAGGGTCACGGCCGGTGCCCTCTGCTGCGTTCGGGTCGACCCGTCTGCGGGGACCTCGAGCTAGCGTGCAGGGACTCGTCCTCTCGGCCGGGAGCCACGGCGGGGCCCGAGCCGGCGCCCGCTGCTACTGGAGGACCCCGCGGGGCCTTCCCGACGTCTCTCAGCTGGCGGCGGTGGCCGACCGCCATCCCCCTCGAGCCCGTCCTAGAGTCTGGTCCCGTCCGCTGGCCGGTGAAATTTATCCTATTTCGGGCTCGAGGACTACCTACCCCCTATAGTAGACGTAACACCCACCCCGTTGGTAGTACGGAACACCTCTATCCAATTTGCGTTGAAAACTTGTCGAAGAAACACCGTGGGTTTGGGCCCCGGCTCGGGCCGTGGCTCCCGGCTGAGAGGACGAGTCACTGCACGCTGGCTCGCGGTCCCCGCAGACGGGCCGACCCGAACGCAGCAGCGGTCACCGCCCGTGCTCCTCGGGCGAGAGGTCGCCCCTCGGACTCCGACTTCGGGTCGACCCGTCTCCGGGGACAGCGGGCCAGCGTGCAAGGACCCTCCTCTCGCCCGAGGAGACCGGACGGTGGCCGCTGCTGCGTTCGGGTCGACCCGTCTGCGGGGACCGCGAGCCAGCGTGCAGGGACTCGTCCTCTCGGCCGGGAGCCACGGCGGGGCCCGAGCCGGCGCCCGCTGCTACTGGAGGACCCCGAGGGGGCCTTCCCGACGTCTCCCAGCTGGCGGCGGGGGCCGACCGCCATCCCCCTCGAGCCCGTCCCAGAGTCGGGTCCCGTCCGCTGGCCGGTGAAATTTTTCCTATTTCGGGCTCGAGGACTACCTAGCCCCTGTAGTAGACGGGTCGACCCGTCTGCGGGGACCGCGAGCCAGCGTGCAGTGACTAGTCCTCTCGGCCGGGAGCCACGGCGGGGTCCGAGCCGGCACCCATTGCTACTGGAGGACACCGAGGGGGTCTTCCCGACGTCTCCCAGCTGGCGGCGGGGGCCGGCCGCCATCCCCCTCGAGCCCGTCCCAGAGTCGGGTCCCGTGCGCTGGCCGGTAAAATTTTTCCTATTTCGGGCTCTAGGACCACCTACCCCCTATAGTAGACGTAACACCCACCCCATTGGTAGTACGGAACACCTCTATCCAATTTGCGTTGAAAACTTGTCGAAGAAACACCGTGGGGTTTGGGCCCCGGCTCGGGGCCGAGAGGACGAGTCCCTGCACGCTGGCTCGCGGTCCCCGTAGACGGGTCGATTCGAACGCAGGAGCGGGCACCGCCCGTACTCGTACTCCTCGGGCGAGAGGTCGCCCCTCGGACGTCGACTTCGGGTCGACCCGTCTGCGGGGACAGCGGGCCAGCGTGCAAGGACCCTCCTCTCGCCCGAGGAGACCGGGCGGTGCCCGCTGCTGCGTTCGGGTGGATCCGTCTGCGGGGACCGCGAGCCAGCGTGCAGGGACTCGTCCTCTCGGCCGGGAGCCACGGCGGGGCCCGAGCCGGCGCCCGCTGCTACTGGAGGACCCCGAGGGGGCCTTCCCGACGTCTCCCAGCTGGCGGCGGGGGCCGACCGCCATCCCCCTCGAGCCCGTCCCAGAGTCGGGTCCCGTCCGGTGGCCGGTGAAATTTTTCCTATTTCGGGCTCGAGGACTACCTAGCCCCTATAGTAGACGGGTCGAACCGTCTGCGGGGACCGCGAGCCAGCGTGCAGTGACTAGTCCTCTCGGCCGGGAGCCACGGCGGGGTCCGAGCCGGCGCCCGTTGCTACTGGAGGACACCGAAGGGGTCTTCCCGACGTCTCCCAGCTGGCGGCGGGGGCCGACCGCCATCCCCCTCGAGCCTGTCCCAGAGTCGGGTCCCGTGCGCTGGCCGGTGAAATTTTTCCTATTTCGGGCTCTAGGACCACCTACCCCCTATAGTAGACATAACACCCACCCCGTTGGTAGTACGGAACACCTCTATCCAATTTGCGTTGAAAACTTGTCGAAGAAACACCGTGGGGTTTGGGCCCCGGCTCGGGGCGTGGCTCTCGCGGCAGAGAGGACGAGTCCCTGCACGCTGGCTCGCGGTCCCCGTAGACGGGTCGATTCGAACGCAGGAGCGAGCACCGCTCGTGCTCCTCGGGCGAGAGGTCGCCCCTCGGACTCCGACTTCGGGTCGACCCGTCTGCGGGGACAGCGGGCCAGCGTGCAAGGACCCTCCTCTCGCCCGAGGAGACCGGGCGGTGCCCGCTAGTGCGTTCGGGTCGACCCGTCTGCGGGGCCCGCGAGCCAGCGTGCAGGGACTCGTCCTCTCGGCCGGGAGCCAAGGCGGGGCCCGAGCCGGCGCCTGCTGCTACTGGAGGACCCCGAGGGGGCCTTCCCGACGTCCCCCAGCTGGCGGCGGGGGCCGACCGCCATCCCCCTCGAGCCCGTCCCAGAGTCGGGTCCCGTCCGCTGGCCGGTGAAATTTTTTCCTATTTCGGGCTCGAGGCTGCTACCCCCTAGTAGACGTAACACCCACCCCGTTGGTAGTACGGAACACCTCTATCCAATTTGCGTTGAAAACTTGTCGAAGAAACACCGTGGGGTTTGGGCCCCGGGCTCGGGCCGAGAGGACGAGTCCCTGCACGCTGGCTCGCGGTCCCCGTAGACGGGTCGAGTCGAACGCAGGAGCGGGCACCGCCCGTACTCGTACTCCTCGGGCGAGAGGTCGCCCCTCGGACGTCGACTTCGGGTCGACCCGTCTGCGGGGACAGCGGGCCAGCGTGCAAGGACCCTCCTCTCGCCCGAGGAGACCGGGCGGTGCCCGCTGCTGCGTTCGGGTGGATCCGTCTGCGGGGACCGCGAGCCAGCGTGCAGGGACTCGTCCTCTCGGGCGGAAGCCACGGCGGGGCCCGAGCCGGCGCCCGCTGCTACTGGAGGGCCCCGCGGGTCCTTCCCGACGTCTCCCAGCTGGCGGCGGGGGCCGACCGCCATCCCCCTCGAGCCCGTCCCAGAGTCTGGTACCGTCCGCTGGCCGGTGAAATCTTTCCTATTTCGGGCTCGAGGACTACCTACCCCCTATAGTAGACGTAACACCCACCCCGTTGGTAGTACGGAACACCTATATCCAATTTGCGTTGAAAACTTGTCGAAGAAACACCGTGGGGGTTTGGGCCTACCTCGGGCCGTGGCTCCCGGCCAAGAGGACGAGTCCCTGCACGCTGGCTCGCGGTCCCCGCGCAGACGGGTCGATCCGAACGCAGCAGCGGAGACCGCCCGTGCTCCTCGGGCGAGAGATCGCCCCTCGGCCTCCAACATCGGGTCGACCCAGTTGCGGGCACAGCGGGCCAGCGTGCAAGGACTCCTCCTCTCGCCCGAGGAGCACGAGCGGTGCCCGCTGGTGCGTTCGGGTCGATCCGTCTGCGGGGACCGCGAGCCAGCGTGCAGGGACTCGTCCTCTCGGCCGGGAGCCACGGTGGGGCCCGAGCCGACGCCCGCTGCTACTGGAGGACACCGAGGGGGCCTTCCCGACGTCTCCCAGCTGGCGGCGGGGGCCGACCGCCATCCCCCTCGAGCCCGTCCCAGAGTCGGGTCCCGTCCGCTGGCCGGTGAAATTTTTCCTATTTCGGGCTCTAGGACCACCTACCCCCGATAGTAGACGTAACACCCACCCCCGTTGGTAGTACGGAACACCTCTATCCAATTTGCGTTGAAAACTTGTCGAAGAAACACCGTGGGGTTTGGGCACGGCTCGGGCCGTGGCTCTCGGCAGAGAGGACGAGTCCCTGCACGCTGGCTCGCGGTCCCCGTAGACGGGTCGATTCGAACGCAGGAGCGGGCACCGCCCGTGCTCCTCGGGCGAGAGGTCGCCCCTCGGACTCCGACTTCGGGTCGACCCGTCTGCGGGGACAGCGGGCCAGCGTGCAAGGACCCTCCTCTCGCCCGAGGAGACCGGGCGGTGCCCGCTGCTGCGTTCGGGTCGACCCGTCTGCGGGGACCGCGAGCCAGCGTGCAGGGACTCGTCCTCTCGGCCGGGAGCCACGGCGGGGCCCGAGCCGGCGCCCGCTGCTACTGGAGGACCCCGCGGGGCCTTCCCGACGTCTCCCAGCTGGCGGCGGGGGCCGACCGCCATCCCCCTCGAGCCCGTCCCAGAGTCGGGTCCCGTCCGCTGGCCGGTGAAATTTTTCCTATTTCGGGCTCGAGGACTACCTACCCCCTATAGTAGACGGGTCGAACCGTCTGCGGGGACCGCGAGCCAGCGTGCAGTGACTAGTCCTCTCGGCCGGGAGCCACGGCGGGGTCCGAGCCGGCGCCAGTTGCTACTGGAGGACACCGAAGGGGTCTTCCCGACGTCTCCCAGCTGGCGGCGGGGGCCGACCGCCATCCCCCTCGAGGCCGTCCCAGAGTCGGGTCCCGTGCGCTGGCCGGTGAAATGTTTCCTATTTCGGGCTCTAGGACCACCTACCCCCTATAGTAGACATAACACCCACCCCGTTGGTAGTACGGAACACCTCTATCCAATTTGCGTTGAAAACTTGTCGAAGAAACACCGTGGGGTTTGGGCCCCGGCTCGGGGCGTGGCTCTCGGCAGAGAGGACGAGTCCCTGCACGCTGGCTCGCGGTCCCCGTAGACGGGTCGATTCGAACGCAGGGGCGAGCACCGCCCGTGCTCCTCCGGCGAGAGGTCGCCCCTCGGACTCCGACTTCGGGTCGACCCGTCTGCGGGGACAGCGGGCCAGCGTGCAAGGACCCTCCTCTCGCCCGAGGAGACCGGGCGGTGCCCGCTAGTGCGTTCGGGTCGACCCGTCTGCGGGGCCCGCGAGCCAGCGTGCAGGGACTCGTCCTCTCGGCCGGGAGCCAAGGCGGGGCCCGAGCCGGCGCCTGCTGCTACTGGAGGACCCCGAGGGGGCCTTCCCGACGTCCCCCAGCTGGCGGCGGGGGCCGACCGCCATCCCCCTCGAGCCCGTCCCAGAGTCGGGTCCCGTCCGCTGGCCGGTGAAATTTTTCCTATTTCGGGCTCGAGGACTAGCTACCCCCTATAGTAGACGTAACACCCACCCCGTTGGTAGTACGGAACACCTCTATCCAATTTGCGTTGAAAACTTGTCGAAGAAACACCGTGGGGTTTGGGCCCCGGCTCGGGGCCGAGAGGACGAGTCCCTGCACGCTGGCTCGCGGTCCCCGTAGACGGGTCGATTCGAACGCAGGAGCGGGCACCGCCCGTACTCCTCGGGCGAGAGGTCGCCCCTCGGACTTCGACTTCGGGTCGACCCGTCTGCGGGGACAGCGGGCCAGCGTGCAAGGACCCTCCTCTCGCCCGAGGAGACCGGGCGGTGCCCGCTGCTGCGTTCGGGTCGACCCGTCTGCGGGGACCGCGAGCCAGCGTGCAGGGACTCGTCCTCTCGGCCGGGAGCCACGGCGGGGCCCGAGCCGGCGCCCGCTGCTACTGGAGGACCCCGCGGGTCCTTCCCGACGTCTCCCAGCTGGCGGCGGGGGCCGACCGCCATCCCCCTCGAGCCCGTCCCAGAGTCTGGTACCGTCCGCTGGCCGGTGAAATTTTTCCTATTTCGGGCTCGAGGACTACCTACCCCCTATAGTAGACGTAACACCCACCCCGTTGGTAGTACGGAACACCTCTATCCAATTTGCGTTGAAAACTTGTCGAAGAAACACCGTGGGGTTTGGGCCCCGGCTCGGGCCGTGGCTCCCGGCCGAGAGGACGAGTCCCTGCACGCTGGCTCGCGGTCCCCGCAGACGGGTCGATCCGAACGCAGCAGCGGAGACCGCCCGTGCTCCTCGGGCGAGAGATCGCCCCTCGGACTCCAACTTCGGGTCGACCCATTTGCGGGAACAGCGGGCCAGCGTGCAAGGACTCCTCCTCTCGCCCGAGGAGCACGAGCGGTGCCCGCTGGTGCGTTCGGGTCGATCCGTCTGCGGGGACCGCGAGCCAGCGTGCAGGGACTCGTCCTCTCGGCCGGGAGCCACGGTGGGGCCCGAGCCGACGCCCGCTGCTACTGGAGGACACCGAGGGGGCCTTCCCGACGTCTCCCAGAGTCGGGTCCCGTCCGCTGGCCGGTGAAATTTTTCCTATTTCGGGCTCTAGGACCACCTACCCCCTTCCCGACGTCTCCCGGCTGGCGGCGGGGGCAGACCGCCATCCCCCTCGAGCCCGTCCCAGAGTCGGGTCCCGTCCGCTGGACTCTGAAATTTTTCCTTTGGGGCTCGAGTACCACCTACCCATATAGTAGACGTAACACCCACCCCGTTGGTAGTACGGAACACCTCTATCCAATTTGCGTTCAAAACGTGTCGAAGAAACGCCGTGGGGTTCTGACCCTGGCTCGGGCCGTGGCTCACGGCCGAGAGGACGAGTCCCTGCACGCTGGCTCGTGGTCCCCGCAGACGGGTCGACCCGAACGCAGCAGCGGGCACTGCCCGTGCTCCTCGGGCGAGAGGTCGCCCCTCGGACTCCGACTTCGGGTCGGCCCATCTGCGGGGACAGCGGGCCAGCGTGCAAGGACTCCTCCTCTCGCCCGAGGAGCACGGGCGGTGCCCGCTGCTGCGTTCGGGTAGACCCGTCTGCGGGGACCGCGAGCCAGCGTGCAGGGACTCGTCCTGTCGGCCGGGAGCCACGGCGGCGCCCGAGCCGGCGCCCGCTGCTACTGGAGGACCCCGCGGGGCCTTCTCGACGTCTCCCAGCTGGCGGCGGGGGCCGACCGCCATCCCCCTCGAGCCCGTCCCAGAGTCGGGTCCCGTCCGCTGGACTCTGATTTTTTTCCGATTTCGGGCTCGAGGATCACCTACACCCTATAGTAGACGTAACACCCACCCCGTTGGTAGTACGGAACACCTCTATCCAATTCCGTTTAAAACTTGTCGAAGAAACGCCGTGGGGTTCTGACCCTGGCTCGGGCCGTGGCTCACGGCGGAGTGGACGAGTCCCTGCGCTGGCTCTGCGGTCCCGCAGACGGGTCGACCCGAACGCAGCACCGGGCACCGCCCGTGCTCCTCGGGCGAGAGGGCGCCCCTCGGACCCCGACTTCGGGTCGGCTCGTCTGCGGGGACAGCGGGCCAGCGTGCAAGGACTCCTCCTCTCGCCCGAGGAGCACGGGCGGAGCCCGCTGCTGCGTTCGGATCGACCCGTCTGCGGGGACCGCGAGCCAGCGTGCAGGGACTCGATCTCTCGACCGGGAGCCACGACGGGGCCCGAGCCGACGCCCGCTGCTACTGGAGGATCGCAGGCCTTCCCGACGTCTCCCAGATGGCGGCGGGGCCGACCGCCATCCCCTCGAGAACCCGTCCCAGAGTCGAGTCCCGTCCGCTAAACTCTGATTTTTACCGATTTCGGGCTTGAGGACTACCTACCCTCTATAGTAGACGTAACACCCACCACGTTGGTAGTACGGAACAACTCTATCCAATTTGCATTGAAAACTTGTCGAAGAAACACTGTAGGGTTCGGGCCCCGGCTCGGGCCGTGGCTCACGGCCGAGAGGACGAGTCCCTGCACGCTGGCTCGCGGTCGCCGCAGACGGGTCGACCCGAACGCAGCAGCAGGCACCGCCCGTGCGCCTCGGGCGAGAGGTCGTCCCTCGGACTCCGACTTCAGGTCGACCCGTCTGCGGGGACAGCGGGCCAGCGTGCTAGGACTCCTACTCTCGCCCGAGGAGCACGGGCGGTGCACGCTGCTGCCTTCGGATCGACTCGTCTGCGGGGACCTCGAGGCAGCGTGTAGGGACGAGAGGTCGCCCCTCGGACTCCGACTTCGGGTCGACCCGTCTGCGGGGACAGCGGGCCAGCGTGCAGGGTCTCCTCCTTTCGCCGGAGGAGCACGGGCGGTGCCCGCTGCTGCGTTTGGGTCAAGCCGTCTGCGGGGACCGCGAGCCAGCGTGCAGGGACTCGTCCTCTCGTCCGGGAGCCATGGCGGGGCCCGAGCCGCCGCCCGTTGCTACTGGAGAACCCCGCGGTGCCTTCCCGACGTCTCCCAGCTGGCGGCGGGGCCGACAGCCATCCCCCTCGAGCACGTCCCAGAGTCGGGTCCGTCCGCTGGACTCTGAAATTTTTCCTATTTCGGGCTCGAGGACTACATACCCCCTATAGTAGACGTAACACGCACCCCGTTGGTAGTACGGAACACCTCCATCCAATTTAGGTTGAAAACTTGTCGAAGAAACACCGTGGGGTTCGGGCCCCTTCTCGGGCCGTGGCTCCGGACCGAGAGGACGAGTCCCTGCCCGCTGGCTCGCGGTCCCCACAGACGGGTCGACCGGAACGCAGCAGCGGGCACCGCCGGTGCTACTCGAGCGAGAGGTCGCCCCTCGGACTCCGACTTCGGGTCGACCCGTCTGCGGGGACAGCGGGCCAGCGTGCAAGGACTCCTCCTCTCGCCCGAGGAGCACGGTCGGTTCCACTGCGTTCAGGTCGACGTGCGGTTCGGCGACGGGACGCCGGTGGACGGGGCGGATGAACC
The DNA here is from genome assembly GCA_029582265.1 of Zoroaster sp. YZ-2022. Lineage (NCBI taxonomy): Eukaryota > Metazoa > Echinodermata > Asteroidea > Forcipulatida > Zoroasteridae > Zoroaster > Zoroaster sp. YZ-2022. The sequence goes on from CM055831.1 coordinate 31,993,452, forward strand.
TGGTTGATCATGCGTTGGTGAACTGGTCGAGACTTGACATGGATGGTCAGATGAACTGGATGGTGGCAGGCGGTGCCCGCTCGTTCGGGTCGACAATGTAAGGGACCGCGAGCCAGCGTATGGGACTTGTCCTCACGGCCGGGAGCCCCGGCGGGGCCCGGGCCGGCGCCCGCTGCTACTGGAGTGACATCAGGGGGCCTTCCCGACGTCTCCCAGCTGGCGGCGGGGGCCGACCGCCATCCCCCTCGAGCCCGTCCCAGAATCGGGTCCCGTCCGCCGACAGCTGGGAGACGTCGGGAAGGCCCCCTCGGTGTCCTCCAGTAGCAGCGGAAGCCGGCTCGGGCTCCGCCGTGGCTCCCGACCGAGAGGACGAGTCCCTGCACGCTGGCTTGCGGTCCCCGCAGACGGGTCGACCCGAACGCAGCAGCCCGTGCTCCTCGGGCGAGAGGAGTCCTTGTACGCTGGCCCGCTGTCCCCGCAGACGGGTCGACCTGAAGTCGGAGTCCGAGGGGCGACCTCTCGCCCGAGGAGCACGGGCGGTGCCCGGTGCTGCGTTCGGGTCGACCCGTCTGCGGGGACCGCGAGCCAGCGTGCAGTGACTCGTCCTCTCGGCCGAGAGCCACGGCCCGAGCCGGGGCCCGAAACACACGGTGTTTCTTCGACAAGTTTACAACGCAAATTGGATAGAGGTGTTCCGTACTACCAACGGGGTGGTTTACGTCTACTAGGGGTGGTCCTCGAGCCCGAAATAGGAACAATTTCACCGGCCAGCGGACGGGACCCGACTCTGGGACGGGCTCGAGGGGGATGGCGGTCGGTCCCAGCCGCCAGCTGGGAGACGTCGGGAAGGCCCCCTCGCTGTCCTCCAGTAGCAGCGGGCGCCGGCTCAGGCCCCGCCGTGGCTCGCGGCCGAGAAGACGAGTCCCTGCACGCTGGCTCGCGGTCCTGGCAGACGGGTCGATCCGAACGCAGCAGCGGGCACCGCCCGGTCTCCTCAGGCGAGAGGAGGGTCCTTGCACGCTGGCCCGCTGTCGCCGCAGACGGGTCGACCCGAAGTCGGAGTCCGAGGGGCGACCTCTCGCCCGAGGAGCACGGGCGGTGCCCGCTCCTGCGTTCGGGTCGACCCGTCTACGGGGACCGCGAGCCAGCGTGCAGGGACTCGTCCTCTCGGACGAGAGCCACGGCCCGAGCCGGGGCCCAAACCCCACGGTGTTTCTTCGACAAGTTTTCAACGCAAATTGGATAGAGGTGTTCCGTACTACCAACGGGGTGGGTGTTACGTCTACTATAGGGGCTAGGTAGTCCTCGAGCCCGAAATAGGAAAAATTTCACCGGCCAGCGGACGGGACCCGACTCTGGGACGGGCTCGAGGGGGATGGCGGTCGGCCCCCGCCGCCAGCTGGGAGACGTCGGGAAGGCCACCTCGGTGTCCTCCAGTATCAGCGGGCGCCGGCTCGGGCCCCGACGTGGCTCCCGGCCGAGAGGACGAGTCCCTGCACGCTGGCTCGCGGTCCCCACAGACGGGTCGACCCGAACGCAACAGCGGGCACCGTCCGGTCTCCTCGGGCGAGAGGAGGGTCCTTGCACGCTGGCCCGCTGTCCCCGCAGACGGATCGACCTGAAGTCGGAGTCCGAGGGGCGAGCTCTCGCCCGAGGGGCACGGGCGGTGCCCGCTTCTGCGTTCGGGTCGGCCCGTTTACGGGGACCGCGAGCCAGCGTACAGTGACTCGTCCTCTCGGCCGGGACGCACGGCCCGAGCCGGGGCCCGAAACACACGGTGTTTCTTCGACAAGTTTTCAACGCAAATTGGATAAAGGTGTTCCGTACTACCAACGGGGTGGGTGTTACGTCTACTATAGGGGGTAGGTAGTCCTCGAGCCCGAAATAGGAAAAATTTCACCGGCCAGCGGACGGGACCCGACTCTGGGACGGGCTCGAGGGGGATGGCGGTCGGTCCGCGCCGCCAGCTGGGAGACGTCGGGAAGGCCCCCTCGGTGTCCTCCAGTAGCAGCGGGCGCCGGCTCAGGCCCCGCTGTGGCTCCCGGCCGAGAGGACGATTCCCTGCACGCTGGCTCGCGGTCCCCGCAGACGGGTCGATCCGAACGCAGCAACGGGCACCGCCCGGTCTCCTCGGGCGAGAGGAGGGTCCTTGCACGCTGGCCCGCTGTCCCCGCAGACGGGTCGACCCGAAGTCGGAGTCCGAGGGGCGACCTCTCGCCCGAGGAGCACGGGCGGTGCCCGCTCCTGCGTTCGGGTCGACCCGTCTACGGGGACCGCGAGCCAGCGTGCAGGGACTCGTCCTCTCGGCCGAGAGCCACGGCCCGAGCCGGGGCCCAAACCCCACGGTGTTTCTTCGACAAGTTTTCAACGCAAATTGGATAGAGGTGTTCCGTACTACCAACGGGGTGGGTGTTACGTCTACTATAGGGGCTAGGTAGTCCTCGTGCTCGAAATAGGAAAAATTTCACCGGCCAGCGGACAGGACCCGACTCTGGGACGGGCTCGAGGGGGATGGCGGTCGGCCCCTGCCGCCAGCTGGGAGACGTCGGGAAGGCCCCCTCGGTGTCCTCCAGTAGCAGCGGGCGCCGGCTCGGGCCCCGCCGTGGCTCCCGGCCGAGAGGACGAGTCGCTGCACGCTGGCTCGCGGTCCCCGCAGGCCGCTGGCCCGCTGTCCCCGCAGACCGGTCCACCCGAAGTCGGAGTCCGAGGGGCGACCTCTCGCCCGAGGAGCACGGGCGATGCCCGCTCCAGCGTTCGGATCGACCCGTCTACGGGGACCGCGAGCCAGCATGCAGGGACTCGTCCTCTCGGCCGAGTGCCACGGCGCGAGCCGGGGCCCAAACCCCACGGTGTTTCTTCGACAAGTTTTCAACGCAAATTGGATAGAGGTGTTCCGTACTACCAACGGGGTGGGTGTTATGTCTACTATAGGGGGTAGCTAGTCCTCGTGCCCGAAATAGGAAAAATTTCACCGGCCAGCGGACAGGAGCCGACTCTGGGACGGGCTCGAGGGGGATGGCGGTCGGCTGCCGTCGCCAGCTGGGAGACGTCGGGAAGGCCCCCTCGGTGTCCTCCAGTAGCAGCGGGCACCGCCCGGTCTCCTCGGGCGAGAGGAGGGTCCTTGCACGCTGGCCCGCTGTCCCCGCAGACGGGTCGACCCGAAGTCGGAGTCCGAGGGGCGACCTCTCGCCCGAGGAGCACGGGCGGTGCCCGCTCCTACGTTCGGGTCGACCCGTCCACGGGGACCGCGAGCCAGCGTGCAGGGACTCGTCCTCTCGGCCGAGAGCCACGGCCCGAGCCGGGGCCCAAACCCCACGGTGTTTCTTCGACAAGTTTTCAACGCAAATTGGATAGAGGTGTTCCGTACTACCAACGGTGTGGGTGGTACGTCTACTATAGGGGGTAGGTAGTCCTCGAGCCCGAAATAGGAAAAATTTCACCTGCCAGCGGACGGGACCCGACTCTGGGACGGGCTCGCGGGGGATAGCGGTCGGCCGCCGCCGACAGCTGGGAGACGTCGGGAAGGCCCCCTCGGTGTCCTCCAGTAGCAGCGGGCGCCGGCTCGGGCCCCGCCGTGGACGAGTCCCTGCACGCTGGCTCGCGGTCCCCGCAGACGGGTCGACCCGAACGCAGCAGCCCGTGCTCCTCGGGCGAGAGGAGGAGTCCTTGTACGCTGGCCCGCTGTCCCCGCAGACGGATCGACCTGAAGTCGGAGTCCGAGGGGCGACCTCTCGCCCGAGGAGCACGGGCGGTGCCCGCTGCTGCGTTCGGGTCGGCCCGTCTGCGGGGACCGCGAGCCAGCGTGCAGTGACTCGTCCTCTCGGCCGGGAGCCACGGCCCGAGCCGGGGCCCTAAACCCACGGTGTTTCTTCGACAAGTTTTCAACGCAAATTGGATAGAGGTGTTCCGTACTACCAACGGGGTGGGTGTTACGTCTACTATAGGGGGTAGGTAGTCCTCGAGCCCGAAATAGGAAAAAGTTCACCCGCCAGCGGACGGGACCCGACTCTGGGACGGGCTCGAGGGGGATGGCGGTCGGGCCCCGCCGCCAGCTGGGAGACGTCGGGAAGACCCCCTCGGTGTCCTCCAGTAGCAGCGGGCGCCGGCTCGGGCCCCGCCGTGGCTCGCGGCCGAGAGGACGAGTTCCTGCACGCTGGCTCGCGGTCCCCGCAGACGGGTCGACCCGAACGCAGCAGCGGGCACCGCCCGGTCTCCTCGGGCGAGAGGAGGGTCCTTGCATGCTGGCCCGCTGTCCCCGCAGACGGGTCGACCCGAAGTCGGAGTCCGAGGGGCGTACTTATATATATTTATAACTTAATTAAATTAAACTATACATTACGGCTGAGGAAGTCCGCGCCAACGTTGTCGCTTCCTTTTATTGAGACTATTCTCATACGATATGGTTGCATTGCCAAAGCCCAGCGCATTATACGTGCGTTCGCTACTTTAGCTTTCTGCATGTAAATAAGGGGTTGGTGATCCGTTTCAACAATGAACGACTTTCCGTAGAGATAAGTTTGAAATTTCTGAACTCCCCAGACTAGGGCTAGACACTCTTTCTCTATGGTTGAATATGCTCGCTCACGACTTAGCAGCTTTCGGCTCGCATATGCTATAGGGAAAGGTATACCCTCTTGTTCCTGTAGAAGGATCGCACCTATGCCAAGATTCGATGCGTCGGTACGTAGAATAAATGTATTCTCAAAGTCTGGCAGCATTAAGATAGGAGCACTGGATAAGCATTGCTTAAGTTTTTCAAACGCCATTTGTTGACTATCTGTCCAATCAATCTTATTGGGTTCCTTGTTTTTCGTTTTGTCAGTTAACGGCACTGCTATTGCTGCATAGTTGGGAATGAACTTACGATAGTAACCAGATAATCCTAGAAAAGATCGTAGTTGTTTCTTAGTTACTGGCTGCGGCGCTTGCTTGATTTTCTCAATTTTGTTCTGTTGTGGAGATAATGTGCAATTGCCTACTGTATGGCCAAGATACTCAATGGTGTTCATGCCAATTGAACATTTGCTAGGGCGTGCAGTTAGTCTAGCTTTTCTTAGTCTATTTAGTAGTGTTGTCAGAATCTTGATATGCATTTCCCAAGATTGTGTATGTATGAGAATGTCATCGATGTAATTATCTACATGCTCTAGATCTTTAGTTAGGGTTCTCATGATGCGGCTAAAGGTAGCTGGCGCGTTGACAAGACCAAAGGGCATGACCTTAAATTGATAAAGGCCGCTGGGGGCTATAAATGCAGTTTTATCCTTAATTTTGGGATTCATGGGAACCTGCCAATAACCTTTCGTTAAGTCAATTTTAGTGAAATAATGACACTTCGCTAGGCGAGAAAATATCTGTTCTTGATTTGGGATTGGCTCTGCATCAAAAATTGTGATCTTGTTTAGTTTTCGGAAATCGATACAGAAACGATTCGACCCATCGGGTTTTTTCACTAGTACTATTGGGGACGCGTAAGGTGATTCTGATCGTTCGATTATATTCATTTGTAGCATGTTAGTGATTTCTGTGTTCACGGTATCGATTAATGCGTATGGTAGAGGGTAAGGTTTGCTTCGAATTGGTTCTTCAGATTTAACCTTAATGTCGTGATATCCTAGATTTGTTTTCCCTGGTAAATCTGTGAGTACGTCGCTAAAACTATAAAGCACACGTTTTGTTTCTCGAATTTGATCTGTAGAAAGATCTGCACTGATTTCGATGTCTTCAATAGTTTCTTTTGCTTCGAACGGTGGTAGTAAAAGCATGTCGTCATTATCAACTCTTGCGTCTTCGATCGGTTCGTCATCATTACAATCTTGTTCGCATTCTATTACTGCTACACATACAGATTCGAGTACATTGGCATGTGATTGTGTATAGACGAGAGATGAAGTAGTTTCAGATCGTGGTATATACTTCTTAAGTAGGTTTGCATGGAATATCTTATGCTTACCGAATAAATCAATTCGATAATCAACATGACCTATCTTATCAATCACAGGAAACGGCCCTTTCCATTGAAGGAGTAGTTTATTATTATCTGTCGGTAGTAGGAGTAGAACTAAATCACCGGGATTGAAACTTCGCATCCTAGCTTTTCGATTATAGTATTTCTTGCTGCGTTCGAAGGACTTCTTTATAGCGTCGTGTGCAATTTTACATGTTTCCTCGATACGTTCTCGAAGGTCCAGTACGTATTGATAAGTAGTGCGAACCTCTTCGTTTTCGTTTTTACGACCCGTCCATAATTCTTTGAGGATTGATATTGGTCCACGGACACTACGACCATATAACAATTCGAATGGCGCAAATCCAGTACTTTCTTGCGGTGAGTCTCGATATGCGAAAAGTAAAGGACCTACGTACCTGTCCCAGTCGCGGGGTTTTTCGGCACATAGACGTTTAAGCATTTGCTTTAAGGTACCGTTAAAACGTTCTACAAGCCCGTTACAAGCTGGATGATACGGTGTAGTTGTAAGTTGCCGAATTGAGAGGAGCCGACTAATTTCGCGCATTAGATCTGACGTAAATTGACTTCCTTGATCGGTTAGAATCTCGCATGGAATTCCTACACGAGTAAAAATATCCACCATAGCTTCGGCGACGGTTGTGGTTTCAATGTTGCGGAGAGGAATTGCCTCTGGGTAGCGGGTAGCATAGTCCACGAGCGTTAATATATATCGATTACCCTTTTCAGAGACGGGATATATTGGACCTATAAGATCGATTGCTACTCGTTGAAACGGCGTGTCGATTATTGGCATTTGACCAAGGGGAACCTTTGTGACTCTACCTTTTTTAACAGTACGTTGACAAATATCACAAGACCTGCAAAACCTGGTTGTGTCTGCTTGAACACCCGGCCAAAAGAATTGACTCAAAATTTTATCCGCGGTTTTTCTGACACCTTGATGACCACCAAATATTGATTCATGTGCTATTTTCATGATATAACTGCGAAATTTAGAGGGGACGACCAGTTGATGACAGGGCTGACCAAACTGATAACTAGGTGATTTAAACTCACGGTATAATAGACCATCTGACCAATAGAATGTGGTAGTTGAACCATTTCTAGTTCTTTTCTCATCTTTGTTGGATGCTAATTCTCTAATACGTATCAAAAAGGGATCACTTTGTTGAGCTTGTTTGATTTGCTCACTATCAATTTCAGGAAGCTCTTCAGGTACCTTCAATTTCCTCATAGGTTTTTCATTTCGTAATTTTTGAGATCTTGTCTCTACTGCATTGATTTGTACCAACTCTGACACTTGGATTTCTATGTCAGTATGTTCAGGGTATGTCCACTCAATGTTAGGGTCTCTGGGGTCTCTTGCACCTGCAATATTACCAATTATGACTTCATATACTGGATTAGGCATACATAGGGCCTCACATGACCCAACAAAATACGGGGTATTTAGAGTGACTCTGGCTATTTTGGCTTGGCGAATGGTACCATCTATCAAGACACATGACCTTTCTTGACCTGTCAATTGCCCTTCTTGTATTAGATCTTGTTTAACCACGACACCACTACAACCACTATCACGAAGGACTGTGACTCTCTTACCATTTATGACACCTTCAATAACTGGCATACCTGTGGGTTTTTTATCCCGGCATGCAGCGCTCATTACAGGTAACTCATTACCGCATTTTAATTCAACGTATCCATCACGAGTACAACAAGGACCTAGCAGATGAGGTGTTATCATACATGCCACTTTCTCAAATTGCTGTGTAGATTGTGATGTGCTGCTTGCATGATTGTTTTCACTATGTGGATTCATTAAGGTATGCGATTGTTCTGCAGATGTATCACCCATAATACCAGTTAACGCAGAAGCTATAATATTTGCTACCTTAGTAAAGTCTTTGGGTCTACTCCTGCAATCACGTGCTATGTGACCTACTTTGTGACATAAGTAGCAAGTTCGTGTATATCTACTATCGCCAGTACGCATGTTTTGATTGTGGTACGTTTTGGGCGCATTGGGCGAGTTATAGTGCGCTCTAGTATCTGTTTTAGTGTCTACTCTGCACTGGAAGTTACTTGGGACAGATTTCTTATTTGGAGCGCTTTGAATTTGTCCAAAATTACCATGTGCATCAGCGTATTGTTCAGCTAAGCGTGACATTTCAGCTGCTGTACTTGGCTTTCGTTCGTTTAAAAACAATCTAAGCTGTTCGCTGCTACTGTTCAAAAACTGCTCTCGCAGGATGAGATCTTTGATACTATCGAATGTCTTTTCAGACTTATCCATCTCAACCCAACGAGTGAATATGCAGTCTAGGCGGGCTACAAACTGTGGAGCAGTTTCTCCTTGTTCAGGTCTGGCATATCTAAATTTCTGCCTAAATCCTATCGCTGTGAGGTGAAAGCGTTTTAGCAAGGCATCCTTCAATGAATCATAGTTATTTGCATCATCTACGGCTAACCGCGAGTATACATCTAACGCTTTGCCTTTCAATAATGCACTGAGATTTATGGCCCATTCATCGTGTTCCCAACATTGTGTTGCTGCATAACGCTCGAATCTCTGAATATATGCGTCTAGGTCGTCTTTAAGTTCATCGAACGCTGGCAATTTAGGAGCTTTTGCTTTGATTCGAGTATGACCGTTATGTGATGTATTATGGGAAACATCTGCAATGCTCGGCTCGTGCCTTAGTGTTTCTAGTCGTAATTGCATATCTAGTATCTCTCGATCTTGACGGCGCATTTCTAATTGATGTGCTCTAGAGTCGCGATCTAACCGTTCCTTTTCTTTGCGTTCTTGGTGAACGAAATCTAACAGTTCTCTGCCACTTAAATCACACGCTTCAGCAACCACTTTCAATTTCTCATAATCCACATCCATTTTCACATTACCCGGTATCAACTTACCCTTAGTCAGTTGAGGACAGCAGTTAGACAGTGGGGACTGTTAATTTGCAACACTCGGCCTGTATCGATATCAGAATATACCACAATGTTATAATGTACAACATAATTTTCAATACAACTTACAAATTCCTTATGTTACCTTTCTTTCTGTCTGAGTTTCGTTTTCCATTATTCATTTCTCGGACAAGCCCCCATAAATGTCACCATTATTCGTTTTACCAATTTCTATTTATGTGATTGTTTATTTTTAATGGTGACCCCGGTTCAAACGACCTAATAAATGAATAATATTAGACAGAAAGGACTGAAAAGCAACACACAGGGATTTAATATATAAACTTAGAAGATTTTAATTAAACATAATATTTGTATTAATATTTATATTAATATTTACTATTTATTTACAAGGGACCTATGATTAATATCTAGGTGTCACACAGATTTCGTTTACGTTTCTTTTCTATGAAGATTTGTCACTCAGACATATATGCTATTCAAACTTGTAGCTTTGCATGGTGAAGAGGATAAATAAGACTAATTGCGGTGACACCATGTGAATTTCTCTATTGAATAGTAATAATTATATATATACATTAACAAGACCTTATCTTGTCAACTTATATATATATATATATATATATGTTCCGAACCCGCATGGCAGTATGTCTCTCACAGGACAGCGTTGGATGAATGACGTAGATGTAATGCCTCAGTATTTTAGTTGTCAATTGGAGATGTGGCCTCTTTTCAAGCAGGCAAGGTGGTCAGCCGAACCCTGCGGCTCGTTTGATATTCATTTATACGGAACCTCAGCACCTATACTACACCGTGTAGTAGGTTGTAAATCGTTAATTACATGGGTAAATGAACTGATTTTCCCAATTTTATTAATTTTATCTTGTTTCAGAGGGTCTAGAGATGTTTTCTATCAAAAAAAAAAATTTTGTAAATTTTTATGTTTTTCTTAGAAAGATAATTACTAATTAATAGTAAAAAATCTCATTTTCCCCCAAAAAACCAAAAAAAACCTCATTTTTAAACACAAAACCTGTACTTTTTTTACTCAATAGTAGTCCAGTCTACTATATATACATGCTGCAATATATACAAACCCATTGCCCATTCATAAAAAGCCACCTGCTATGATCGATCACTCAGATACCGCCATCCGACCCCCCCAAATTGCCATCCCCAATATCAGCCACACCCCCCGCCCCCAACATAGACGTATTTTATTGGTCGAAATACATCAGGCCTGTCAAATGCCATCACAGAGCCATTTGATATGTCTCCCAGACCGCTGCAGGCATGTTATCTGATGGTAATCAGCCGGTGTGTTTACGACCTTGCTGACCCCCAAGGCTAAGGCAGTTTGTACACAAATCCCATAGGGACCTCTCAGGCATGGCACTTGCGGCTGGCTTAAAGGGGTGAACAAATTTCCCCAGTACTTTAAGCTTCTAACACAGTATGTCTAATGGGGATCCAAAGGAACTTACGAAGGATTAAAAATTTTCTCCCGTTAATTAAGGAATAATTACAGAAAGTTCGTTGACCTACTACACCGTGTAGTGGTGCTGTTCGTACGCAGGGTTAATTAACATAAGATAATAAACCAAAACCTAAAAAGTATTTTGTTCTACAAAATATTCGATTCCAAGAAATGAATTCATTAACCACCATCTTTACACAATTAAATTCAATCAACTTTCCGTTTACATTCTAGTACTCGGGTATTTTACTTACGCAAAGAACATTCTTCGTTTTAACTTAACAACCATGGCTAGTTTAAGTGTGACCCAGTATGTCATTACGTGGCTTAAAGTTACATCATTTCAAACACATCATTTTCTAGATTCTCAAAATTACAGTATGAATAATATATAATATCAGTCAATTTAAATAATCTATCCATAAAACTTACGGTTGTTAAATGTTGGTGAAACTTCTTGATGCCGGGCTGAGTGTTGTTGTTATGATCGTAATGTGAACGGGAAATCGGGACTGCTGTTGAAGATCTTAGATGTACTTTTGGCACTGTATTTGCCGAACTGAAAATTTTGCTTAATTTATATAGTGGCTGTATTCCACGTATAAATCAGCCAACCTGCTGTACCCAGGTGTCTTCAGGCAGCTGATACCGTTTTACACACACGCACACTCAGACCTCAATTGATGTTTCTTGCTCAAGGGTTTGGATCGATCTCCCAAACTGTATATCTATCTCTCCCTCTAGCAAACCCCTCGTCAAACCCCACACAACAATACCACTATAACTACAATAGATTTGGACAATACCAACGATTATTCTAACAATAAACACGTTACACAGCATTACGCAGTTAACGCAGCTTAGACGCCTGAAGCTTGAGTGGCTGAGCAAAAACTTGCGGGAATTTATTTATCGTTGATTGGCTAAAAACTTTGAGTCGATACCACTTTGAATAGGTGTGTTCAGGTTATACCAAAATATAGAAGGGTGCAACAAAATATAATTAAAAAAAAATAGAAAAAAAATTCACTGGCCAGCGGACGGGACCCGACTCTGGGACGGGCTCGCGGGGGATAGCGGTCGGCCCCCGCCGACAGCTGGGAGACGTCGGGAAGGCCCCTCGAGTCCTCCAGTAGCAGCGGCGCCGGCTCGGGCCCCGCCGTGGCTCCCTGACCGAGAGGACGAGTCCCTGCACGCTGGCTCGCGGTCCCCGCAGACGGGTCGACCCGAACGCAGCAGCCCGTGCTCCTCGGGCGAGAGGAGGAGTCCTTGTACGCTGGCCCGCTGTCCCCGCAGACGGGTCGACCTGAAGTCGGAGTCCGAGGGGCGACCTCTCGCCCGAGGAGCACGGGCGGTGCCCGCTCCTGCGTTCGGGTCGACCCGTCTACGGGGACCGCGAGCCAGCGTGCAGGGACTCGTCCTCTCGGCCGAGAGCCACGGTCCGAGCCGGGGCCCAAACCGCACGGTGTTTCTTCGACAAGTTTTCAACGGAAATTGGATAGAGGTGTTCCGTACTACCAACGTTGTGGGTGTTACGTCTACTATAGGGGGTAGGTAGTCCTCGTGCCCGAAATAGGAAAAATGTCACCGGCCAGCGGACAGGACCCGACTCTGGGACGGGCTCGAGGGGTATGGCGGTCGGCTGCCGCCGCCAGCTGGGAGACGTCGGGAAGGCCCCCTCGGTGTCCTCCAGTAGCAGCGAGCGCCGGCTCGGGCCCCGCCGTGGCTCCCGGACGAGAGGACGAGTCCCTGCACGCTGGCTCGCGATCCCCGCAGACGGGTCGACCCGAACGCAGCAGCGGGCACCGCCCGGTCTCCTCGGGCGAGAGGAGGGTCCTTGCACGCTGGCCGGTGTCCCGCAGACAGGTCGACCCGAAGTCGGAGTCCGAGGCGACCTCTCGCCCGAGGAGCACGGGCGGTGCCTGCCCTGCGTTCGGATCGACCCGTCTACGGGGACCGCGAGCCAGCGTGCAGGGACCTCGTCCTCGGCCGAGAGCCACGGCCCGAGCCGGGGCCCAAACCCCACGGTGTTTCTTCGACAAGTTTTCAACGCAAATTGGATAGAGGTGTTCCGTACTAGCAACGGGGTGGGTGTTACGTCTACTATAGGGGGTAGGTAGTCCTCAAACCCGAAATAGGAAAAATTTAACTGGCCAGCGGACGGGACCCGACTCTGGGACGGGCTCGCGGGGGATAGCGGTCGGCCCCCGCCGACAGCTGGCAGACGTCGGGAAGGCCCCCTCGGTGTCCTCCAGTAACAGCGGGCGCCGGCTCGGGCCACGCCGTGGCTCCCGACCGAGAGGGCGAGTCCCTGCACGCTGGCTCGCGGTCCCCGCAGACGGGTCGAGCCGAACGCAGCAGCCCGTGCTCCTCGGGCGAGAGGAGGAGTCCTTGTACGCTGGCCCGCTGTCCCCGCAGACGGGTCGACCTGAAGTCGGAGTCCGAGGGGCGACCTCTCGCCCGAGGAGCACGGGCGGTGCCCGGTGCTGCGTTCGGGTCGACCCGTCTGCGGGGACCGCAAGCCAGCGTGCAGTGACTCGTCCTCTTGGCCGGGAGCCACGGCCCGAGCCGGGGCCCTAAACCCACGGTGTTTCTTCGACAAGTTTTCAACGCAAATTGGATAGAGGTGTTCCGTACTACCAACGGGGTCGGTGTTACGTCTACTATAGGAGGTAGATAGTCCTCGAGCCCGAAATAGGAAAAATTTCACTGGCCAGCGGACGGGACCCGACTCTGGGACGGGCTCGAGGGAGATGGCGGTCGGCCCCCGCCGCCAGCTGGGAGACGTCGGGAAGGCCCCCTCGGTGTCCTCCAGTAGCAGCGAGCGCCGGCTCGGGCCCCGCCGTGGCTCCCGGCCGAGAGAACGAGTCCCTGCACGGTGTTTCTTCGACTATAGGGGTAGGATGTCCTCGAGGCCGAAATCGGAAAAATTTCAGAGTCCAGCGGACGGGACCCGACTCTGGAACGGGCTCGAGGGGGATGGCGAAGTCGGAGTCCGAGGGGCGACCTCTCGCCCGAGGAGCACGGGCGGTGGCCGCTGCTGCCTCGCGGTCACCGCAGACGGCTTGCTCCAAATGCAGCATCGGGCACTGCTCGTGCTCCTCCGGCGAAAGGAGGAGTCCCTGCACGCTGGCCCGCTGTCCCCGCAGACGGGTCGACCCGAAGTCGGAGTCCGAGGGGCGACCTCTCGCCCGAGGAGCACGGGTGGTGCCCGCTGCTGCGTTCCGGTCGACCCGTCTGCGGGGACCGCGAGCCAGCGTGCAGGGACTCGTCCTCTCGGCAGGGAGCCACGGCCCGATCCGGGGCCCGAACCCCACGGTGTTTCTCCGACAAGTTTTCAACGCAAATTGGATAGAGGTGTTCGGTACTAACAACGGAATGGGTGTTACGTCTACTATAGGGTTAGTGGTCCTCGAGCCCGAATTCGGAAAAATTTCAGAGTCGAGCGGACGGGACCCGACTCTGGGACGGGCTCGAGGGGGATGGCGAACGCAGCAGCGGGCACCGCTCGTGCACCTCGGGCGAGAGGAGTAGTCCCTGCACGCTGGCCCGCTGTCCCCAGAGACGGGTCGACCCGAAGTCGGAGTCCGAGGGGCGACCTCTCGCCCGAGGAGCACGGGCGGTGCCCGCTGCTGCGTTCGGGTCGACCCGTCTGCTGGGACCGCGAGCCAGCGTGCAAGGACTCGTCCTCTCGGTTGGGAGCCACGGCCCGAGCCGGGGCCCGAACCCCACGGTGTTTCTTCGACAAGTTTTCAACGCAAATTGGATGGAGGTGTTCCGTACTACCAACGGGGTGGGTGTTACGGCTGCTGTAGGGGCTAGGTGGTCCTCAAGCCCAAAATCGTAAAAATTTCAGAGTCCAGCGGACTGGACCCGACTCTGCGACGGGCTCGAGGGGGATGGCGGTCGGCCCTCGCCGCCAGAAGGGAGACGTCGGGAAGGCCCCTCGGGGTCCTCCAGTAGCAGCGGGCGCCGGCTTGGGCCCCGCCGTGGCTCCCGGCCGAGAGGACGAGGCCCTGCACGCTGGCTCGCGGTCCACGCAGACGGGTCGACCCGAACGCAGCAGCGGGCACCATCCGTGCTCCTCGGGCGAGAGGAGTAGTCCCTGCACGCTGGCCCGCCGTCCCCGCAGACGGGTCGACCCGAAGTCGGAGTCCGAGGGACCTCGCCCGAGGAGCACGCGGGCGGTGGCCGCTGCTGCCTGGGTCGACCCGTCTGCGGGGACCGCGAGACAGCGTGCAGGGACTCGTCCTCTCGGCCGGGAGCCACGGCCCGAGCCGGCGCCCGAACCCCACGGTGTTTCTTCGACAAGTGTTCAACACAAATTGGAGTCTGAGGGGCGACCTCTCGCCCGAGGAGCACGGGCGGAGTCCGCTGCTGCGTTCGGGTTGACCCGTCTGCGGGGACCGCGAACCAGCGTGCAGGGACTCGTCCTCTCGGCCGGGAGCCACGGCCCGAGCCGGGTCCCAAAGCCCACGGTGTTTCTTCGACAAGTTTTCAACGCAAATTGGATAGAGGTGTTCCGTACTACCAACGGGGTGGGTGTTACGTCTACTATAGGGGTTAGGTAGTCCGTGAGCCCGAAATCGGAAAAATTTCACCGGCCAGCGGACGGGACCCGACTCTGGGACGGGCTCGAGGGGGATGGCGGTCGGCCCCCGCCGACAGCTGGGAGACGTCGGGAAGGCCCCCTCCGAGACCTCCAGTAGCAGCGGGCGCCGGCTTGGGCCCCGACGTGGCTCCAGGCCGAGAGCACGAGTCCCTGCACGCTGGCTCGCGGTCCCCGCAGACGGGTCGACCCGAACGTAACAGCGGGCAGCGCCCGTGCTCCTCGGGCGAGAGGAGGAGTCCTTGCACGTGGCACGCTGTCGCCGCAAATGGGTCGACCCGAAGTTGGAGTCCGAGGGGCGACCTCTCGCCCGAGGAGCACGGGAGGTGCCCGCTGCTGCGTTCGGGTCGACCCGTCTGCGGGGACCGCGGGGCAGCGTGCAGGGACTCGTCCTTTCGGCCGAGAGCCACGGCCCGAGCCGGGGCCCAATCCCCACGGTGTTTCTTCGACAACTTTTCAACGCAAATTGGATAGTCAAGACTCAAGAGGTGCTCTGTACTACCAACGGGGTGGGTATTACGTCTACTATAGGAGGTAGGTAGTCCTCGAGCCCGAAATAGGAAAAATTTCACCGGCCAGCGGACGGGACCCGACTCTGGGACGGGCTCGAGGGGGATAGCTGTCGGCCCCCGCCGCCAGCTCGGAGATGTCGGGAAGACACCTTCGGTGTCCTCCAGTAGCAGCGGGCGCCGGCTCGGGCCCCGTCGTGGCTCCCGGCCGACAGGACGAGTCCCTGCACGCTGCCTCGCGGTCCCCGCAGACGGGTCGACCCGAACGCAGCAGCGGGCACCGCGCGGTCTCCTCGGGCGAGAGGAGGGTCCTTGCACGCTGGCCCGCTGTCCCCGCAGACGGCTCGACCCGATGTGGGAGTCCGTGGGGCGACCTCTCGCCGGTGGAGCCCGGGGGGGGCCCGCTCCTGCGTTCGGATCGACCCGTCTACGGGGACCGCGAGCCAGCGTGCAGGGACTCGTCCTCTCGGCCGCGAGCCACGGCCCGAGCCGGGGCCCAAACCCCACGGTGTTTCTTCGACAAGTTTTCAACGCAAATTGGATAGTCAAGAGGTGTTCCGTACTACCAACGGGGTGGGTGTTACGTCTACTATAGGGGGTAGGTAGTCCTCGAGCCCGAAATAGGAACAATTTCACCGGCCAGCGGACGGGACCCGACTCTAGGACGGGCTCGAGGGGGATGACTGTCGGCCCCCGCCGCCAGCTGGGAGACGTCCGGAAGGCCCCCTCGGTGTCCTCCAGTAGCAGCGGGCGCCGGCTCGGGCCCCGCCGTGGCTCCCGGCCGAGAGGACGAGTCCCTGCACGCTAGCTCGCGGTCCCCGCAGACGGGTCGACACGAAGGCAGCAGAGGGCACCGCCTGTGCTCCTCTGGTGAGAGGAGGAGTCCTTGTACACTGGCCCGCTGTCCCCGCAGACGGGTCGACCCGAACGCAGCAGCGGGCACCGCCCGGTCTCCTCGGGCGAGAGGAGGCTCCTTGCACGCTGGCCCGCCATCCCCGCAGACGGCTCGACCCGAAGTCGGAGTCCGAGGGGCGATCTCTCGCCCGAGGAGCACGGGCGGTGCCCGCTCCTGCGTTCGGATCGACCCGTCTACGGGGACCGCGAGCCAGCGTGCAGGGACTCGTCCTCTCGGCCGAGAGCCACGGCCCGAGCCGGGGCCCAAACCCCACGGTGTTTCTTCGACAAGTTTTCAACGCAAATTGGATAGAAGTGTTCCGTACTACCAACGGGGTGGGTGTTACGTCTACTATAAGGGTACGTAGTCCCGGAGCCCTGAAATAGGAAAAATTTCACCGGCCAGCGGACGGGACCAGACTCTGGGACGGCTCGAGGGGATAGCGGTCGGCCCCGCCGCCAGCTGCGAGACCTCAGGAAGGCCCCCGCAGGTCCTCCAGTAGCAGCGGGCGCCGGCTCGGGCCCCGCCGTGGCTCTCCTGGCCGAGGACGAGTCCCTGCACGCTGGCTCGCGGTCCCTGCAGACGGGTCGAGCCGAACGCAGCAGCGGGCACCGCCCGGTCTCCTCGGGCGAGAGGAGGGTCCTGCATCGCTGGCCCGCTGTCCCCGCAGACGGCTCGACCCGAAGTCGGAGTCCGAGGGGCGACCTCTCGCCCGAGGAGCACGGCGGTGCCCGCCCGCGTTCGGATCCACCTGTCTACGGGACTGCGAGCCAGCGGTGTAGGGGACCGTCCTCTCGGCCGAGAGCCACGGGTCGAGCTGGTGCCCAAAACCCCACGGTGTTTCCTTTCGACAACTTTTCAACGCAAAATTTTAAAAGGGCCGATACCAAGGGGGTGTTA
>CM055831.1:32011246-32026575 GCA_029582265.1 Zoroaster sp. YZ-2022
CTACAGGAGAGTATCCTATGGATTATACCACATAAGTAAGGTCCTTGCTATATGATTATACTCACACTTGTTAATACAATACAAATACTAACTTCTCTGACTTTTACCACTGCTGATAACTGCACTATTCATGACTGATAGGTGACTTCTCTGTAAATAATAACCAAAGCCCTTGTTGATGTCACCATTATTCGTTTTACCAATTTCTATTTATGTGATTGTATATTTTTAATGGTGACCCCGGTTCAAACGACCTAATAAATGAATAATATTAGACAGAAAGGACTGAAAAGCAACACACAGGGATTTAATATATAAACTTAGAAGATTTTAATTAAACATGATATTTGTATTAATAATTATATTAATATTTACTATTTATTTACAAGGGACCTATGATTAATATCTAGGTGTCACACAGATTTCGTTTACGCTTTTTCTATGAAGATTTGTCACTCAGACATATATGCTATTCAAACTTGTAGCTTTGCATGGTGAAGAGTATAAATAAGACTAATTGCGGTGACACCATGTGAATTTCTCTATTGAATAGTAATAATTATATATATACATTAACAAGACCTTATCTTGTCAACTTATATATATATATATATATATATGTTCCGAACCCGCCTGGCAGTATGTCTCACAGGACAGCGTTGGATGAATGACGAGATGTAATCCCTCAGTAGTTTAGTTGTCAATTGGAGATGTGGCCTCTTTTCAAGCAGGCAAGGTGGTCACCCTGAACATACAGCCATGGTTGTTAAATGTTGGTGAAACTTCTTGATGCCGGGCTGAGTGTTGTTATGATCGTAATGTGAACGGGAAATCGGGACTGCTGTTGAAGATCTTAGATGTAATTTTGGCACTGTATTTGCCGAACTGAAAATTTTGCTTAATTTATATAGTGGCTGTATTCCACGATAAATCAGCCAACCTGTGCACCCAGGTGTCTTCAGGCAGTTGATACCGTTTTACACACACGCACACTCAGACCTCAATTGATGTTTCTTGATCAAGGCTTTTGATCGATCTCCCAAACTGTATATATATCTCTCCCTCTAGCAAACCCCTCGTCAAACCCCACACAACAATACCACTATAACTACAATAGATTTGGACAATACCAACGATTATTCTAACAATAAACACGTTACACAACATTACGCAGTTAACGCAGCTTAGACGCCTGAAGCTTGAGTGGCTGAGCAAAAACTTGCGAGAATTTATTTATCGTTGATTGGCTAAAAAAACTTTGAGTCGATACCACTTTGAATAGGTGTGTTCAGGTTATACCAAAATATAGAAGGGTGCAACAAAATATAATTTAAAAAAATTCTCGGTGTGACAATTCACCCCCTATTTTTCAAGAAAATGTTCCACATTTTCTTTTAGCGTACTTATATGTATTTATAACTTAATTAAATTAAACTATACATTACGGCTGAGGAAGTCCGCGCCAACGTTGTCGCTTCCTTTTATTGAGACTATTCTCATGCGATATGGTTGCATTGCCAAAGCCCAGCGCATTATATCGCACGTCGCTACTTTAGCTTTCTGCATGTAAATAAGGGGTTGGTGATCCGTTTCAACAATGAACGACTTTCCGAGAGATAAGTTTGAAATTTCTGAACTCCCAGACCAGGGCTAGACACTCTTTCTCTATGGTTGAATATGCATCGCTCAACACGACTTAGCAGCTTCGTGTCGCATATGCTATAGGAAAGGTATACCTCTTGTTCCTTGTAGAAGGATCGCACCTATGCCAAGATTCGATGCGCCGTGCACGTAGAATAAAATGTATTCTCAAAGTCTGGCAGCATTAAGATAGGAGCACTGGATAAGCATTGCTTAAGTTTTTCAAACGCCATTTGTTGACTATCTGTCCAATCAATCTTATTGGGTTCCTTGTTTTTCGCTTTGTCAGTTAACGGCACTGCTATTGCTGCATAGTTGGGAATGAACTTACGATAGTAACCAGATAATCCTAGAAAAGATCGAAGTTGTTTCTTAGTTACTGGTCATGCGCTGCTTGATTTTCTCAATTTTGTTCTGTTGTGGAGATAATGTGCACTGCCTACTGTATGCCAAGATACTCAATGGTGTTCATGCCAATTGAACATTTGCTAGGGCGCAGTTAGTCTAGCTTTTCTTAGTCTATTTAGTAGTGTTGTCAGAATCTTGATATGCATTTCCCAAGATTGTGTATGTATGAGAATGTCATCGATGTAATTATCTACATGCTCTAGATCTTTAGTTAGGGTTCTCATGATGCGTGCTAAGGTAGCTGGGCTTGACAAGACCAAAGGGCATGACCTTAAATTGATAAAGGCGCTGGGGGCTATAAATGCAATTTATCCTTAATTTTGGGATTCATGGGAACCTGCCAATAACCTTCGTTAAGTCAATTTTAGTGAAATAATGACACTTGCTAGGCGAGAAAATATCTGTTCTTGATTTGGGATTGGCTCTGCATCAAAAATTGTGATCTTGTTTAGTTTTCGGAAATCGATACAGAAACGATTCGACCCATCGGGTTTTACACTAGTACTATTGGGGACGCGAAGGTGATTCTGATCGCTCGATTATATTCATTTGTAGCATGTTAGTGATTTCTGTGTTCACGGTATCGATTAATGCGTGGTAGAGGGTAAGGTTTGCTTCAATTGGTTCTTCAGATTTAACCTTAATGTCGCGGATATCCTAGATTTGTTTTCCTGGTAAATCTGTGAGTACGTCGCTAAAACTATAAAGCACACGTTTTGTTTCTCGAATTTGATCTGTAGAAAGATCTGCACTGATTTCGATGTCTTCAATAGTTTCTTTTGCTTCGAACGGTGGTAGTAAAAGCATGTCGTCATTATCAACTCTTGCGTCTTCGATCGGTTCGTCATCATTACAATCTTGTTCGCATTCTATTACTGCTACACATGCAGATTCGAGTACATTGGCATGTGATTGTGTATAGACGAGAGATGAAGTAGTTTCAGATCGTGGTATATACTTCTTAAGTAGGTTTGCATGGAATATCTTATGCTTACCGAATAAATCAATTCGATAATCAACATGACCTATCTTATCAATCACAGGAAACGCCCTTTCCATTGAAGGAGTAGTTTATTATTATCTGTCGGTAGTAGGAGTAGAACTAAATCACCGGGATTGAAACTTCGATCCTAGCTTTTCGATTATAGTATTTCTTGCTGCGTTCAAGGACTTCTTTATAGCGCCGTAATTTTACATGTTTCCTCGATACGCTCTCGAAGGTCCAGTATGCGTATTGATAAGTAGTGCGAACCTCTTGGTTGCTTTTACGACCGTCCATTTTGAGGATTGATATTGGTCCACGGACACTACGACCATATAACAATTGAATGGCTAAATCCAGTACTTTCTTGCGGTGAGTCTCGACATGCTTAAAAGTAAAGGACCCACGTTATAATGCACTGTCCCAGTCGCGGGTTTTTTTCGGCACATAGACGCTAAGCATTTGCTTTAGGTACCGTTAAAACGTTCTACAAGCCCGCTACAAGCTGGATGATACGGTGTAGTTGTAAGTTGCGAATTGGAGAGGAGCCGACCATTCATCGCGATAGATCTGACGAAATTGACTTCCTTGATCGGTTAGAATCTGCATGGAATTCCACACGAGTAAAAATATCCACCATAGCTTCGCGACAGTTGTGGTTTCAATGTTGCGGAGAGGAATTGCCTCTGGGTAGCGGGTAGCATAGTCCACGAGCGTTAATATATATCGATTACCCTTTTCAGAGACGGGATATATTGGACCTATAAGATCGATTGCTACTCGTTGAAACGGCGTGTCGATTATTGGCATTTGACCAAGGGGAACCTTTGTGACTCTAACCTTTTTTAACAGTACGTTGACAAATATCACAAGACCTGCAAAACCTGGTTGTGTCTGCTTGAACACCCGGCCAAAAGAATTGACTCAAAATTTTATCCGCGGTTTTTCTGACACCTTGATGACCACCAAATATTGATTCATGTGCTATTTTCATGATATAACTGCGAAATTTAGAGGGGACGACCAGTTGATGACAGGGCTGACCAAACTGATAACTAGGTGATTTAAACTCACGGTATAATAGACCATCTGACACTGTGAAAATCTCGCTCGGTTAAAATTTCAATAAACACGGTTAAAATATGGGTACCCTACATTTTAACCTTAATTTAACCGTCTTAGTGCACGGTTAAATCGCCTTTAAAAAATTCCTTTGTATTGTCTCGGTTAAAGTGTGGTTAAAACTCGGTACCTGTTCTGAGATCTGCTGAGGGCTTGCTCATTAACTCTGTGGTGAGTTAATCCATTGTTGACAGAGATAATCCCAATACAAAAGCCTCCGCTTGCCTGAGACATAACGGTCAATGTTTGTTCAACCATGCGCGAAAGAGTATCGTCCATGTTGTGCCCATAGCGCAGCCTGCAGTCCGTACGAACTTCGGCTGAATTTCGAAATTGAGTACGAGGCCGCGCGCCTGTCAGGAATTTGCCTAAAACGAGCTATCGTTTAGTCTAGTATGTTACGTTGTAATTATTTGGCGTCGGCCGGACATTTTTAGCGCCAAAAAGAAGAAAAGTCCGTCCCCTGTTTAGGATTGACGTCATGTCAGCACTGACAACTTTGTCTCTGATCTGCAACTGGTACGTGAATATTTGTGTGTGTGTGTAAGTAAAATAAACCCTTTCACGGTATATGCGCCATAGTTTTGTCGGGGCAAATTGTTTATTTTGAACATTCGTTGCCGTCATGCGATCGACCCATCAGCGCTCGAACTTTCCGCCCGCACGGAAGTTAATTCGAGCGCTGGGTACCGGGTATGGGTCCGGTCGCAGACGGCAACGAGCATTCGAAATAAACAAATTTGCCCCGTCGCGTCGAACATGTCATGTCCGCAAAACCCTTTTGATTCGCGGGTTTTAATTAACTCAATTTCGCTGGCCAAAATCGCGATTCACAGTAGATACTATCTGAAGATCAGGATCGGTTTGGGGTTTTAAATTTTGGCTAGTTGGTTTACCGCCGGAAAACCGCGGTTTGCAGTTTTACTGTGAATTTTAAAAATAATAATATAATTAGAAAGTCATTATTTAACATGTTACTGATGTTCTTTCACCGTATAATCAGAGAGCAATACAAATCTATCATAAGGTAAAGAGTACCCATCGTCAGCTTGCAACTTTGAACTGAAATTGAAATTAACACATTTTAATTGAAAATATTAATTTATTTTAACAGAACAAGGAAATGCTGGAAGGGCTATGCCATTGGACAAGTCAAGGCAACAAGGGAATTCCAGCCGCAGGAAGGGAAAAGGCGCCGTAGAGTCAACTCAAGATATTTGTAGTGTTCCTGGTGCCAGTTTTATGTGATTATTTATTGTATTAAACTTTCATATTTATTTTGTTTATTTCACAAAGTTAATATATACAATACTTAAAGCCTATGACCCTATTTATACTACTCTTAACATCGTCGTTTTATATTTTACTTAGTCAACTTGTTTTAATTCGTTTTCTATTTATGTTGGCCTACACAGTTTTATATGCAATTTTTTGTAATTAAATTTTTTTAAGTAAGACTTGTGGTGACACCATATTAAATTCAATTGAGTAGTAATTGTTCTGAAAGAACTGGGGTAATCTCACTTGCTTCGATCAGTATGCTCTGATCGTCCTCAGGACAATCAGAGCATACGGATCGAAACGTTGAGTTGTACCTCCAGTTCTTTTCAGAACTAATTACTACTCAATTGAGCATTTCACATGGTGTCACCGCAATTTGTCTTACTTATCCTCCTCACCATGCAAAGCTACGAGTTTTACTTAACTTTTTTTTTATTGTAATTTAATTTAACTCATTCACTTGATTATTTTGTTCGACTTGACGAAATAAAATTATGAGGAATTTTAGATTGTGTTTCTTGTCCTTTTTGTAATGAGTTGTATTTCCTTCCTCCATGATTTAAGTACATTGAAATTTTCAATATATAAAACACATAAACAAACCGCCAAAAAGGATGGGAATGATGTCATGTCGTAATAAACCACTGCCGCATAAATGGAGTTAAAATTCTTGGGCTTTACACAATTCTACATATGCTAGTGTTCGTTTTTTGGGGAATTGCATGTATATGACCGGCTGACACTAAGTGACAGTATAGGGGTGACGATACTGAAATTTTAATCGTACGATATTGGGCCAAAAAAAAAAATTTGTTGAGTTGCCCTCCAGTGAAAATATTTGAAGGGCTCGGTCGGTCGGGATTTTTTTTTTTTTTTTTTTTTTTTTTTTTTTCTTTTTCTTTTCTTCCCTCCTCGACTGTCATTTTAAGATTGAAATGCATTGGAACTGAAACCATATACCATGTTTTTCATTTGTATACCTATCAGCAAGGAATTTTACTTCAGAATAAAAGTATCCCAAGCATTTTTGTTGTACTTTTCGCTGTGATTGACCATGGAGGTCTTCCTCCATAGATTGACACAGCAAATTCATCCATATTGCGTGCAATGCTCAACGTGCAACATGTGAGTGGCCATTCGATTTGAAAACGTGTAGATCGAGTCGCAATCGTTGACACACGTACAGTGCGGGGAGCCAGTGCACAACATGTGAGGGCCATTTGATTTGAAAACGTGTAGATTGAGTCACAATCGTTGACGTGTGCGAAGCCAGTGGAAAACATGCGAGGGGCCATTCGATTGGAAAACATGTAGATTTGAGTCGCAATCGTTGGCACACAGTGTGTGCGAAGGCAGTGCACCATGTGAGGGCCGGGGCCATTCGATTTGAAAACATGTAGACTGAGTCTTGGGTACCGGTAAATTTACCGGTAAAAAAAAGTGGAAAATTTCACAAATCAAACGTATTATGTTTTATACAAAGAAAATTGGTAAGTTTCATTAATAAATAGGCCTATGAATGACGAGGGAAAAAAAACCGACCCGAGATTTCAGCACTTTTGGGTCGGTCGGTGGAGGGCAACTCAACATTTTTTTTTTTTTTGCCTTATTTACCGGTACCCAAGACTCGATCTGTTTTCAAATCGAATGGCCCCGGCCCTCACATGGTGCACTGCCTTCGCGCACACTAAAGGATCTGAAAAAATATCCTTTCTCTTCTACACATTTCCCCAATTTGACCAATCGGTCATTATTGGTACGTTCATATACAAAAAAGCCTACTATTCCCACAAAACTCATTGTCAAATGGACAAATTTTGGAAATAGTCAAATACGGATTCACTGTATTTCAATTTGTATGACAAATACATCTTGGAAAACAAAAACAAAAAGTCAACAAAGATGTGGTGTCACCATAGCTCTATGGTGTCACTGAATGGGTTTGCACCATCATTATTTACGCTTACTACGTTTTTTTTTTACACCGCAGCGACGGGTTTTGTACGCATTTCGCCCTTGTGTCAAGACTATGAACCCATTCAGCACGCATGCGCGCGAAGGGAATTTCGACACGCAAAAAAAACCTACCATCAACGGAGAGGAAATGGCTCCATGAGTTCCACTGCAGAGCGCCATGGTCGACTGCAGCTTGGAGTTTTCTATCGTCGCGCGCCTAGGGTTTCGTAGTCTCTCTCTCAAGACCGGAATTGGCACTTTTACTGCACATAACCCGTCGCTGCGGTGTAAAAGAAAAATACGCTTCCTGGTACATTTTCCCCAGGCACCCGATCAGTATTTTTTGCCCCAAAATGATTACGCTTGTTTTCAACTTAAAACCAAAAGTCATGATATCGCGACAGGAGTTCACATCATGTCTGAAAATTTCAACGTGGTACATGCACAAAATAAATTGTTATGGAGAAAATTGAAAAAAATAAGAATTATACTCTATGGAGTAGGTGGCAATCCTATTTTCAGTATTTTGCCCCAAAATTATTACGCTTTGTTTTCAACTTAAAAACCAAAAAGTCATGATATCGCTGACAGGAGTTCACATCATGTCTGAAAATTTCAACGTGGTACATGCACAAAATAAATTGTTATGGAGAAAATTGAAAAAATTAAGAATTATACTCTATGGAATAGGTGGCAATCCTATTTTCAGTATTTTTGCCCCCAAAATGATTACGCTTGTTTTCAACTTAAAAACCAAAAAGTCATGATATCGCGACAGGAGTTCACATCATGTCTGAAAATTTCAACGTGGTACATGCACAAAATAAATTGTTATGGAGAAAATTGAAAAAAAATAAGAATTATACTCTATGGAATAGGTGGCAATCCTATTTTCAGTATTTTTGCCCCAAAAATTATTACGCTTGTTTTCAACTTAAAAACCAAAAAGTCATGATATCGCGACAGGAGTTCACATCATGTCTGAAAATTTCAACGTGGTACATGCACAAAATAAATTGTTATGGAGAAAATTGAAAAAAATTAAGAATTATACTCTATGACTATGGAGTAGGTGGCAATCCTATTTTCAGTATTTTTGCCCCAAAAATGATTACGCTTGTTTTCAACCTAAAAAACAAAAAGTCATGATATCGCGACAGGAGTTCACATCATGTCTGAAAATTTCAACGTGGTACATGCACAAAATAAATTGTTATGGAGAAAATTGAAAAAAATTAAGAATTATACTCTATGGAGTAGGTGGCAATCCTATTTTCAGTATTTTTGCCCCAAAATGATTACGCTTGTTTTCAACTTAAAAACCAAAAAGTCATGATATCGCGACAGGAGTTCACATCATGTCTGAAAATTTCAACGTGGTACATGCACAAAATAAATTGTTATGGAGAAAATTGAAAAAAATTAAGAATTATACTCTATGACTATGGAGTAGGTGGCAATCCTATTTTCAGTATTTTTGCCCCAAAAATGATTACGCTTGTTTTCAACCTAAAAACCAAAAAGTCATGATATCGCGACAGGAGTTCACATCATGTCTGAACATTTCAACGTGGTACATGCACAAAATAAATTGTTATGGAGAAAATTGAAAAAAATTAAGAATTATACTCTATGGAGTAGGTGGCAATCCTATTTTCAGTATTTTTGCCCCAAAAATGATTACGCTTGTTTTCAACTTAAAAACCAAAAAGTCATGATATCGCGACAGGAGTTCACATCATGTCTGAAAATTTCAACGTGGTACATGCACAAAATAAATTGTTATGGAGAAAATTGAAAAAAATTAAAAATTATACTCTATGGAGTAGGTGGCAATCATATTTTCAGTATTTTTGCCCCAAAATGATTACGCTTGTTTTCAACTTAAAAACCAAAAAGTCATGATATCGCAACAGGAGTTCACATCATGTCTGAAAATTTCAACGTGGTACATGCACAAAATAAATTGTTATGGAGAAAATTGAAAAAAATTAAGAATTATACTCTATGACTATGGAGTACATGTACATGTAGGTGGCAATCCTATTTTCAGTATTTTTGCCCCAAAAATGATTACGCTTGTTTTCAACCTAAAAACCAAAAAGTCATGATATCGCGACAGGAGTTCACATCATGTCTGAAAATTTCAATGTGGTACATGCACAAAATAAATTGTTATGGAGAAAATTGAAAAAAATTAAGAATTATACTCTATGGAGTAAGTGGCAATCCTATTTTCAGTATTTTTGCCCCAAAAATGATTACGCTTGTTTTCAACCTAAAAACCAAAAAGTCATGATATCGCGACAGGAGTTCACATCATGTCTGAAAATTTCAACGTGGTACATGCACAAAATAAATTGTTATGGAGAAAAAAAGGTACAAAGCCTTGCACATCTACGAGTTCGAGTGAATCACGCGCATCGCCAGTGTGCCGACAAGGCAAGCTTTTTAACCGGGCCCAACTCAGGCTATTAAATGGTACAGTGGTCAACTCGTTCATCACACACTGGCACCCGACTAATGTCCGTACATGTACAATGTACCTCCTCCATGAATGTACAGAGTACATAATTACACATTGTACATTGCAACCATACTGGCTGGGTGGATGCCGGGTGTTGATCAATATGCTTAACTTCATCCTTCATTCCGTCTACCTCTTTCAATACTCTCATAGCCTTGGTTTACGCTTGTTTTCAACTTAAAAAAACCAAAAAGTCATGATATCGAGGCAAAGTTTGTTCACATTTTGTGAGTAACATGATCCAAATCGCTTAACAAATATTTCTATTGCATGACAAGGTACGTGTTCTCGTTCGACCAATAAGAAAACGTTTTACGCGCTATAGGCATTGTACACAGCGCGTAACGAATATTTATATTGGTTATTATGATGACGTATTGTTCTCGTTGGCCAATAGAACAAATTGTTACGCGCTATGCATAGGGCATTGCACACGTGCTAACTCGTACATACCCTGAGTGCCTTCCAATGACTGGATCAAATTAGCGCGCGCGCTGGATCTTAGGATGAGAATGTAATTCCAGTTGGACGATAATTTGTTTTACACGCAAAGATCTAAATTACAGGTACACGTACATCATCTGACCAAAACATTTAAAGAAAAGTAGGATGCATGATATCTATTTATTTACTTATATTCATAGTTACTTTTTAATAATAATAAAGTGCAGGATTTATACCCGAAATACCGGTTTTCAAAAATAAAACCGCGGTTTTATAAAATCATCCGTTTTTGAGCCCCAGAGCGGGTCAATTTATCCCGACAGTCGAGGCTTACGTTTACTGGTCCTCATCGTATCCTTGTTCTTCGGCAACGATTATTAAAACAACCCATGATAATTAGGAACCCCGATGGATGAATTGTTATTTTAAGTCCAATTGTTAGTATCTGTTTGGCCCGCAACATACCTCAGTTCGGTAATCAATGCATTATAATTATTGTCCATTTCGTAATTACACTCTGGAATATGATATATATTATTCTAAACGTATCCCTTTCCGATGAAAAACAGATTAACAAGTAGGCCTATACCTAAATATACACCTATCACGTACGCCTATCACAGCGGCACGCCAACCCATTCTCAGCACAGACACCTATTCTCATATGGGCAAGGTCAGTGGTATTCTGAGCAAATTGCGTGCATGTCCCCCGGCCGTTGTATACCACTACCAGTGTTTTTTAGATTGGAAATTTACAGACACTTCGTAAGTGTTTTTAATCTTTTTATCGCCTCTTGTGTGCAAGTTGTACCGGTACGTGTTATACTCGGTTAAACCACGGTTAAACTTGCATCCTCATTATCACATTGAACAAAGGTTTACAGTTATGAATAACAAAGGAAATCCTGGCCGGAAACCACTCGGTTAAAACGCGGTGAGAATGCGGTTGAATAGCCGGCTGAAATCAAAGGGTTAAACATGGGTTAAAACACGGTTAAAAAAACATTTAACCGAGTCTCTTTATATTTTAACCGAGGAGATTTTCACAGTGTGACCAATAGAATGTGGTAGTTGAACCATTTCTAGTTCTTTTCTCATCTTTGTTGGATGCTAATTCTCTAATACGTATCAAAGAGGGATCACTTTGTTGAGCTTGTTTGATTTGCACACTATCAATTTCAGGAAGCTCTTCAGGTACCTTCAATTTCCTCATAGGTTTTTCATTTCGTAATTTTTGAGATCTTGTCTCTACTGCATTGATTTGTACCAACTCTGACACTTGGATTTCTATGTCAGTATGTTCAGGGTATGTCCACTCAATGTTAGGGTCTCTGGGGTCTCTTGCACCTGCAATATTACCAATTATGACTTTGTATACTGGATTAGGCATACATAGGGCCTCACATGACCCAACAAAATACGGGGTATTTAGAGTGACTCTGGCTATTTTGGCTTGGCGAATGGTACCATCTATCAAGACACATGACCTTTATTGACCTGTCAATTGCCCTTCTTGTATTAGATCTTGTTTAACCACGACACCACTACAACCACTATCACGAAGGACTGTGACTCTCTTACCATTTATGACACCTTCAATAACTGGCATACCTGTGGGTTTTTATCCGCATGCAGCGCTCATTACAGGTAACTCATTACCGCATTTTAATTCAACGTATCCATCACGGTACAACAAGGACCTAGCAGATGAGGTGTTATCATACATGCCACTTTCTCAAATTGCTGTGTAGATTGTGATGTGCTGCTTGCATGATTGTTTTCACTATGTGGATTCATTAAGGTATGCGATTGTTCTGCAGATGTATCACCCATAATACCAGTTAACGCAGAAGCTATAATATTTGCTACCTTAGTAAAGTCTTTGGGTCTACTCCTGCAATCACACGTGCTATGTGACCTACTTTGTGACATAAGTAGCAAGTCTGTATATCTACTATCGCATCAGCATGTTTTGATTGTGGTACGTTTTGGGCGCATTAACAGTTATAGTGCGCCTAGTATCTGTTTTAGTGTCTACTCTGCACTGGAAGTTACTTGGGACAGATTTTATTTGGGCGCTTTGAATTTGTCCAAAATTACCATGTGCATCAGCGCATTGTTCAGCTAAGCCGTGACATTTCAGCTGCTGTACTTGGCTTTCGCTCGTTTAAAACAATCTAAGCTGTTCACACTGCTCATTGTTCAAAAACTGCTCGCAGGATGAGATCTTTGATACTATCGTATGTCTTTTCAGACTCTATCCATTTCAACCCAACGAGTGAATATGCAGTCTAAGGGGCTACAAACTGTGGAGCAGTTTCTCCTTGTTCAGGTCTGGCATATCTAAATTTCTGCCTAAATCCATCGCTGTGAGGTGGAAGCGTTTTAGCAAGGCATCCTTCAATGAATCATAGTTATTTGCATCATCTACGGCCAATCATGTATACATCTAACGCTTTGCCTTTCAATAATGCACCTGAGATTTATGGCCCATTCATCGTGTTCCCAACATTGTGTTGCTGCATAACGCCGAATCTCTGAATATATGCGTCTAGGTCGCTTTAAGTTCATCGAACGCTGGCAATTTAGGAGCTTTTGCTTTGATTCGAGTATGACCGTTATGTGATGTATTATGGGAAACATCTGCAATGCTCGGCTCGTGCCTTAGTGTTTCTAGTCGTAATTGCATATCTAGTATCTCTCGATCTTGACGGCGCATTTCTAATTGATGTGCTCTAGAGTCGCGATCTAACCGTTCCTTTTCTTTGCGTTCTTGGTGAACGAAATCTAACAGTTCTCTGCCACTTAAATCACACGCTTCAGCAACCACTTTCAATTTCTCATAATCCACATCCATTTTCACATTACCCGGTATCCAGCGCCGGATTAAAGGCAGGGCCACCGAGGCCTTGGCCTCGGGCCCCCCACATTTAGGGGCCCCCCACATTAGATAACAAAAATATTTAACACACATTTATAACTCCCAAACCCCTCAATCCACCTCCTCAAACTTAGTATCATTTTGTCACTGCTAGTATCTTTGACAATATTGATTTCATAATAACGACTATAAATGAGTATAATAGTTTACAACAACAAATAATTTGGTATGGTACTTGTAGCGGCAGGGTATTTACCTATAGCGCCACCTATTTTTATCCAAGATAGCTAAGACAAAAGTTAAAGCTGCCAAAAGGTCGTCCGTACTATTTCATATATTTCATGAAGTTCCAACTGCTTTTGTGTCAACAAACAGTTGGTGAGTAACTTAATACATATATATTCACTAATTAATTATGATTAATTAGTTAAATGGTCAGATCTGGTCGTAGCATATGATGTTAGAACTTCGGTTTTAACGTGATATGAAAACGAATATTAGCACAGTGATTGCATATATAGGGTTCACTGTCTGTAATCCCCGCAGTATAGCCCACGGTAATGTGTTAGCGTAATGACCAAACTCCAGCTCAGACCAGCTGTTTGTGAGTTCGTGTTTCATGTGATGACAGATGATGGCTCACGCCCATTTATTTATCCCGAATGAGGGCGCTTATGCCAGAATATGGTTATTGCAGATTATTAGGTAATTGAGAGACATCCATGGTGTTTGCTGCCACAGTTTGCCTTTGGGCAAAAGAACATCGATGTTGACATTGTCATTAAGCAATTTACCAACGAAGGCTAGAAAAAAACCCTATTTATTAATGGATGTAAACTCGGATCCACTTAAATGGTAAAGTAAATTTAAATGCCAGAAATTGGGCATTTTTAGCCTGGTGTCCAAAATGATCCTGTGACAGTGACTAAGTTGACGTATAATCTAATATAAAGTGCACTTCAAGTCTTCAACTTATCATTACGGCAGATTACGCCGTTAGCTTTCCTTAGTATATCTCTATAATATGCCCTCGTCTATTACACAATGTTGGTATATATAAATGGTTCCTTCTAATTTAACATGGCATGCTGCCAGCGCTAGCAACCACTACGTGTTATATACTCACCTGCTCATCAGAGGGCCCCCTGATTAATTTCGGCCTCGGGCCCCCCACAACCTAAGTCCGGCCCTGCCGGTATCAACTTACCCTTAGTCAGTTGAGGACAGCAGTTGGGGACAGTGGGGACTGTTAATTTGCAACACTCGGCCTGTATCGATATCAGAATATACCACAATGTTATAATGTACAACATAATTTTCAATACAACTTACAAATTCCTTATGTTACCTTTCTTTCTGTCTCAGTTTCGTTTTCCATTATTCATGTTCTCGGACAAGCCCCCATAAATGTCACCATTATTCGTTTTACCAATTTCTATTTATGTGATTGTATATTTTTAATGGTGACCCCGGTTCAAACGACCTAATAAATGAATAATATTAGACAGAAAGGACTGAAAAGCAACACACAGGGATTTAATATATAAACTTAGAAGATTTTAATTAAACATGATATTTGTATTAATAATTATATTAATATTTACTATTTATTTACAAGGGACCTATGATTAATATCTAGGTGTCACACAGATTTCGTTTACATTTCTTTTCTATGAAGATTTGTCACTCAGACATATATGCTATTCAAACTTGTAGCTTTGCATGGTGAAGAGGATAAATAAGACTAATTGCGGTGACACCATGTGAATTTCTCTATTGAATAGTAATAATTATATATATACATTAACAAGACCTTATCTTGTCAACTTATATATATATATATATATATATGTTCGAACCATACAGCAGTATGTCTCTCACAGGACAGCGTTGGATGAATGAGCGTAGATGTAATCCTCAGTAGTTTAGTTGTCAATTGGAGATGTGGCCTCTTTTCAAGCAGGCAAGGTGGTCACCCTGAACATACAGCCATGGTTGTTAAATGTTGGTGAAACTTTGATGCGGGCTGAGTGTTGTTATGATCGTACGTGAGCACGGAAATCGGGACTGCTGAAGAAGATCTAGAT
>CM055831.1:32027075-32219534 GCA_029582265.1 Zoroaster sp. YZ-2022
ACCCCAAAAGGGCCCCCATGGACCACCCCCCGTAAAATAGGAAATTGTGGGTTTTAAGCCAAACAGCACTGTAATGAAAGAAAGAAACATTCCTTAATGTTGGGAATAACTTTCAAGTTTTCAAGGGAGGCCGATAAATTTATATTCAAATTGAAGTTTAGGTTCTCCTCCTCGGAAAACACCATACTTTTGAATTTGGATACGTCTTCACCTTAAACGGCCTCCATGGACACTTAGCCACCTGTAAAATACGGTCAATTGCTGCGGTTTCACAGCAAACACACAGCATCAAAATGTTATGAAAGAAACATTTTAAGATTGGGAATAACTTTTCAAGTTTTCAAGGAGGCTGATAAATTTATATCTAAATTAAAGCTTAGGGGTTCTCCTCTCTGAAAAACACAAAATCTTTGAATTTGGATAATGTCTTCATACCTTAAACGGCCTTACTGACACTTTCTAGCCCCTGTAAAATACGGTCAACTTGTATGCGGGGTTTCACAGCAAACAATACAGCACTGTACACTGTTACGAAAGAAACATTTCTAAAGGATTGGGAACAACTTTTCAAGTTTCAAAGGGGAGGCCGAATAATTTACATTTTCAAATTAGTTTAGGTTCTCCCTTTTTCCCCGGAAAAACCACAAAATCTTTGAATTTGGATAATGTCTCATACCTTAAACGGCCTCCATGGTTAATACCTCAGTCATCTGTAAAATACGGTCAACTTCATGCAGCCTACAGCAAACAATACAAATTGTACACTATTACGAAAGAAACATTTCTAAGATTGGGGAATAACTTTAAAGTTTTAAAGGGAGGCCCATAAATTTATACCAAATTAAAGCTTAGGTTCCTCCCTCTCGAAAACACAAAATCTTTGAATTTGGATACGTTTCATACCCAAAACGGCCTCCATGGACACTTAGCCCCTGTACATGGTCACCAAAAGTGGTTTCACAGCAAACAATACAGCACTGTACACTGTTACGAAAGAAACATTTCAAGATTGGGAATAATCTTTCATGTTTTCAAGGGGAGGCCTGATAAATTTATATCTAAATTAAAGCTTAGGTTCTCCCTTCGGGAAAAAAACACAAAATCTTTCAATTTGATACATGTCTTTACAATACCTTAAACGGCCTCCATGGACACTAATAGCCATCTGTAAAATACGGTCAACTTGCATGCGGTTTCACAGCAAACAATCACAGCACTGTACACTATTACGAAAGAAACATTTCTAAGATTGGGAATAATTTTTAAAGTTTTTTAAGGAGTGCCGATAAATTTATTATCTAAATTAAAAGCTTAGTTCTCCCTCCTCGGAAAAACACAAAATCTTTTGAATTCTGGATAATGTCTTCATACCTTAAACGGCCTCCATGGACACTTAGCCCCCTGTAAAATACGGTCAACTTGCATGCGGTTTCACAGCAAACAATACAGCACTGTACACTGTTACGAAAGAAACATTTCTAAGATTGGAATACTTTTCAAGTTTTCAAGGGGAAGGCCGATAAATTATATCTAAATTAAGCTTAGGTTCTCCTCCTTTTCGAAAAACACAAAATCTTTGAATTTGGATAATGTCTTCATACCTTAAACGGCCTCCATGGACACTTAGCCATCTGTAAAATACGGTCAACTTGCATGCGGTTTCACAGCAAACAATACAGCACTGTACACTATTACGAAAGAAACATTTCTAAGATTGGGAATAACTTTTAAAGTTTTTAAGGGAGGCCGATAAATTTATATCTAAATTAAAGCTTAGGTTCTCCCCTCTCGGAAAAACACAAAATCTTTGAATTTGGATAATGTCTTCATACCTTAAACGGCCTCCATGGACACTTAGCCCCCTGTAAAATACGGTCAACTTGCATGCGGTTTCACAGCAAACAATACAGCACAGTACACTGTTACGAAAGAAACATTTCTAAGATTGGGAATAACTTTTCATGTTTTCAAGGGAGGCCGATAAATTTATATCTAAATTAAAGCTTAGGTTCTCCCCTCTCGGAAAAACACCATACTTTTGAATTTGGATAATGTCTTCATACCTTAAACGGCCTCCATGGACACTTAGGCCACTGTAAAATACGGTCAACTTGCATGCGGTTTCACAGCAAACAATACAGCACTGTATACTGTTACGAAAGAAACATTTCTAAGATTGGGAATAACTTTTCCAGTTTTCAAGGGAGGCCGATAAATTTATATCTAAATTAAAGCTTAGGTTCTCCCCTCTCGGAAAAACACAAAATCTTTGAATTTGGATAATGTCTTCATACCTTAAACGGCCTCCATGGACACTTAGCCCCCTGTAAAATACGGTCAACTTGCATGCGGTTTCACAGCAAACAATACAGCACTGTACACTGTTACGAAAGAAACATTTCTAAGATTGGGAATAACTTTTCAGGTTTTCAAGGGAGGCCGATAAATTTATATCTAAATTAAAGCTTAGGTTCTCCCCTCTCGGAAAAACACCATACTTTTGAATTTTGATAATGTCTTCTTACCTTAAACGGCCTCCGTGGACACTTAGCCCCTGTAAAATACGGTCAACTTGCATGCGGTTTCACAGCAAACAATACAGCACTGTACACTGTTACGAAAGAAACATTTCTAAGGTTGGGAATAACTTTTCAAGTTTTCAAGGGAGGCCGATAAATTTGTATCTAAATTAAAGCTAGGTTCTCCCTCTCGGAAAAACACCATACTTTGAATTTGGATAATGTCTTCATACCTTAAACGGCCTCCATGGACACTTAGCCCCCTGTAAAATACGGTCAACTTGCATACGGTTTCACAGCAAACAATACAGCACTGTACACTGTTACGAAAGAAACATTTCTAAGATTGGGAATAACTTTTCAAGTTTTCAAGGGAGGCCGATAAATTTATATCTCAATTAGAGCTTAGGTTCTCCCTCTCTGGAAAAACACACAAAATCTTTGAATTTGGATAATGTCTTCATACCTTAAACGGCCTCCATTGACACTTAGCCCCCTGTAAAATACGGTCAACTTGCATGCGGTTTCACAGCAAACAATACAGCACTGTACACTGTTACGAAAGAAACATTTCTAAGATTGGGAATAACTTTTCAAGTTTTCAAGGGAGGCCGATAAATTTATATCTAAATTAAAGCTTAGGTTCTCCCCTTTCGGAAAAACACAAAATCTTTGAATTTGGATAATGTCTTCATACCTTAAACGGCCTCCATGGACACTTAGCCATCTGTAAAATACGGTCAACTTGCATGCGGTTTCACAGCAAACAATACAGCACTGTACACTATTACGAAAGAAACATTTCTAAGATTGGGAATAACTTTTAAAGTTTTTAAGGGAGGCCGATAAATTTATATCTAAATTAAAGCTTAGGTTCTCCCCTCTCGGAAAAACACAAAATCTTTGAATTTGGATAATGTCTTCATACCTTAAACGGCCTCCATGGACACTTAGCCCCCTGTAAAATACGGTCAACTTGCATGCGGTTTCACAGCAAACAATACAGCACTGTACACTGTTACGAAAGAAACATTTCTAAGATTGGGAATAACTTTTCAAGTTTTCAAGGGAGGCCGATAAAATTTATATCTAAATTAAAGCTTAGGTTCTCCCCTCTCTGAAAAACACAAAATCTTTGAATTTGGTTAATGTCTTCGTACCTTAAGCGGCCTCCATGGACACTTAGCCCCCTGTAAAATACGGTCAACTTGCATGCGGTTTCACAGCAAACAATACAGCACAGTACACTGTTACGAAAGAAACATTTCTAAGATTGGGAATAACTTTTCATGTTTTCAAGGGAGGCCGATAAATTTATATCTAAATTAAAGCTTAGGTTCTCCCCTCTCGGAAAAACACCATACTTTTGAATTTGGATAATGTCTTCATACCTTATACGGCCTCCATGGACACTTAGGCCCCTGTAAAATACGGTCAACTTGCATGCAGTTTCACAGCAAACAATACAGCACTGTACACTGTTACGAAAGAAACATTTCTAAGATTGGGAATAACTTTTCAGGTTTTCAAGGAAGGCCGATAAATTGATATCTAAATTAAAGCTTAGGTTCTCCCCTCTCGGAAAAACACCATACTTTTGAATTTGGATAATGTCTTCATACCTTAAACGGCCTCCATGGACACTTAGCCCACTGTAAAATACGGTCAACTGGCATGCGGTTTCACAGCAAACAATACAGCACTGTATACTGTTACGAAAGAAACATTTCTAAGATTGGGAATAACTTTTCAAGTTTTCAAGGGAGGCCGATAAATTTATATCTAAATTAAAGCTTAGGTTCTCCCCTCTCGGAAAAACACGAAATCTTTCAATTTGGATAATGTCTTCGTACCTTAAACGGCCTCCATGGACACTTAGCCCCATGTAAAATACGGTCAACTTGCATGCGGTTTCACAGCAAACAATACAGCACTGTACATTCTTACGAAAGAAACATTTCTAAGATTGGGAATAACTTTTCAAGTTTTCAATGGAGGCCGATAAATTTATATCTAAATTAAAGCTTAGGTTCTCCCCTCTCGGAAAAACACCATACTTTTGAATTTGGATAATGTCTTCATACCTTAAACGGCCTCCATGGACACTTAGCCCCCTGTAAAATATGGTCAACTTGCATGCGGTTTCGCAGCAAACAATAGAGCACTGTACACTGTTACGAAAGAAACATTTCTAAGATTGGGAATAACTTTTCAAGTTTTCAAGGGAGGCCGATAAAATTTTTATCTAAATTAAAGCTTAGGTTCTCCCCTCTCGGAAAAACACAAAATCTTTGAATTTGGATAATGTCTTCATACCTTAAACGGCCTCCATGGACACTTAGCCCCCTGTAAAATACAGTCAACTTGCATGCGGTTTCACAGCAAACAATACAGCACTGTACACTGTTACGAAAGAAACATTTCTAAGATTGGGAATAACTTTTCAGGTTTTCAAGGGAGGCCGATAAATTTATATCTAAATTAAAGCTTAGGTTCTCCCCTCTCGGAAAAACACCATACTTTTGAATTTTGATAATGTCTTCATACCTTAAACGGCCTCCATGGACACTTAGCCCCCTGTAAAATACGGTCAACTTGCATGCGGTTTCACAGCAAACAATACAGCACTGTACACTGTTACGAAAGAAACATTTCTAAGATTGGGAATAACTTTTCAAGTTTTCAATGGAGGCCGATAAATTTATATCTAAATTAAAGCTTAGGTTCTCCCCTCTCGGAAAAACACAAAATCTTTCAATTTGGATAATGTCTTCGTACCTTAAACGGCCTCCATGGGCACTTAGCCCCCTGTAAAATACGGTCAACTTGCATGCGGTTTCACAGCAAACAATACAGCACTGTACACTGTTACGAAAGAAACATTTCTAAGATTGGGAATAACTTTTCAAGTTTTCAAGGGAGGCCGATAAAATTTATATCTAAATTAAAGCTTAGGTTCTCCCCTCTCGGAAAAACACAAAATCTTTGAATTTGGATAATGTCTTCATACCTTAAACGGCCTCCATGGACACTTAGCCCCCTGTAAAATACGGTCAACTTGCATGCGGTTTCACAGCAAACAATACAGCACTGTACATTCTTACGAAAGAAACATTTCTAAGATTGGGAATAACTTTTCAAGTTTTCAATGGAGGCCGATAAATTTATATCTAAATTAAAGCTTAGGTTCTCCCCTCTCGGAAAAACACCATACTTTTGAATTTTGATAATGTCTTCATACCTTAAACGGCCTCCATGGACACTTAGCCCGATGTGAAAAACGGTCAACTTGCATGCGGTTTCACAGCAAACAATACAGCACTGTACACTGTTACGAAAGAAACATTTCTAAGATTGGGAATAACTTTTCAGGTTTTCAAGGGAGGCCGATAAATTGATATCTAAATTAAAGCTTAGGTTCTCCCCTCTCGGAAAAACACAAAATCTTTGAATTTCGATAATGTCTTCATACCTTAAACGGCCTCCATGGACACTTAGCCCCCTGTAAAATACGGTCAACTTGCATGCGGTTTCACAGCAAACAATACAGCACTGTACACTGTTACGAAAGAAACATTTCTAAGATTGGGAATAACTTTTCAGGTTTTCAAGGGAGGCCGATAAATTTATATCTAAAATTAAAGCTTAGGTTCTCCCCTCTCGGAAAAACACCATACTTTTGAATTTAGATAATGTCTTCATACCTTATACGGCCTCCATGGACACTTAGCCCCCTGTAAAATACGGTCAACTTGCATGCAGTTTCACAGCAAACAATACAGCACTGTACACTGTTACGAAAGAAACATTTCTAAGATTGGGAATAACTTTTCAGGTTTTCAAGGGAGGCCGATAAATTTATTTCTAAATTAAAGCTTAGGTTCTCCCCTCTCGGAAAAACACAAAATCTTTGAATTTGGATAATGTCTTCATACCTTAAAAGAGAACATAATGCTAAGGCAGACGCACTAAGCAGAACAACAGATAATGATGATTGGCAATTGCAATCATGGGTCTACGGGTATCTGAGTGAGAAGTGGGGCAAACATACAATTGACAGATTTGCTTCAAATTTGAATAATCAGTGTGACAGGTTTAACTCACGTTGGTGGTGCCCAAGAACGGAGGGAGTGGATGCGTTCAGTCAGAATTGGGCCTTGGATCAGAATTGGTTGGTACCTCCTCCCAGACTGATAATGATGGCACTCAAGAAAATGCAAAAAGAGAAGGCAAACGGAACATTGGTAATTCCGGTATGGAAATCGGCGCCATTTTGGGCGATTTTAACTAATGAAGGCAGGGCATTCAACGCATACGTAGCGGATAGTACGATGCTACCAAAGCCAAACCTGATCAAAGAAGGGCTGGGTAATAACGGTATTTTCGCCCAGAATCCTCTGAAATTTAAAATGATGGCATTAAAGATTATTTTTCTGAATCTGTGAATTGATGAATAAGTCAGTTCGGGTTGAACTTGAGTTTCTTATTTTATGACAGGGATCGGCCTAAAAAGGAACGTTGGGGATGCGCTGCACAACGCAGGAGTGGAGGACACAGGTTTGACGGAAAGGATGTGCGCATACATGTTTGCATCGAAGAGTAAGGATACAGTCAAGAAGTACTTTGGGAGTTTCAGAAACTGGCAGAGTTTTTGTGACAAGGGCGGATACTCGGCCATACCAGCCGAGCCTATTCACGTGGCGGTATACATAACAGAGCTACTGGACAGAGCAAGTTCCCATCACGTCGTATCATCGGCGATATACGGAATCAAGTGGGCCCATGAGATGAACGGGCTGGCAGATCCGACTAACAACGCATTTGTAAGAAACCTGCATGAAGCAGCTAAACGTACTACAGGACAAAAGACAATCAAGAAAGACGTTGTTTCGCCAGACGTAATCATTGAGCTTTGCGACAGATATGTCGATAATCAAGATTTATTAATAATCAGAGACTTATGTATGATAACGACGGCTTTTGCCGGCTTTCTAAGGTTCGATGAGCTGAGCTCCATAAGATGCTCCGACATAATGTTTTCAGAGAATTATTTCAAAATCGTAATACACAAGAGTAAGACAGACCAATATAGGTCAGGCCAAGAAGTTCTAATTGCAAAAGGTGTCAGCTCAGCATGTCCGTACAGCATGTTATCGAAATATATGTCAGTCGCAGAGATGACTACTGATACCGATGCCTTTTTATTCAGGCCCGCATTTAGGTCCAAAAAGTTATGTAAGCTAATTTATCAGGATAAGAAATTAAGCTACACGAGAACCAGAGAACGTGTATTGAAGATGTTGCATACAGTAGCGCCTAACCTTAACTTGGGTTTACATTCACTGAGAAGGGGTGGTGTAACCGCCGCAGCTAACAGGCAGGTAGCAGACCGGTGTCTGAAAAGACACGGGAGGTGGAAAAGGGACGAGAGTAAGGACGGTTATATCGAAGATTCTTTGGAGAAGAAGTTGGAAATTACCCAAAGGTTGGGCTTGTAGTTCAGACTTCAAGTTAATTTGTGCATATACGAATTGTTGATGTAAAGGTTAACAGTAATAACATGTATTAATTTAATCATGCTGAAGGGAACTCTTGCTTTGGCATTGTTCTAATAAGGGTCTCTGCGTGTTTCGCTATCGCCATACCAGAGAAGGTGTATCATGTAAATCATTTGGGTATAGATAAGACTATTCATTTCCCGCGGTTCGAAGAATAGCGGGAAATATTTGTTCACCTTTCGAGCGTTGCACAGGTATGGCACGCTAGGGGTTAACGAGGTGTTTATATAATATGGGAGTGTCAGGGGTATAAGTATAGGGACAATAGAGGTATCGGGTCAGTTCTAGCACCGCACTTCATAGAAGGCACACATTCTATTTCATTAAGAATAAATGCAAACTTTAAACATATTCCACGTTTCGGGTGAAGTCCGGCACCTGCACTGAAGAGAGCCTTGAATTTTACTGGGCACAGGTTTTCAGAGTAACTTCTCTGGTTTTTCCTGGAAGTCGGGTTCTCTAGTGAGGTGTTTAGATAGGGCATCAATTTTAAGCCCTGGTAATATGGAAGAGTAGAGGTTTATTGTATTATGTTAAGTATGGATCTTCTAATTATGATTAATAAGAAGAAAAACGATTCTTTGAACAGGAGGAACATCAAAGAAAATATTATAGTAAATATAGTAGGTGATTTATATTTAAAAAGACCTATCTATGTATATTTTCATAAAACCACGAAGCAGTAATGTAACGGTAACTTTGTACACAATAAACGGCGGCCACGTGTGTCTCTGCGTGTTTCGCTATCGCCATACCAGAGAAGGTGTATCATGTAAATCATTTGGGTATAGATAAGACATAACATTTCTCGCGTTTTTTGATCTTGGCTAGGAACGTAAAAATCTACTACTTGCGGCTCGTTGTATAAATCAAGAGGTACATTTAATCGTTCACCCGTAACGCGCGAATAGTCATTCATCGCATCGTCAATGTTGCTAAACGTTCTTACGGCGCTCGATTCTTTTTGTAATTTTTCGTTTAAATAATCTACATATTTTAAACGCTTTTTACTAAATTCGTCTCTGGCTTTCGAAAGTTGTTCTAGCGCTAAATCGTGCCTTTTTCGTTCTCGTTCAGCGTCGCTACTTTTTAAACTACTAAACAAAAAATTGCTGCCGGTAAATGCTAACGCGTTGACTACCGCGCCTCCAACCATCATCGCTATAGACACCATTTTACTTGTACTTTTTAATTTTTGTTTTATATTTTATAGTTTTAAACTATGGCAAATAATACGTACGGAGATGTGCTCGATCCATACAGAAGAATAAGAGAACCTCGAGGTGTAAAAGGATTGCGTCAAAAAGTCGTCATTACAAACAATCCAAGTACCATTACCGAAAATCAATTGTTGACGGTTCGTTTTCCAAATTTAGGAATAAACGACGTCATCGTTCCAAATACAGCTCGATTAGCTTTTAATATTGAAC
Source organism: Zoroaster sp. YZ-2022 (assembly GCA_029582265.1). Taxonomy (NCBI): domain Eukaryota; kingdom Metazoa; phylum Echinodermata; class Asteroidea; order Forcipulatida; family Zoroasteridae; genus Zoroaster; species Zoroaster sp. YZ-2022. The sequence continues at coordinate 32,036,583 of CM055831.1, forward strand.
TCCTTAGCGCGGATGATGATGATACGAGAACGATAGTACAAAACACAGGTAGAGCCATCGTAAGACACGTAATCATTAAAATGGAAGGAAATGAAATATTTAGTTTAGACGATGCGGATGTATTCAATTGTTATAAAGATGAATGGTTAACGAAAGCTCAACGCGACAATTTAGCGTATCAAGGAATCGAAACCGCTAACGCGACTAAATTAAGAATAAACGCTAGCGATAAAGTTCCCGCGGGCAACGGAGGAAAAGATAAAGCTATCGCGGATACGTATAAAAATAGATATTACATTCCGCTAGATTTTGAATTGTTGACCGATCATCAGCCCTACTATCAATCGGGAATCGGAGATCGATTGACTTACGAACTCGCGTTTAATAAATTTTCTAGCGTGTGTGACACTCAATATAATACGGTCGGGTCGTTGAAAAATAGAGGCATTGGACGGCGACAAATTCTGTGTTCTGTTGTTTTATTCTGAAAACAATATGAAGACGAAGACGAAGACGTGTTAATGGGTCTTCGACAGAAAACAGTATAAAGGTAGAACGTTTCAAAATACAAAGAACAATAAAAGGGTCATTTACTTACACAATTATCTGCGGTTCGCGCCAAAAACCTAGGCAGCGTCCGCCATCTTCATTAATCATAAAATAATGCAAACTAAGTAAAATGAATCGAGAATAAGTCTTGAGAGATAACTGTTTAAGCAATAAAGCACCGGTGAATCTCCTTTGTGAAATAATATGAAAGAGTTTGTCTTAAGGACATTTAAGATGATCGCAAGCTCCGACAATCTTTTGCTTAATAACGAATTCTAAATACATCAATAATTAAGGAAATAATAGCAAATAATCACTAAATGAAAGTATTAATGAAATTGTAGATCTAAGTTTAGATAAATTATATCTTTGAAATATAAGTTGAAAATATAATAAGAGTATTACCTGAAAACAATATGAAGACGAAGACGAAGACGAAGACGAAGACGTGTTAATGGGTCTTCGACACAAAACAGTATGAAGGTACGGTGCAAGCGCGCGATAGAAATGCAATCGTAGAGGGCGCTTCCCTAATTTGAATAATAATGTAGTAAGGAAATGATTACGTAATAAAGGTAAGTATGAGCTAACAAATAAACGGGGGTGTTAAATTCTAACTTAATAATTTCTAAGCCGTCACATTATTCCCCTTTTTGAAAAAATGTCGTTCTCGACATTTGCTTTATATAAACTATTTACAAAAATAAATAAGAATAATAAACGCTATGATTTCTCGTTCCTGACGTGGTAATTAAATTTACACTGATTCTCTTAATGAACATTATGACCGGGCCCTGGTCTTCAGTAAATTCAAAGAAATGAGTATTCTATAAAAAAAAAATTTTAGAACACAAATATATCTAAGAAATCAAAACAAATACACCAATCATGAACTTTCGTTTTGGCAAAACTATGTCACAAAAAGGAAAATTTGTACATAATTTCACTAGTCAACCATAATCCATGTATTATTATGTTATACAGCATATAATTTCAGTATTTATACAGTCTGCGGATTAGCTAGTGCGGCTGTCAATCAGGATTTCATAATTTTCATGTTTTTTGGTTTAACAACGATATTATATTTCAAAATTCGTTCGTTTTAGATTTTTTTTTTGTAGGTCGTACTCTTAGCCAAGCAGGGAAGATATATCTTGAACAGTTTTCCATAAATGTAAACGGCACATTCAGGTTGTTTACAAGTTCGGTGTTGATTTACTGGGTAAGACTTGGCGCCCTGACTGCCAGAAACTTCTTTAAACAACGAGTAATCTTTTACAGTCTTTATAGGTTGATGAAATTCCACAGACACTCGGAAAGCACTGAGTATACAGTGCTATACACACGTCAGTGTAGGGAAAAATTAAATCATTTGTTTCTTTTACAGTCTGCTCCCAGAAACACTCCAAAACGTAAACAAAATACTTTGTTTTTTGTAGGCGCCGAAAAAAAGGTCCAGTTTCCTCATCTTCTTCAAATGAAGAAGACGAAGATGATGAGACTTCTCCCAGGGGAAGAGGTCCTAGGCCAAGAACATCAACACCAATCGGCAGAGCACCCACTCCTCCTCTGCCGATGTTTCTACATAGCCACTCAGACAATTATTCAAAGGGGACTCTATGCTGTTGCAGCTGCAGCTTGAGCTGTGGAACCGATATCAGGTAATTTGTTTTCATTGAATGTGGAGGTGAAAGGGAAATTGTTACACTTAGTGATCAACAACCTATGATGTTTGTGCACAAGAATATTTTGCTGTACCCTGCTGTAATTTAATTTATTGTTTTACTGATGTTTGCGACACAAAACATTTGATCAAATGGAAAACAAAAATCTCTCAAATAGTATCCTCCCGCCGATAATTTCCCTGAAAGCACAAGGGAAATAAAAACAACCTAACTTGCATTTTGAGTTGATCAATACTTGCCAAACACTTTAAACTTTTCGGAAGCACCTGTCTTAAGGGTGGGCAAAAAGTACCAACAGATTATTGAATTTAACAACGACCTGCCCAACCCCCCAATTGGTTTTAGACGAATATCACTACCAAATATATCAATATATCAATGTACCGCAAAAATGTAAAATTATATGTTGTTAAATCAGTAAATAGAATAATAGAAACATGACAACTTCCTACTGGTATTCTCTCAAGAAATCTAGAACTAAAGTGTTTATTGTTTGTATATGAATGACCAATTGTCAGTAACAGATACAATATTTACTCTGCAGCAACTGACCGCAGCATGAGCGAACTGCAAGTGACAATGGCCGAAATTTCAACGGAATTGAAAAGCACAAGAAAACTGCTTAATCAGGTTCTTCAAAGACTAAGCGGGTGAGGGGGAGGACCCTCCATTGAGTTGCCCGATGCGATCGGCTTTCCACTGGCTTCCGATGAAGAAGTGGAAAACCTTGAGCAACAGCTTCTTGACAAATCACTTAGAAAATCCGTGGTAAGCATTTTGAAATAATGCATGGTAGATAGAGCATTGATAACTAATTGAAAATGATAATAATCCGGTTTTAATGTTTAAAAATAGCTAGAGGTAAAGCTCATAATTATACTAGTCTTCCCTATAATGGCTGGTCACATAATGCAGCATGACGCAGCTTTGGTCACAGTGTTTTGATTGTGACAACTTACAAAAAACACTGTTACACATAATTTTCTCTATATTTCTTCAGGTAAACAATTTAACACTGGTTGGTGGCAACTCAATGAAAGATACAGTGAAGCGTGTCATGACCAACGTCATGACACACGACCTCACTCTCCGTTTTAATTGGGCAGGGAAGCCGGGGTGGAAGTCGGCAACACCAGTAACCAAGAGGGCATTCAGCAGTCTGATGCTATGTGCAGTAATAACAAGTAGGTTACAATTATGTATAGACATTATAGAGCTTTGGTGATTATCAGGGGAAAATTAACAATGTTTAAAGGAATGATACAACATGTATTCCTGACCAGTCAAAGATGACCTATCGTCCTGAGAAATATTTCCTGAAATGTAGTCATTTCCGAGAAAATTTCACGGGTCGGTTTTAAGATATGTCTGTTGAGAACTTGAGAATTGGAATAAATATACCGGTCCAAAAATGCTGCACCTTCCCTTGAACATTATTGTTTTTGCGGCTCTACTAAAATGGATAAATTTCCAGGGTCAGTTAAGTCTCTGGCTTCTAGCTCCGGTTTCTATACATGTATAACGCTGCCCAATTGCAGCCAAACTTGCTGGATCGATTGGAATTCTGCCGTGCTGTGTTTGAAACCTTTTCACATAGAGGTATGAACATTTGCCCGATTTGTGAGGCATCTCTTACTTTGTATATAGGAAAGTTGGTCCCCGCGTATACATGTATAACCCTGTTGGATAATATTTTGTTTAATGTGGCACCGCACCAATTTTAAAGCCGATCGATGACCAGAAACCGGAGACTTTTGGGGCCTAAGAAAATGTCAATGGTTGGGAGTGAACATGAAGTATATATGCTGTCGATCATTTCTACCAAATCTTACTAGCAATTAAATGTTTGCGCATTAATTGACCTATATTATAACAACTTAAAAGCATGCGGTGTGAAAATTCATGGAATCTGGGTATAGAATAATGTCAAAACAATCCTAATACAGCTATATAGTTGGTATTCCATGTAACAAATAACTGGTGTACAATTTGAAATGGATCAATGGCCTGTGATCTATTTCAACATTAATATGGAAACAAACATTTGAATATATAAACCTCTTATATTATCTGTTTCCTCTTAAATGGTTCAATAAAATAAGCTTAAGTTCAGTACATACATTTACTCACAATCTTATCGAGTATGGAAGCATTTACAGACATGGTGTTTACCTCATTTTAGCCCTTGGTCATGCCATGGAGGTTTTATACCTCCATGGTCATGCCAAGCAGTTGCAACATCCATTTTGCTGTTCTAATTATGCTGAAATTTATTAATTGTTTATTTCAGAGGCTGTTTTGCGGAACCCCCTGGTGGTAAACGGTTCTGAGGCCGAAGCCCATAAAGTAATCATGCTTTGGCTGCGGAACGCCCCCAACCGCAACGGAGGAAGAAAAAAGCGGGAACAGGACAAGAGTAGGGTAGACTTAGATTAGTAAATAACATACAGGTAGGCCTGTGCGCATAGTGCAATTATTCAAATATTTGCGAATAGTTGTTGCTAATCATACTCGTATTCGCGGTTTTTGAACTATTCGATTAATCGCGCAGGCGCAAATATCTTTAACTATTCACGAATACTGACCATTCACGAGTAATAATGTATTGCCTTTGCACTGCATTACTTGCAGTCGTGTTCTCTAACTATTCGCAATTGCACTGTTTTGTCTGGGCACCGCTGGTAGTGGTACACAATGGTAGTATTTCCCGAATAGCACTAACAAGTAATGCCTTTGAGGAAGCCGAATTAGCTGTGCTGGCTGGGCCGCTGGCTGTTTGGCTGTTTGGCTGTGACTGCATGCAGCCATTGTTCAGTTCATGGGTCGACCAATGTCCAAAACACTTAATAAATGTAATACAGTGTAATACATTTGTATGTAGAATAAATCACTTTTTCACTGCCAGCAACTGGACAATAGGCATTCTAGAGTGCTGGTTTAAAATAAATGTTTATAGGTACCTACTGGTTATTTAAAGGGGCAGTATCGTAACGATCAGAGCAGACTTTCGACAGAGCATAGAATCAATGTCCTAGTTAAAGATGAACACAGTGACTGAAAATTACAGGCTCGTTTATGAAGCAGCAACAGTAATATGACCTTATCATGTGGGGTATTATGGCAGTCACTGACTTAACCTAAAACTAGCATTCCGATTCCATGCCCTGTTGATCGTGACGATACTGTCCCTTTAATGACAAAAGGGAGTTATAAATTATAAGGTAGTTAAAAACAAATGCTAGCAAAATGACTTCTAGGTGATGTGTTATTGTGAATTCACTAAATAAAATGCCTGGGAAAATGGGAACCATTGAATTGTTAATTGATTTTTTAAATGAATCATCACTACTCATCAGTAGACATCACCTGCATATGCTACACTACCGCGCACACGTGGGCAAAGGCAAGTACACCGGCAATGCCAAAGGCAGTGAAATCCCACCGACCCACTTATAGCATGAAGTTATTGCCACGCTTCATTTAGTTACCAGGAAAAGTTTGTCCAATAATGATAGCGTAATTAGTGGTGAGCATAAGTTAATCACAATGGCCATTAATTCCCACAGTAAAATACATAGGCCCTAATTAGTTCAGGGTAAGTTATATTTAATGTTGTATTGAGTTACATTTTGTATTTTATACTATTTACTGAAGAACTTTCATTCAGGATTAAATCATCACTAAGGATGTTTTCTAAAACCATGTGTAATTTTGCTGTTTTAGTAAGTGTTTTTTTTTCCACCATTGGCCCTGTACTGGGCCAGTACTGGTACGGTAATGTTTCTGTACTGGGCCAGTACTGGTTCAGTACTGTTTTAGTAAGGGTTTTCCCCATTGGCCCTGTACTGGTACGGTAATGTTTCTGTACTGGGCCAGTACTGGTTCTGTACTGTTTAGTAAGGGTTTTCCCCATTGGCCCTATACTGGGCCAGTACTGGTACGGTAATGTTTCTGTACTGGGCCAGTACTGGTTCTGTACTGTTTTAGTAAGGGTTTTCCCCATTGGCCCTGTACTGGGCCAGTACTGGTACGGTAGTGTTTATATACTGGCCCAGTACTGGTTTCGTACTGTTTTGGTTAGTGCATTTTGTGTCGGCACGATACTGGGCCAGTACTGGGCCAATAATGCCCAATTAACGGAATCTGCATTGGCCCAGTACTGGGCCATTACCGGTTTCGTACTGTTTTGGTTAAGGCATTTTGTGTCGGCACGTTACTGGGCCAGTTCTGGTTTTGTACCGGATGAGTAAGGGCTACATGAACTGGGCCAGTTCCAAGCCTCTGTGCAAGCCAGAACTGGGCCAGTTCCGTTTGCCAGCACTGGCCCAGTGCCAATTTACCGGCGCTGGGCGAGTAATGGCATCACAATTGCCCCTGTACTGGGCCAGTAATGGCCAAGTAATGGAATCTGTATTGGCCCAGTACTGGGCCATTACCGGTTTCGTACTGTTTTGGTTAGGGCATTTTGTGTCGGCACGGTACTGGGCCAGTTCTGGTTTGGTACCGGATGAGTAAGGGCTACATGAACTGGGCCAGTTCCAAGCCTCTGTGCAAGCCAGAACTGGGCCAGTTCCGTTTGCCGGCACCGGCCCATTGCTGCAGTACTGTAAAATCGGTACTGGGCCAGTTATGGCCCAGTTCCGTATTGTTTGCTGGGAATGTATCATATATTATGATACGGTGCCTAACTTCCAGATTCCTGCATGGAATGTCAATTTTTTGTATATGATATAATAAAAGGGTCCATTTGAGGTCGTTTCACCACATTTTATATTTTTCACTTGAGTCCTTTAACCTTTGGGCAGTAGGGATTTTTTGTACTGATAATGTTCTTTACACCAAATTGTATTGCCTTCCATTCTCTTCTCCGTAAAATTTTCCCAGCACTGAGCTTGCATTTTTCACACTCGGCTTTGCCAGGAATCTTTCTCGTTTTAATAAACCTGTCAAGCTCCTTAGTGACAACTGCTTTTTCTTCCTTTGTCCAAGGGATTGTTCTTTGTTGTGGGGGCTGTCTGTTGACCTTTAATCAAAGGAAATAAAAAAGCCTTATTTTTATTTATAAAATGTTATCAATAAGTGTAGCAGAGGTATCGGTAATACGGGTGGGCTTATCAATTAAAGGGAGAAAGGAATAAGATTCTAATAAATCAATAAAAGACTCGGTGCTAGAACTGGTGTAATTAAGTAAATTAATATTAAAGTCTCCAGAAATAACACAAGGTTTGTTACTGTAAGTTGCGCGAGAACAAACATTTTGAAAAGTGGCCATAAGTGGCGTAATCAACAGAAGGTGCTTTGTAGATAACACCAACAATAATATTTTTGGCTTTAGGAATAGAAATTTCAACAAATAATGATTCAAGGGAGTCATCCGAAAAATTGAGATCTTCCCTAATAATATTCAGATCACTAGAAACAGAGAGCCAACTCCACCCCCAGACTTTGTACCCTGTCTATTGATCATGATAAGCTCAGATCCAGGGAGAGAATAATAACTATGGGGAGTATATTTTAACCAAGTTTCAGAGAGCGCAATAAGCGAGAATTTATAATTAACAGATTGTAAGAGAACTTTAAGTTGGTCAAAAAAAAATTGGAGACTTCTAATATTAATGTGTAATAAAGAAATATAATTATCACTAACTGTCTTATAAATATTAGGGAGTTGCTGCACGGTATAATACTGGGAATTATTAGATAAAAAGAATGGACTATTGATATCAACATCATCATCAATATTAATCACAAACTCATCATTTCTAGTTCCAGTCACATTGGGTTGGCAAAGAATCCAAAATTTCAACCATCAATTGCATAACACAATTTCTTAGTATTAATAGGCCAACCACATGAACAGCAATACAAACAAAACTAAAGCACACACAACAAACGAAAACGAATGAGGATAAATACAATAATACAAAATACAAGAATGGGCGGGACATAAATGCAATGTGGTTACATCACAGGTCAAACGACACATAATGATTAATGTATACTGAATAGTAGTGCAAATTACACCTCCAGGCAGGACAAAAACTCTTCGAAAATGACAAAACTCTTTAGAAACTTGAGCACCTGAAGGTAAAGTTACAATTCATGTTACAATTCATGTTACAATTCATGTCAATGCAACGAGAAGGCGTAGAAATAATTAAGATGTGGCCTTTCAGCGTGGAAAACAAAAACGCACACAAAATAATAATAATAATAATAATGTGTGGACTTATATAGCGCACGTATCCACCAACTGAGTGGTGCTCACGGCGCATATTATTACCCCTGCTCATAAGGCTCATAAATCATTCCTGAAACCATCTCAGCTCCCTGGGGAGTATACAGCTCAATTGCTGCCATTACAGCGCATATAGGGCTAATCAACCAACTCTGCCCTCACAGGGACCCATTTAACCCCTGGGTGGAGAGAAGCAATTATGGTTAAGTGTCTTGCTCAAGGACACAAGTGTCACGGCCGGGATTCGAACCCACTTGAGTCCGGTAAGCTTGACCGCTCGGCCACGACACTCCAATGGCGTAATGGCGAAGTTTTCAACATTTTCAGGGCTTCTAGGTGAAATCTGCAGAAAAGTATTTATGAATGGGAATAAAATGGGCTGGAGTGGTTTTAAACAAGTGCTATAGGCCTGGTGTGGATGGTTTTAAACACTTGTTTAAATTCCTTTATTAACCAGTTCGCTTCGGAGGACACGCAAAACTCTTGCGCAAAACTCTTACATAACACGCTGCGGCGGTCTTCTAAAAATGGCATTCAAGTTTCTGTGCGTGTTGGCGGTAGTCATTTCAACAGGCCACGCGCGGTGAGACACTGATGCAGATTGCGCGTACACAGGCAACTGTTTCACGGAGTCCGTGTGGTCATAGTTCGGTGGCCCCAGTCAAAAGGCACTGTAAACAATGAACGGATTAAATCTTTAGATGGATTTGTGCCTAATGCCTTTGTTGAAGACCTGTTCCTTTCACAATCAATCAATCAATCAATTTATTGGAGTTACACTTTCAAATCATTGGCACCTGTCAAAGACGGTGCATCCTTAAACATAGTACAAAACATAAACAATAAATATAAACTAAGACTTAAAATACAAAACACTAGTACAAAGTACACAAGAATAAAAAAAGAAAAGGAAAAAAAACATACAGCGTGACATAGGCCTATAGATAGAATAGAAAACTTGTCAATTAATTCATCAATTTATAGCATTCAACAACATCTTACGCTCATCCCAAAGGTTGGTCAAAAGATTCTTACATGATGTATCAAGAATGTTTCCAAGTGTGTTATCGAATTCATACATGTTACCCAGCATCATGTATAGTTTTAAGTCGATATTGCCTGAAATAAATATTTCCCAAAACAAATCCATATTGTTACCAAAAAGATTATTTTCAAGGGCTATGAATTCCTTAATACGAATGTGATTCAATGCTGTACAATAAAACATGAAATGGCCAATATCTTCATCTACGTTACTTTTACAGTTTGCACAACCCGTCATTATTTGGTGACCAGGAGCGGATATATCTCTCGAGTTGTAAAGTGTTAGTACGAGCCCTTAATTTTGTCATTGCGGCGGAGAAGTTCGTACTATCGATAAGATATTGTTCAAGAGCCGGTACTTGTTTGAGAGACATAAAGACAGCGAAGATTTACTTTGTGCACCTTTGCGCCAATCATTCAATTCAACCTGATGAAGAGTTTTCTTAAAAGTATTTAACCAAGATTGGTTTAGTGGTGGATTGTTATTAAAAATATAGTCCATCCCACAGCGCGACAAACTTTGCTTTATGTGATTAAGCCATTTCCAACGCAGTTTATTATGCTCACTCAGAGTGTGATATGACGCATTAAACAAGAGTTTTGGCCATCTATTATTTTCCATTTTGAAAAGGCGATCAACATAACTCAACCTGAATTTATCTTGAATTGAGGAGATACTCTCGCATCCTAATTCACCATACATTGCTTCCTTAGTCATGTTACGCGGGGCCTTAAGAATGGCTTTTGCCATTTGTACTTGAACGTTTTCAAGCCTTTTAATATCTGAATTGCCACCAGGTATCCAAACAGAGCATGCATAATTTATTGACGGAAGGCCTAATGACTTCCATAAAATATCACCATAATATACCCCGTTGTAATCATCTTGCTCATCAATAATTGATTTTATAATATGCAATTAATCGATTCCCTTTACGGATGGCTTCCTCGATATGACAATGGTCGGATAAATTAGAGCTAATTTGAACACCGAGATGTTTATAATGATTAACTTCAGATATAAAGCTGTGACCCAATTTCCAAGATTTGGAGCTAACACGCCGACCAATAATAAGCACATTTGATTTATCATGATTAAAATCTAACCTCCATTGTTGTGAGAAAACGGCCGCAATATCTAAAAAAAATTGTAGTTCATTGCCATCTTCTGCAATCAGTACAATGACATACCAGCCAAGATTTTGTAAAGACGGATTATACTGCATTGTCATGAGGCATTTCATCTCCCTCTGGGATGCCGTCTGTTCGACCGGGCGTGGGTCGATGATCGGCCGTTACATAACAGCTTTCCAACGGCCTGATTGTGCTTCAGAAACACGACAGTATAAAAAAACGAGCCATTAAAATCTGTAAATGTCAATGAGAAAACGTCTTTATATGGGTGTCCAAACTTAGTTTCATTGACACAGGGGCCCGGCAACTTTGAAAAATTCCCGAAGCGAACTGGTTATGTTTTTCTATTTAATTCATCTAAAAATAAAGGCTTTAGAATTCGCAAGGGCACACACAAAGAACTTCTCCAATAAAAGCCTGATATTCCACATACAATACTCTCAAAAGAATGTGGGACAAACAAAAACGACAGGCCTACTTATACCTAACGGAAACTGCCGTTGTCAGCATCATTAACACTATGAACAACTTTACCCTGAAAATGCCGTGAAAATCCGTTTTACCGTGAAATAAATAGTTCACGGCAATTTCACGACACAACACCGTGAAAACGCCGTGAAATACTCTTGGAATTCCTTCGCCGTGAAAACGCCATGAAAACACCGTGAACTTCTCGTGGCAGTTTTGGGGCAGCTCATTAACTCGGCTCTAGTTAATTCACTGTCATTGGATCCTAAAAATTTATGTATGGTTTAAAAATGTTTTTTTAATTATTCATGCAATTGAGATAAGAGCTTAATTTATGTCTATAATTTCAACTTCATAGATGCAACAAAATAATTGTTATGGAGAAAATTGTTATGAAGACTTGCACATGTACGAGTAGTCGAGTGCCTTCATAAAAGTTGGCAGTGTGCCGACAAGTCATGCTTTTAGCCGGGGCATGGTTCTGTCAACTCGTCCATCGCACTGGCGCTAGACTCGTTCATCAATGACCCTACACCGCATGGCATGCATGCAGAAAGCCTTTTGTCATAGTTTTGCAGTTATAATATCGATACAGAAGTTTAAATCATATCTGAAAAGTTCAACTTCACAGATGCATCAATTTCATTGTTATGGAGAAAACCGATAAAATAAATGACTTGTACTTGTTCAAGTGAATCGCAGTCCTATTTTTGAATTTTTTTGCCCTAAAATGTTTATGTATGGTTTAAAATTTAAAACAAAAATATTCATAATATTTAGATAGAAGCTTTACTCATGTCTGAAAATTTCAACTTCACTTTAGATGTAACAAATTAATTGTTATGGAGAAAAGTGATAAAATAAATGACTTGTACTTGGTGAATCGCAATCCTATTTTTGATTTTTTTTTTGCCCCAAAATGTATATGTATGGTTTAAAATTTTTAAAAAAATTCATAATATTGAGATAGGAGCTTAACTCATGTCTGAAAATTTCAACTTCATAGATGGAACAAATTAATTGTTATGGAGAAAACTGATAAAATAAATGACTTGTACTTGAATCGCAATCCTATTTTTGATTTTTTTGGCCCCAAAATGTTTATGTATGGTTTTAAAAAAAATTAAAATTATTCATGACATTGAGATAAGAGCTTAATTCATGTCTGAAAATTACAACTTCATAGATGCAACAAAATAATTGTTATGGAGAAAATTGTTATGAAGACTTGCACTTGTACGGGTAAGTTGAGTGGATTTACGAGTTGAGTGCCTTCATGCATGTTGACAGTGTGCCGAGGACAAGTTTTTAGCCGGGGCATGCGTCTGTCAACTCGTCCGTCGCACTGGCACTGGACTCGTGGTTCATCAATGGTGGTTCATCAATGACCCTACACCACTGACCCTACACCGCATGGCATGCATAATCAATGGAATATTTTAAGCCTCATTTATTAGATCTGTGCAATGATACGAGGACATTTAAATGATGTATTAGAATTATGTCAAGATGATGTGATAAAAACATCATGCTTGAACACATTTGAATGTTTGTAAGGTAATCTCCCAATAACATTAGAAATATCATCGAAACATTTTCAAGTGTTATTTAAACCATGGTTTATTATATCTCTGAAATGATATTAAGACATTTCAATGATGTTTTACTATTATGTCAAGACGATATAAGAAAAACGTTATGCTAATATTTTACAAAAATATCATGAATACGTCATTTGGATGATTTTAAGATTATTAGGGAATATCATTATAACGTTTTATATTTGTATATAAACTTTTGCTTATAATATCTGAACAATGATATAGAGATATTTAAATGATGTTTTATAATTGTCAGGATGATGAAATAAAAACGTTACATTGATGTCATGAAAACGTCATTAAAATGTTTGTAAGACCATGTCGTAATAACATTATTTCAAAAATATCACTGTCATGTTTTACATAACATTTTTATTATGTTTGAAAAAACATAAATGTGTTTGCTGGGTAAGACCGTCTGTGTGAGCGGCCATTTTGAAAAGGAAATCAAAAGAAAACAACCTTTGGGCACGGGCACTTAATCTGGCATAGAAATTTGTCTCAAAGCTCATAATTATGAACCAGTGCTGTTAGGGAGCGTCTCAAAAGTCGGGTACGTTCTAGGCGCAAAAGAACGTTCCCGTGGGCACACGTCCGCAATCCATTGGAACGCCAGAACGTTCTGCTGGACTGCGACAGTGTGCCGATCTACGGGAACATTCCTGCACGAGTGAATACGCGCGTTAGCATTTTGGACGTTCCAACGCAAGCACCCAGATTTGCTACAGTCTTCCAGAAACCTCTTGTCAAGAAAGTTGTAAATTCTGGAAATGCAAAACGTATGACGCAAGCCCGGTGCTTAAGCGGGATGGTGACAACGCAAAGAGTCAGAGATTATATTTCTTTACTAGTTATTTATTCGGCGTGGTGTGGATGAAATTTACAGTATTTACACTTTTCAAAACGACAGTCACTAATAATATATTATGGCTTTCTGTAAATAAAAGAAAAACAAATATTAAATCCATCGAAATTCAGTTATCCATTCAAAATATTATACACAAATTCTGTATCTTTAATAAAACAGTTAATCTAATCTAAAGCCAATTTCACTTCAGCAATCATTCTTAAAATAAAATCTTACAATCATTTTAAGGTTAAATACACTTACCGGCGCAGTTGTAGTTTCTCTACCTATGCCTCACGGAGACTGACGGCTTACCGACTGAAGATAGGGGCCTAATAAACGCAGCCCGGCAATATCAATAATTAAACAGCAAAGTAAAGTGTGGCTTCAAGGATTGCAAGAAGTGAAATGCACTATATCCTACTTGCTTACTCTCCAGGAAAATGTCTAGGAATCTCCGGAATGTTCACGCCCATGTGCCTATAGCCGTTAAGAGGTGCATTTAAATCGTCCGCCTTATGCAAATTATGCAGTTAAAGAACGCTAGCGGGCGCAAAGTGATCAACGCTGGCGGCGTTGTTCAACTTACTTCGCCTACTGTGCAGTACAAGTTCCAAGCTTTTATATACAAAGAAAATAAACCAGGTAAACATTAGGTGTATTATACAGGGGCCTGGCAGCGTAGTTAGTCTGGCTGGTCACACTCGGATGAAATTTTTGAAGCGGAGGTGCAAAAACAGGAAAAGAAAGAGGAAACAAGAAGAAAAGGAGGCCAGAAAATGAGAAGACAAAGCAAGAAAAACAAGTTCAGAAACTGCTCAAGCAGAAGGAAAAGGAAAAACAAAAACAAACACTCAAAAAGGACAACACAAATGGTACAAGAAAACGAAAGCTTGTGGACTATGACCGGGATGACATGAACAATTACTGTGCTCATTGTGAAGGATTTTTTGAGGATGCTGAGATGAAGATCAAGATCAAGAGGAATGGTGGCAAAGACTGGTTCCATGAATCATGTTCAGGACTGTTTGGTCGTTTGACTGAATTATAGATATAATGTGTATTCCAACTGTGTGGGCTAGGTATATTTCCCCACACAATCGTATGTTTCTCGGTTCAAAATTAATGGGGGGGTTTTTTCAACTGTATTTGTAAATTTGACCAACACTGATGTTATGTTTGATGAAACAAAGGCATCAGAATTCTGAATTCTGAATTCTCTTCCAGATTACAAGCAAACCACTAGAAAACAACTTCTTGATTATTCTTTGTGATAAATAAAATTAGCTTTGATGCTATTTTCATAATAACTATGGTGTCTCTGTGTTTTTGTATGTTCCATTTACCCCATTCTTTCGGGGTAAATGGAACACCAAGGTCACTGATAATTTTGGCTCCCCCTTTATATAGCAGCCGGTTCCACGATATATAGATTGGTATATATTGGTATAGATTCTATCCGGCCAGTCGTCATCAGGCAAGCTCGGTGATCGAGAGGTAAGACGTCTGCACTAGTAAGCAGGAGGTCGTGGGTTCGAATCCCGCCCGAGTCGCCTGTGTAGTTTTTCACAGACACTCGGAAAGCACTGAGCATACAGTGCTATACACACGTCGGTGTAGGGCAAAATTAAATCAATTGTTTATCTCCCGACGCAAGAATTTCACCAATCTATATAGGATTCTAGCCGGCAAATCGTCATCGGGCAAGCTCGGTGGTCCTCACTACAAGGGAAATACAAGTACGCAGGGAAGAAACAAATACATGGACCATACATCACATACTTTATGTGACACTGTAAAAGTATAGGTATCAACTAATTTTTATCTTAAAATTATGTAGTAAGATGATCCAGAGATGGATAAATTAAACAGCTTGATAAGACAGCAAATATGAGGTTTAACCTGTGCTGTTATATCGCATATATCTGACATCCAAGAAAAACCTGATAAACATATTATATAAAATTATAATTATTAGATACATGTGTACAATCTTAACCCATACATCATTACACTTACAGTAACTGTGTTACATGTACAGAAAATATTTAATTTTAAATGTTGCCATGGCCTGAAACCTACATGTTTTATGTCAATAAATCCTACTCATTTTACACTATTATTATATATGATCTACTCACCAGCTGATGACAATTTAACTTCAAATGTTTGATGACAAAACTCCCAAAAGTTTACACTTAACGCTGCTACGGGAAATATGACCGTCTGACGCGCGCGCGAAAACTCCCGGCCGCTTCACTCCAAAACAAGTAAACAAAACCCATGCACTGCATAAATTATTGGTTAAATCTAATTCGAATATAAAATCTACACTGGCTTTGGCTTTAAATAATGTTACAATAATTAGTGTGATGTTATAAACATCCTTCATCATACCGATTCAGAAATTTTTTGGCACTACCTCATCACTCATACATCGGCATCCGAGGACGGTAAATCATGAAATCATGAAATGCGCCCTCAATCGTCCCAAATTAAATGAAACTAACGCAATAATATTAAATACCCCTAAAAACCTAAATCACCATAATTATAAGAAAAACTAGAGATTCGAGTTTGTTTACACAAACTCTAGGTGTTCGGGAGGAAGTAAAGGTCAAATTGGGGTCACCTTTGTGTAAAATTGTTTTGACAAATAACGATCTGTACAATGGTGCAAATATTGTGAATTTACCTCTTGTGGAAGATTTTGTTTTAAATATTAAACTTTGACTTCCGGTTTAGACAGGAAGTAAAGGTCAAATTGGGTGCACTTTGTGTAAAATTGTTTTGACAATTAACGATCTGTACAATGGTACAAAAATTGTGAATTTACCTCTTGTGGTTGTTGAGATATGATTTTTTTTAATATTAAACTTTGACTTCCGGTTTGGACAGGAAGTAAGGTCAAATTGGGTTCACCTTTTTGTAAATATTTTTTGACAATTAACGACCTGTACAATGGTACAAAAATGTTAATTTAGCTCTTGTAGTTGTTGAGATACGATTTTTTTTAAATATTAAACTTTGACTTCCGGTTTGGACAGGAAGTATGGTCAAATTGGGGTCACATTTTTGTAAATATTTTTTGACAATTAACGACCTGTACAATGGTTTAAAAATTGTGAATTTACCCCTTGTGGTTGTTGAGATATGATTTTTTTTAATATTAAACTTTGACTTCCGGTTTGTACAGGAAGTAAAGGTCAACTTGGGGTCATGTTTTTGTAAATATTTTTGACAATTAACAATCTGTACAATGGTGCAAAAAATGTTAATTTACCTCTTGTGGTTGTTGAAATATGATTTTTTTAAATATTAAACATTGACTTCCGGTTTGGAAAGGAAGTAAGGTCAAATTGGGGTCACCGTTTTGTAAATATTTTTTGACAATTAACGATCTGTACAATGGTACAAAAATTGTGAATTTACCTCTTGTGGTTGTTGAGATATAATTTTTTTTAAATATTAAACTTTGACTTCCGGTTTAGACAGGAAGTAAGGTCAAATTGGGGTCACCTTTTTGTAAATATTTTTTGACAATTAACGATCTGTACAATGGTGCAAAAACTGTGAATTTACCTCTTGTGGTTGTTGAGATATGATTTTTTGTATATATTAACCTTTGACTTCCGGTTTGGACAGGAAGTAAAGGTCAAATTGGGGTCACCTTTTTGTAAATATTATTTGACAATTAAGGATCTGTACAATGGTGAAAGAATTGTGAATTTATCTTGTGTGGTTGTTGAGATATGATTTTTTTAAATATTAAACTTTGACTTCCGGTTTGGACAGGAAGTAAGGTCAAATTGGGGTCACTCACAACTCGTGTTTCATCTACTTGTTAAGTTCTAAGTACATGCCAAGTTTCAAGTTCAGGTGAAGTTTGCAAGTATGTGTTTGTTACCGGACAGTTATTGGGGAGAAGAAGAAGTAAAACAAAAAAAACGAACAAAAACAATAGGTGTTACGGGCATATGCCCTAACACCTAATTACATTTTGTAGATGTACTGGAAAGTCTTATATTGTAGGCACAACATCTGCTCTGACAGTCTGACCCTTCTAACTGCCGTTTGACCTGTTCTATTTTAAAGCACGATTCTGCGAAGCAGTCTGAACAAAGCACATACACAACACACATACTCATGTTATACTGCGGGACATGTACCGTACAAATGCCGCATTCAATGAGAACGGTGTAAATTTATATGCATTTTCCCACAAAATTATTCAGGTTTGTTATATTGAGAGGTGGATGACTTGAGAAAGGAACATTTGTGACCCAATATCATGTTTAAAAAAAAGGAGAAATTTTCCCCGTTCATTTCATTCCGTTATGTTGTAGGCCTATATTTAACTCCGTATATTATTGCTGTGTATACGTATTCTGTGCACGCGTGATATGGGCTATTCGTACACACAGGGAATAGTAATTCAACATATTATTGTTTCACTTAACCTTCCGGTTTCGACCGGAAGAAAAGGTCAGATTTGGGTCACGTCTAAAAACGAAAAATCACACAATTCAATATCTTTCAGATGGTGCAAAGTATGTGAAAATATCTTTTGTGGTTCATGAGATATACTATTTTGAAATATTAAACTTTGATTTAGCGTAATTCGAAACATGATAACATAATCATGACGTCACAGCAAACGGTTTCGTCAGCTTGTTATGTTCTGATCATGTGTTAAGTTTGAAGGCTGTAAATGCTTAGCAAGTATGCCTTTGTTGCCGGACAAGCGCCACTGAGAAGAAGTAACAGACTAGACGTGCAGTGTTTGTCAATAACAAACACGCAGGTGTTCGGGACGTTAAAATGATGACCGTCATCAATTCGAAGTGTTGGAGAAAGTCAAACGTTAACGTCTGTTGGTGCAAAAACTAAATTTACCTCTTGTGGTTGTTGAGATGATTTTTTAAATATTAAACTTTGACTTCCAGTTTGGACAGGAAGTAAGGTCAAAGTGGGGTCACTCACAACTCGTGTTACATCTGCTTGTTAATTTATAAGTATAATTATGCCAAGTTTCAAGTTCATGACAAGTTTGCAAGTATGTGTTTTTGCGAACAGTCACGGGGGAGAAGAAGAAGTAAAACTAGACGGCAGTGTTTGTGATATTACAAACACATAGGTGTTCGAGTTTTGTCAGGGCAGTGATGATGACGTCAGAATGTTTTTTCTAATAAACTTTTCATTATGATTTTTTTAATATTAAACTTTGACTTCCGGTTTAGACAGGAAGTAAAGGTCAAATTGGGGTCACCTTTGTGTAAATATTTTTCGACAATTAACAATCAGTACAATGGTGCAAAAATTAAATTTACCTCTTGTGGTTCTTGAGATATGATATTTTTTAAATATTAAACTTTGACTTCCAGTTTGGACAGGAAGTAAGGTCAAATTGGGGTCACCTTTGTGGAAGTGGAAGTGAAATGCTAGGACATCACAAATTCTTGTCACAAATTCTGTTTCATCTACAAGTTTGCAAGTATGTGTTTTTTGTAGACAATCTAGAAGAAGAAGAAGAAGAAGAAGAAGAAGAAGAAGAAGAAGAAGAAGAAGAAGAAGAAGAAGAAGAAGAAGAAGAAGAAGAAGAAGAAGAAGAAGAAGAAGAAGAAGAAGAAGAAGAAGAAGAAGAAGAAGAAGAAGAAGAAGAAGAAGAAGAAGAAGAAGAAGAAGAAGAAGAAGAAGAAGAAGAAGAAGAAGAAGAAGAAGAAGAAGAAGAAGAAGAAGAAGAAGAAGAAGAAGAAGAAGAAGAAGAAGAAGAAGAAGAAGAAGAAGAAGAAGAAGAAGAAGAAGAAGAAGAAGAAGAAGAAGAAGAAGAAGAAGAAGAAGAAGAAGAAGAAGAAGAAGAAGAAGAAGAAGAAGAAGAAGAAGAAGAAGAAGAAGAAGAAGAAGAAGAAGAAGAAGAAGAAGAAGAAGAAGAAGAAGAAGAAGAAGAAGAAGAAGAAGAAGAAGAAGAAGAAGAAGAAGAAGAAGAAGAAGAAGAAGAAGAAGAAGAATTTATTTCTTTGTTGAAAATGACGTAGAGATTTTTAGATGGTGCGGAGAGTCCATTTTCAGTCAGAGGTAAATTGAAGATGACTGGAGAGTCGGGACGAAAGGAGATATTTTGAAGTTAAGAAAATGGCAGACGACATCCCTCTTCGTGGAGAAGCAGAGGAAAGTTTTGGATTAATGTCAAATGTTGACGCCGAAGGTCGGATTGTAGAAGACGAAGAGAGGGAGGACGAAGTCCTTGAAAAGAAGCGTGGAAAGTTCGGGGGTCGATCCAACGGCCGGTGTTGAAATCCAGGAGATGACGAACGAGTTTGATCCCGCACGCCGTAAGCCGCACAGGAGGAGACGCATCACCATCAGCTGTAAAACTAGCAAATTGGCCATTTAAGGGTAAATTTAGGACATGGTTGATAGAGACTGGTTGCGTTTCGATGCGAGCTCTGGACGCCGTCCAAGCACGCAAGATCTCACTGTAATAAACGGGGAGACTGGTATAAATTTAGGATCAGTTTTTAAAAGGAAGAGCTGGTAATCAAACCCAAGTTTTTTATATTGTTTGAGAAAAAGACTGCCGAGAAAAAAGGCGGGATGGGAGCGTAGGTTAAGAAAACGCTGGATGGTGGTGAATCTAAAAGTGAGAATGCGTGCTTGGAGGCATGCAAGACCCATTCCCCCCCTGTCGGGTTTTTGAAAGAGAACTTGTTTTTTTAAGTAGTGTCGTTTATTGGACCAGACGAAATCGACAAGAATGTTCTGGAGTTCACTTAGGACATTTTTCGGAGGGGAGAGAACAGCCAAACAGTGAAAGATTTTAGAAGCGGCGAGCTGATTGGCTAAGAAAATGTTGCCCTTGAATGAAAGTGAAGCGGAAAGTCTAGACCAAGAAGAGAGAGTTTTATTTAATTTGTCTTTACATTTCTCCCAGTTTTGTTTAACGTAATTGTTTGTGTTTCCCAAGTGAACCCCTAGAAAGGGAAGCCCCTCACTATTCCAAGAGAAATTAAGTGGTTTGTCGTTTCGTCCGGTCCAGGAGCCGACCCAGACCCTGGGACTTTTGTGTATTTAAACTTGCAGCAGAGGCCCGACTGAAGAGGCTATACGCCTCTTCCACCTCTTTGAAGCCCGAATCGGAGGTGACGAATATGGACACGTCGTACGAAAATTCAGTGCTCGGAAGGTGAAAACTAATATTAGTTAATTTTGTTCTTAATTTATTGAGTAAAGGCTCAATAGCGATTGTATAAAGTAGGCCCGAGAGTGGGCATCCCTGTCGTATCCCTTTTCAAAGGAAAGGGGACAGTCAGGAGCCTGAAACTTTACAAGGCTCTCGGCACCTCCGTACAAGATTTGTAGATAAGAAATAAAACGAGCACCGAAGCCCATGGCTCTCATTGTATTAAAAAGATAGCCGTGATCAACATTATCGAAGTCTTTCTTCTGATCAAGGTTGATCACGGCTAGAGGAACATCATTTGAGTTAGAGTAGAAAATTATGTCTCGAATGAGATTAATGTTATCATAAATCGAACGTCCTGGGACGCAATAACTTTGGTATTCTTTGATGACGCTGCCAATGGATTGTTTCAGCCTGTTGGCAAGCAACAGCAAAATTTTATAATCAGTGTTTAGAAGGGAGACAGGGCGCCAATTTGCGATGTCGGCCAAGTCTCCCTTCTTAGGGAGCAGAGTGATGACAGCTCTACGAAAAGAAAGAGGTAACGACCCAGAACAAACAGAAGATTGCAGAACTGAAAGAAAGTCATCTTTTAATATAGGCCAGAAGGATGAGAAAAATTCGGATGTGAGTCCGTCAAGCCCGGTCGTTTTGTCTTTGCCAAGTTGCTTGACAGCGAGGTTAAGTTCTTCGAGAGACAGAGGACTATCAAGGTCCTCTGCATCATCGGAGTCTAGTTTAATTATATCTGTTAATAAATAATCGAGGGCACTCTCGTCAGTTGGAACTCGGCTGTAAAGTGTTTTATAAAAGTCGCGGATATGCGCTTTTATATCACCTGGGTCTTCGGAGACAAGACCAGAAGGGAGACGGATATGAGAGATATGTTTAGAGAGGGAGTTTGATTTCTCAAGATTGAAGAAATAAGTGGAGCACGAGTCAGTCTCATTTGTATGTTTAAAACGAGATCTGACGAGAGCGCCCTGTGCTTCAGTTTTCAGAAGATAGTTTAAATTGTTTCTTTGTTCGGCAAGGGTATCTCTAGTTTGAGGCGTTATGTCTGGCGCAGACTGAAGTTCATCAATTTTTTTGTTTATTTCTAGAAAAGCATTTCGTTTTTCTTTGGCGATTTTGGAGCCGTACATTTGGCTTAAAGATTTAATGTGCGACTTCCCGAAGTCCCACCAAGAAGCGAGACTAGGGAAGTCGCACTTTTTCGCTTTCCAATCTGTCCAAAATTGCGTTATGATATTGCGATAATATTTATCTTCAAGTAGAGAGTTATTAAAATGCCAATAGGCGCTACCCTTCCGATTTTGGGAGGGGAGTTTAATAACAAGGGTGACCGCAGAGTGGTCAGACAAAGAACAGGGAACAATATGACATGTTTGAATGGATGACATAATACTAGAATGAACGTAAAACGATCCAGCCTGGTTCGAAACGCCACACACGCTGGAGGGATTGTTTCTATGCCAGGTGAATTTTGTTCTAATGGGTTCAGTCTGCGCCAGGCATCATAAAGAGACAATCCATTGACAGCGTCTTTTAGAGCCATGGACACTTTATATCGGCGTTCGATGGGCATACACAGACGATCAATGGCCGGGTTATCGGTACAATTAAAGTCACCTCCAGTTATGACGACACCGTCACCGCAGCTGGAACAGTGGTCCCGAAGGGAAATAATAGCATTAATAGGGTTAATGGCATTTTGGTCATTCTGCGGAATTAAAGTATTATAAATATGATAAGTAATGTTTTCAAAGTTAATTTTTGAGTACAAAATATACCCATCAAAAACGGCACAAGAAGATAGAATATCAATATTATTATTTTTGATTAAAGTAGTGACTCCCGAGCCTCGAGTAGGGCCCGGGGAGCAAAAAGGGGTGTGGGACCACAAGTTCCAGCAATGATTTTTTTCGTTTAACGTGTACGTTTCTTGTAAAAGAACAATATCCGGGTTAGAAATAATTTTTTCCACATAAGTTTGAAAGGAGGCGTTCAGAGTGGGAGCGGAACAGCCTCCGGTGTTTAAGGTGAGCAGTGACAGTGCCTTCATAAGGGCAAACAAAACAGAGTTATGGGCACACATAATGAAAAACAAAGAAAAACACTAATGAATAGAAAGACAGAAAAGGAGACAAAATTTATTTATTTAGAGTTTTTACAAGTTTCTGGATCCTCTGCTGCATGTTTTTATTGAGCAGGGGATTGTTACGTAAGGGTTTTAATTGTTTTACTAGACCGGGAATATTGTTAGTGAATTTTCTGGCAACTGATTTAGGTATTTTACGAGCTTTTACAGAAGACAGGAAATTAATAAGTTCAGTTTCAGAGAGGGGGCCTTTGGAGATGGGAAGATGCTCAGCCAGGAGATCATCGTCTGTCTGAGTATCTTCCCCCCACATGGAGTCAGTGTCGGTGTTTTGTTCCATGACGGTGGAGGATGGAGTAGGGGAAAGGGGAGTCTGGGAATCTAGAGCTTGGGAGAGGGAGGGGTGTCACCATTATTCGTTTTACCAATTTCTATTTTATGTGATTGTTTATCATTAATGGTGACCCCGGTTCAAACGACCTAATAAATGAATAATATTAGACAGAAAGGACTGAAAAGCAACACACAAGGATTTAATATATAAACTTAGAAGATTTTAATTAAACATATTTGTATTAATATTTATATTAATATTTACAATTTATTTACAATGGACATATGAATAATATCTAGGTGTCACACAGATTTCGTTTACGTTTCTTTTCTATGAAGATTTGTCACTCAGACATATGTGCTATTCAAACTTCTAGCTTTGCATAGTGAAGAGGATAAATAAGACTAATTGCGGTGACACCATGTGAATTTCTCTACTGAATAGTAATAATTATATATATATACATTAACAAGACCTTATCTTGTCAACTTATATATATATATATATATATACATATATATGTTCCGAACCCGCCTGGCAGTATGTCTCTCACAGGACAGCGTTGGATGAATGACGTAGATGTAATGCCTCAGTAGTTTAGTTGTCAATTGGAGATGTGGCCTCTTTTCAAGCAGGCAAGGTGGTCACCCTGAACATACAGCCATCTATTAACATAAGATAATAAACCAAAACCTAAAAAGTATTTTGTTCTACAAAATATTCGATTCCAAGAAATGAATTCATTAACCACCATCTTTACACAATTAAATTCAATCAACTTTCCGTTTACATTCTAGTACTCGGGTATTTTACTTACGCAAAGAACATTCTTCGTTTTAACTTAACCATGGCTAGTTTAAATGTGACCCAGTATGTCATTACGTGGATTAAAGTTACATCATTTCAAACACATCATTTTCTAGATTCTCAAAATTACAGTATGAATAATATGTAATATCAGTCAATTTTAAATAATCTATCCATAAAACTTACGGTTGTTAAATGTTGGTGAAACTTCTTGATGCCGGGCTGAGTGTTGTTGTTATGATCGTAATGTGAACGGGAAATCGGGACTGCTGTTGAAGATCTTAGATGTCTTTTGGCACTGTATTTGCCTAACTGAAAATTTTGCTTAATTTATAGTGGCTGTATTCCACGTATAAATCAGCCAACCTGCTGTACCAGGTGTCTTCAGGCAGTTGATACCGTTTTACATACGCACACTCAGACCTCAATCGATGTTTCTTGATCAAGAGTTTGGATCGATCTCCCAAACTGTATATCTATCTCTCCCTCTAGCAAACCCCTCGTCAAACCCCACACAACAATACCACTATAACTACAATAGATTTGGACAATACCAACGATTATTCTAACAATAAACACGTTACACAACATTACGCAGTTAACGCAGCTTAGACGCCTGAAGCTTGAGTGGCTGAGCAAAAACTTGCGGGAATTTATTTATCGTTGATTGGCTAAAAACTTTGAGTCGATACCACTTTGAATAGGTGTGTTCAGGTTATACCAAAATATAGAAGGGTGCAACAAAATATAATTTTAAAAAAAATCTCGGTGTGACAATTCACCCCCTATTTTACAAGAAAATGTTCCACATTTTCTTTTAGCGTACAATTAAACTATACATTACGGCTGAGGAAGTCCGCGCCAACGTTGTCGATTCCTTTTATTGAGACTATTCTCATGCGATATGGTTGCATTGCCAAAGCCCAGCGCATTATACGTGCGTTCGCTACTTTAGCTTTCTGCATGTAAATAAGGGGTTGGTGATCCGTTTCAACAATGAACGACTTTCCGTAGAGATAAGTTTGAAATTTCTGAACTCCCCAGACTAGGGCTAGACACTCTTTCTCTATGGATGAATATGCTCGCTCACGACTTAGCAGCTTTCGGCTCGCATATGCTATAGGGAAAGGTATACCCTCTTGTTCCTGTAGAAGGATCGCACCTATGCCAAGATTCGATGCGTCGGTACGTAGAATAAATGTATTCTCAAAGTCTGGCAGCATTAAGATAGGAGCACTGGATAAGCATTGCTTAAGTTTTTCAAACGCCATTTGTTGACTATCTGTCCAATCAATCTTATTGGGTTCCTTGTTTTTCGTTTTGTCAGTTAACGGCACTGCTATTGCTGCATAGTTGGGAATGAACTTACGATAGTAACCAGATAATCCTAGAAAAGATCGTAGTTGTTTCTTAGTTACTGGCTGCGGCGCTTGCTTGATTTTCTCAATCTTGTTCTGTTGTGGAGATAATGTGCAATTGCCTACTGTATGGCCAAGATACTCAATGGTGTTCATGCCAATTGAACATTTGCTAGGGCGTGCAGTTAGTCTAGCTTTTAGGTAAAACTTGTAGCTTTGCATGGTGAGAATGATAAGTAAGACTAATTGCGGTGACACCATGTAAGAATCTCAATTGAGTAGTAGTAATTAGTTCTGAAAAGAACTGGGGGTACAACTCGACGTTTCGATCAGTATGCTCTGATCGTCCTCAGGAGTCTAGCTTTTCTTAGTCTATTTAATAGTGTTGTCAGAATCTTGATATGCATTTCCCAAGATTGTGTATGTATGAGAATGTCATCGATGTAATTATCTACATACTCTAGATCTTTAGTTAGGGTTCTCATGATGCGGCTAAAGGTAGCTGGCGCGTTGACAAGACCAAAGGGCATGACCTTAAATTGATAAAGGCCGCTGGGGGCTATAAATGCAGTTTTATCCTTAATTTTGGGATTCATGGGAACCTGCCAATAACCTTTCGTTAAGTCAATTTTTGTGAAATAATGACACTTCGCTAGGCGAGAAAATATCTGTTCTTGATTTGGGATTGGCTCTGCATCAAAAATTGTGACCTTGTTTAGTTTTCGAAAATCGATACAGAAACGATTCGACCCATCGGGTTTTTTCACTAGTACTATTGGGGACGCGTAAGGTGATTCTGATCGTTCGATTATATTCATTTGTAGCATGTTAGTGATTTCTGTGTTCACGGTATCGATTAATGCGTATGGTAGAGGGTAAGGTTTGCTTCGAATCGGTTCTTCAGATTTAACCTTAATATCGTGATATCCTAGATTTGTTTTCCCTGGTAAATCTGTGAGTACGTCGCTAAAACTATAAAGCACACGTTTTGTTTCTCGAATTTGATCTGTAGAAAGATCTGCACTGATTTCGATGTCTTCAATAGTTTCTTTTGCTTCTAACGGTGGTAGTAAAAGCATGTCGTCATTATCAACTCTTGCGTCTTCGATCGGTTCGTCATCATTACAATCTTGTTCGCATTCTATTACTGCTACACATACAGATTCGAGTACATTGGCATGTGATTGTGTATAGACGAGAGATGAAGTAGTTTCAGATCGTGGTATATACTTCTTAAGTAGGTTTGCATGGAATATCTTATGCTTACCGAATAAATCAATTCGATAATCAACATGACCTATCTTATCAATCACAGGAAACGGCCCTTTCCATTGAAGGAGTAGTTTATTATTATCTGTCGGTAGTAGTAGTAGAACTAAATCACCGGGATTGAAACTTCGCATCCTAGCTTTCCGATTATAGTATTTCTTGCTGCGTTCGAAGGACTTCTTTATAGCGTCGTGTGCAATTTTACATGTTTCATCGATACGTTCTCGAAGGTCCAGTACGTATTGATAAGTAGTGCGAACCTCTTCGTTTTCGTTTTTACGACCTGTCCATAATTCTTTGAGGATTGATATTGGTCCACGGACACTACGACCATATAACAATTCGAATGGCGCAAATCCAGTACTTTCTTGCGGTGAGTCTCGATATGCGAAAAGT
The DNA here is from genome assembly GCA_029582265.1 of Zoroaster sp. YZ-2022. NCBI lineage: Eukaryota > Metazoa > Echinodermata > Asteroidea > Forcipulatida > Zoroasteridae > Zoroaster > Zoroaster sp. YZ-2022. Next base: position 32,063,594 of record CM055831.1, read on the forward strand.
AAAGGACCTACGTACCTGTCCCAGTCGCGGGGTTTTTCGGCACATAGACGTTTAAGCATTTGCTTTAAGGTACCGTTAAAACGTTCTACAAGCCCGTTACAAGCTGGATGATACGGTGTAGTTGTAAGTTGCCGAATTGAGAGGAGCCGACTAATTTCGCGCATTAGATCTGACGTAAATTGACTTCCTTGATCGGTTAGAATCTCGCATGGAATTCCTACACGAGTAAAAATATCCACCATAGCTTCGGCGACGGTTGTGGTTTCAATGTTGCGGAGAGGAATTGCCTCTGGGTAGCGGGTAGCATAGTCCACGAGCGTTAATATATATCGATTACCCTTTTCAGATACGGGATATATTGGACCTATAAGATCGATTGCTACGCGTTGAAACGGCGTGTCGATTATTGGCATTTGACCAAGTGGAACCTTTGTGACTCTACCTTTTTTAACAGTACGTTGACAAATATCACAAGACCTACAAAACCTGGTTGTGTCTGCTTGAACACCCGGCCAAAAGAATTGACTCAAAATTTTATCCGAGGTTTTTCTGACACCTTGATGACCACCAAATATTGATTCATGTGCTATTTTCATGATATAACTGCGAAATTTAGAGGGGATGACCAGTTGATGACAGGGCTGACCAAACTGATAACTAGGTGATTTAAACTCACGGTATAATAGACCATCTGACCAATAGAATGTGGTAGTTGAACCATTTCTAGTTCTTTTCTCATCTTTGTTGGATGCTAATTCTCTAATACGTATCAAAGAGGGATCACTTCGTTGAGCTTGTTTAATTTGCTCACTATCAATTTCAGGAAGCTCTTCAGGTACCTTCAATTTCCTCATAGGTTTTTCATTTCGTAATTTTTGAGATCTTGTCTCTACTGCATTGATTTGTACCAACTCTGACACTTGGATTTCTATGTCAGTATGTTCAGGGTATCTCCACTCAATGTTAGGGTCTCTGGGGTCTCTTGCACCTGCAATATTACCAATTATGACTTCGTATACTGGATTAGGCATACATAGGGCCTCACATGACCCAACAAAATACGGGGTATTTAGAGTGACTCTGGCTATTTTGGCTTGGCGAATGGTACCATCTATCAAGACACATGACCTTTCTTGACCTGTCAATTGCCCTTCTTGTATTAGATCTTGTTTAACCACGACACCACTACAACCACTATCACGAAGGACTGTGACTCTCTTACCATTTATGACACCTTCAATAACTGGCATACCTGTGGGGTTTTTATCCCGGCATGCAGCGCTCATTACAGGTAACTCATTACCGCATTTTAATTCAACGTATCCATCACGAGTACAACAAGGACCTAGCAGATGAGGTGTTATCATACATGCCACTTTCTCAAATTGCTGTGTAGATTGTGATGTGCTGCTTGCATGGTTGTTTTCACTATGTGGATTCATTAAGGTATGTGATTGTTCTATAGATGTATCACCCATAATACCAGTTAACGCAGAAGCTATAATGTTTGCTACCTTAGTAAAGTCTTTGGGTCTACTCCTGCAATCACGTGCTATGTGACCTACTTTGTGACATATGTAGCAAGTTCGTGTATATCTACTATCACCAGTACGCATGTTTTGATTGTGGTACGTTTTGGGCGCATTGGGCGAGTTATAGTGCGCTCTAGTGTCTGTTTTAGTGTCTACTCTGCGCTGGAAGTTACTTGGGACAGATTTCTTATTTGGAGCGCTTTGAATTTGTCCAAAATTACCATGTGCATCAGCGTATTGTTCAGCTAAGCGTGACATTGCAGCTGCTGTACTTGGCTTTCGTTCGTTTAAAAACAATCTAAGCTGTTCGCTGCTACTGTTCAAAAACTGCTCTCGCAGTATGAGATCTTTGATACTATCGTATGTCTTTTCAGACTTATCCATCTCAACCCAACGAGTGAATATGCAGTCTAGGCGGGCTACAAACTGTGGAGCAGTTTCTCCTTGTTCAGGTCTGGCATATCTAAATTTCTGCCTAAATCCTATCGCTGTGAGGTGGAAGCGTTTTAGCAAGGCATCCTTCAATGAATCATAGTTATTTGCATCATCTACGGCTAACCGCGAGTATACATCTAACGCTTTGCCTTTCAATAATGCACTGAGATTTATGGCCCATTCATCGTGTTCCCAACATTGTGTTGCTGCATAATGCTCGAATCTCTGAATATATGCGTCTAGGTGGCAATTTAGGAGCTTTTGCTTTGATTCGAGTATGACCGTTATGTGATGTATTAAGTGAAACATCTGCAATGCTCGGCTCGTGCCTTAGTGTTTCTAGTCGTAATTGCATATCTAGTATCTCTCGATCTTGACGGCGCATTTCCAATTGATGTGCTCTAGAGTCGCGATCTAACCGTTCCTTTTCTTTGCGTTCTTCGCGAACGAAATCTAACAGTTCTCTGCCACTTAAATCACACGCTTCAGCAACCACTTTCAATTTCTCATAATCCACATCCATTTTCACATTACCCGGTATCAACTTACCCTTAGTCAGTTGAGGACAGCAGTTGGGGACAGTGGGGACTGTTAATTTGCAACACTCGGCCTGTATCGATATCAGAATATACCACAATGTTATAATGTACAACATAGTTTTCAATACAACTTACAAATTCCTTATGTTACCTTTCTTTCTGTCTGAGTTTCGTTTTGCATTATTCATTTCTCGGACAAGCCCCCATAAATGTCACCATTATTCGTTTTACCAATTTCTATTTATGTGATTGTTTATCATTAATGGTGACCCCGGTTCAAACGACCTAATAAATGAATAATATTAGACAGAAAGGACTGAAAAGCAACACACAAGGATTTAATATATAAACTTAGAAGATTTTAATTAAACATATTTGTATTAATATTTATATTAATATTTACAATTTATTTACAAGGGACATATGAATAATATCTAGGTGTCACGCAGATTTCGTTTACGTTTCTTTTCTATGAAGATTTGTCACTCAGACATATGTGCTATTCAAACTTCTAGCTTTGCATAGTGAAGAGGATAAATAAGACTAATTGCGGTGACACCATGTGAATTTCTCTACTGAATAGTAATAATTATATATATATACATTAACAAGACCTTATCTTGTCAACTTATATATATATATATATATATACATATATATGTTCCGAACCCGCCTGGCAGTATGTCTCTCACAGGACAGCGTTGGATGAATGACGTAGATGTAATGCCTCAGTAGTTTAGTTGTCAATTGGAGATGTGGCCTCTTTTCAAGCAGGCAAGGTGGTCACCCTGAACATACAGCCATCTATTAACATAAGATAATAAACCAAAACCTAAAAGTATTTTGTTCTACAAAATATTCGATTCCAAGAAATGAATTCATTAACCACCATCTTTACACAATTAAATTCAATCAACTTTCCGTTTACATTCTAGTACTCGGGTATTTTACTTACGCAAAGAACATTCTTCGTTTTAACTTAACCATGGCTAGTTTAAATGTGACCCAGTATGTCATTACGTGGATTAAAGTTACATCATTTCAAACACATCATTTTCTAGATTCTCAAAATTACAGTATGAATAATATATAATATCAGTCAATTTTAAATAATCTATCCATAAAACTTACGGTTGTTAAATGTTGGTGAAACTTCTTGATGCCGGGCTGAGTGTTGTTGTTATGATCGTAATGTGAACGGGAAATCGGGACTGCTGTTGAAGATCTTAGATGTCTTTTGGCACTGTATTTGCCTAACTGAAAATTTTGCTTAATTTATAGTGGCTGTATTCCACGTATAAATCAGCCAACCTGCTGTACCCAGGTGTCTTCAGGCAGTTGATACCGTTTTACACATACGCACACTCAGACCTCAATCGATGTTTCTTGATCAAGAGTTTGGATCGATCTCCCAAACTGTATATCTATCTCTCCCTCTAGCAAACCCCTCGTCAAACCCCACACAACAATACCACTATAACTACAATAGATTTGGACAATACCAACGATTATTCTAACAATAAACACGTTACACAACATTACGCAGTTAACGCAGCTTAGACGCCTGAAGCTTGAGTGGCTGAGCAAAAACTTGCGGGAATTTATTTATCGTTGATTGGCTAAAAACTTTGAGTCGATACCACTTTGAATAGGTGTGTTCAGGTTATACCAAAATATAGAAGGGTGCAACAAAATATAATTTAAAAAAAAATCTCGGTGTGACAAGGGGGAATTGCTCGTCATGGGGCTCGACACCCTTGCAAGTTTTCTGGGTGGGGATGGTGATTTTAGTGTGATTAGGCGAACTTTGGAGGCATATGAACAACTAGCGCGCATTTGCTCTTTCACTTCCGCGACGAAGTCCACAACACGGGATAAGTGCTGCTAAACGATGCAACATTATCAAACTTTCCTCTGTACGTGAAAAGTGGTTTATTGTTTCTAACTTCCTCGCCCGGCATTTTAAAATTTAACATTTTTCCTTCTGAATGATTGTACTTTCAAAATGAATTTCACTGGGGAAAATAGGGCTTTTTTAAATTTAAAAACGGGTGTAAACTCGCAGAATTTGCGTTTCCTATGGAGGTCAACACGAATTTGACTGTTTTCTCCGTTGGTTTGCTCAGTAAATGGAATGGCAAAATCGTTTACGTAACGTTACAGATTTACCTCGCATGTCAAAAGAATCCGCAAAATATTCTCTTTCCATTGATGTAAGAAGGATTTTGATTAGTCAAGAGGAAAGAGGGGCTTTTTTATGTCCAATCATTGGATGTCTTTCTTCCAAAAGCCGTGACCTCAATAATATATGCAAAGTTATTTCGTAGTCTGGTTCCACTTAATGCAATAGAAGCGTGATGTTGTAATGGGTACTAGATTGCCACGCTCACTTCCTCTGCACGTCGCAATAAACTAACGAGACGTTCGCTTTTGTCCACTCGATCTTTAGATTTTGATACTGATTTAAGACATTAACAAAGACAAAATAGTATTAGAATATATGTATATTGCATGGGTATTCTCAGGTCTATATAAAATTCCCTCTTTTAAAGTAATTAAGCCAACTTCGATTCGAAAACTGCAAAGTTAGAACGTACTTGCTGATCGGATCAGAACATTACTTGTTGAGGGGTGATCTGTACTAAAAGCTCGGACATGAAGAGGTAAGGCAGATTCGTTTATTTATTTTTTTAAATTTTTATTGTTTGTAAATTAATATAAAGGACCGTTTGAGTACTTAACCCATTTAGTCGTTATAACAGTAAAAACAGTATTTTAAGCACGATCAGAATGAATAAATGGTCAATGAAATAAGCTAAATTAAATGGTGTCTGAAACTGTTGACCCAGTTTTGAGGCTGGGCCTACAAAATAATTTTGTTACAATCACACTACATGTTTGTTCATCTGCCTGATCTGGTCTGACTAAATTTAGAAAGAATTATTTATATATACCCATGGAATTTAAAAACGCATCATCACAATATTTCACATTTTTTTCAACAGCATATATTTATGATATTTTAATCAATACTTTCTCAGTCAAGCATGAGCGCAAATTTTCACATCATACTGACACAATAAAAGTGCTATGTACAATTATGGCTTCAATTTATCACTGCATATAAGTTATACATATTTATTGAGAAATATAAGTTGATGCGTTTTTAAATACCGTGAGTGTATTTTCATATAATATTTCCATTTACAGCTGGGGTTTGTTGTTATATTATGTCATGGTTTGTATATTCAGTTGTCATATTCAGAATAATTTTCCTCCATTTGGATAGTTGGGCATCTTTTTAAATTTTTACCCATATAGTTATACCCATTTTTACCCATATTTTCATCATATTTAAATTTTACCACAGACTTCCTTAGATGGCTGCTGGTGAGACATTCTTGAGGAAAAGTGGAAGACCAAGGAATCAGCCTGACTACCAGCTGCTCAACAACGGGCCAACTTTGCCAACAGAAAGTAGGAATACCAAGAAGTGGTCTTTGACAAAGCTGTATCCATTGATTATAGTGGACTCAAAATTAGTTGATGAAAAACTTTTTGTCAAAGTTCATTACACGGAAGAAGAGTGGAACTCTACAATATATGATACATGGCGGGATGCAACTGAAATATTAGATATACCCGAAGTTTATGTAAAACAAACACCGGAACTAAAGGCTCTGTTCATTGAGCAACTACGTATGAGCATTAAAGAAAGTCTACATGGACAGCGCAAGATATACAGTATTGTCAATATTGAACTTCCGGTTCAAAGAGACTTGTTCGAGGAACTTGCCTGTCTCGGTAGGAAGGGTCAAAATAACCGTTTCATCCTCGGGTCTTCTACAGACTTTAATAGCTTGCTTGGTGAAGGCTGGCACTGGAGGATTTTTAATCACCAGGGAGATTTTTCCTTTGTGACACCTGGTACAATCTCCTACTGGTTGAAGGAGAGGAGGCCTCTTCAAGAGTATTCACAGGACGGAAGCCTGCGACTCATCCATAGAGGGTTTCAATTCCACATCAGATTTGCCCGTGGGATCGGTAACAAATTTGATTTTGCCCATTTTCAAGATTCTTAAATTATTAGCTCTTTCTTTTAAATAGTGTACATTTACTTTGTGTTGTGGTTGTAATGTAGATTTTTACAGTGTTTAAAGGCACCTGGCACTGGTATTTTGTCCAAATGTAGCTTTTGTCATAAATATATACATTTTTATGAGTGGAATGTGAATAAACAAGTAACTAAGGTTACAGAAATAGTGGTTTTATTGTATTTACGACTTTAGAATAGGCCCCCCTTTACATTGACACATGGTGGCGCTGTTCGTGACGTCATTCGAGGCGGGGATATTTGAAGAGAAAATGTGTAGTCTGGCCCCATACATTACGTCTGGGTACCTGATCGGTACGATGCGTCACCGAATCCGAGTAACCGATATGAAGAATTATATATATGACTACTGTACTACTAGTCATGCTAGTGCAAAGAAAGCGAATCAATTAATTATGTAATTAATCTCTGACAAACCTGACAGAATGACACATTGGTCATTGCACTATAGTCTATACACAACTGTCAAGTCTGTCATGAACTGCCAGCACACATACTTACAAAATGTATGCCTAACCTGTAACCTAGTTTCAGATGAAACGACAACGTAAAACAAGGCCCAAGGGGAAGCATGCAAGTTTTCACGATATAGGTGCAGCAATGCCGCTAGTGCTACGAAAACGGTACCTACACTGACTAGTAAAAGTAGTATAACGTTACATGTACATGTACATGTATAAACACAACATGCACTTCAAAGTTCAAACTTACCCGGATTTTTTCACGTTTGGCAAATGCTCCTGTAGGTTTGTCACGTCTTTCGGGTTGCTTCTTAGATTTCCCACTAACTGGGAATATGGTTGGGATGGCGTCATGTTTCAGAATTACTTTTTTTGTCATGTCAAATGTGTGGTACATCCCGGATTCGAAACACGACGGCTCGAAGTGGTCACTGCATAGCGCTGAAAACGACGTCGGACCGGACCACTTTGCCCTCGTTATCCTGACTTTCGCTGCCCATAACCGCCTATATTTGGGATCAGCTGGAAACAGATGCAGGCTGACCCCATCTTTAGTTGTTTTGTTGCATCCAGCAGCAATACACCTGGTCGGCATTGCTGGGAAAATGCCGGAAAAATGCCTTTTTTTATAACAAACCAAACCACACGGGTCACTACTTGTGCACGTGTGTAAACACAGGCAATTCTCGAGGGCGTCGAGGGGGTCGATGTTCCATCAGCGGCGAATCCTTCCTCGAATGACGTCACAAAAAGGGATGGGCGGAGTCACCCTCCAAACAACTTCATATTTTTTTTAAACATATAAATCCTGACAAATAATCACTCAAACAATTTGTTTATTGTTAATACACATATACTTTATTGTTTAAATCAATAAAAAACCTATTTCCAGGTGCCTTTAATGAACACTAGCAGCAGGTAATTTCCACGTTTTTCAAAGGGCTGTTCTTCACATTGTAATACCGCACAGTGTTTAAATTGTTTATATATGTGCATGCATTGTCTTCCTCCATGTGATTATAATGAATAACTTTGGCCCTTTCATTATTTTTGCTTTGGCATGCCTTTGCATAACCCGTTCTATACATGCTACTCCAGAGGGGAACAATTCACACATTGTCGAAGTTGAAGTTACTGACATTTTCCTTTTTAATTTAATTAAGGATATCAATGGAAACTTGTCTCCAGAAAATCTTCGAACTGTATTTAGACGAATTTTAACCAGATGTCATATCCCTCTGGACAAAATTATACTGAGTTCTCTTAAAAGTTTAGAAAGTAAATTAGGCAGACTCTGGACAAAATGGAAAACACAAACTGGGTCAAATGGTCGGAAAAAATTATTTAAAAAATTTGAGAAATCAATATACACATTGAAAATCCAACACAAAACAGGAAGTCCCACAAAACGTAAATTACAAAAGGAAGTGGAAGAAGAGAAGTCTAAAAGAAGGAAGTTAGAAGATGGTTTGAAAGAAATTGGAACTGAATTAAATAAATGTATGGATGAAAAAAGAGAAGCACAAAGAAAACTTGAAAGATTAGTGAATCCCAAAAAGCGACAACAGGGAGAGAGGGGTAGAAGTAAAGGAAAATCTCATTACAGTGAAAGTCAAAGACGTCGTCATAGATATAAAAAACTTAATGCAATCAAAGATGTTTTTGGAAATAGTAGCAGTTACAAGTTTGCAAGTGTAGAATTTAAAGATGAGGATGGTCAGATTGTAAAGATAATTTTGAATGAAGACGACTGCCCAGTTGACACTAAAAGAACAATAGTATCAGAAGACGAAATTGATGAGATGATTTTCATCATGGACTCCTTCTATGTTACTGATAATGGGTATCATGAGATTGCTCAGCGCTACCCCTCTCTACCTAGAGCATGCAATATCCAAAAACGACGACATGAACTTAATGATACATTTGAAATCATAACATTGACTGGGGAATTTGAGGGTGTTTATAAATCTCTAAGGACTAACTTAATTCAAACTTTGACCAATCCAGCAAATGCTCATTTTATTGAAGATGGGAAAGTACAAATAAAACTAAGTGGGGATGGGACAAGGGCTGGAACAAAAAAACATATGATTAATGTGAGTTACACTGTGATAGGAGATAAGAATTGTACATCAGAACGTGGAAATTACCTGCTGGCTATAGTTCAGTGTCCTGAGACAGGAGAATGTATCCAAAAAGCTCTTAAAGAATTAATTGATGAATTTAATGACTTGGATTCAGTTGAAGTTAATGACAGATTAATTGAAATAGAAAAGTTTATTGGTGGTGATCTGAAGTTTCTTAATCAGGTTACTGGCATAGGCGGCTTTGCGTCAACATTCTCCTGTCTCTGGTGTAAATGTCCCAAACTAGATAGAGCGGACGTAACAAAAGAGTGGTCCATGACAGATACCAATAAGGGTGCTCGGACAATTGAGGAAATAACTGAATGTGCTAAAAAGTCAAAAAATAGCAAAACAAGGTTTAATTGTAACTGTACACCTATATTTTCTTCTGTCCCCATTGCTAGAGTTATCCCAGACACCCTGCACCTCTTTTTGCGGATCATGGATCAGTTGGTTTACCAACTTACATATTTCCTCCAACATAGTGATAATTGTGTTCGCCTTAATCCAAACCTTAATCTTGAAAATTGTGGCAATCTTATGCGATTTCAGAATTTTATTACAAAACTTGGGATTACTGATTGGAAATATTTTGTGAAGGATTCCAAAATTGAGGCACGATCGTTTACTGGTCCTGAACATAGACGGATTTTGGCAAATATTGATCTTGACACAATCATTCCAGATCACCCAAAGCTAGCAAATATAAAAACCCTTTGGAGCACTTTCAGGCAATTGGTACTCCAGTTGAATAGCAACTTAAATTCAGCTGAGATTAATCTATTTGAATCTTCTGCAAAGTCTTGGGTTGATTTATATCGTACTGTATATTTGGCAAAAGATGTCACACCATACATGCACGTACTTGCTTACCATGTACCTGAGGTCATGAGGATGTATGGAAACCCCACATATTTCTGCCAACAAAGACTAGAAAAGTTAAATGACTTTGTAACCAAGTGGTATTTTCGTTCTACAAATTTTGGTAAAACTGCACTAAAACAAATAATGCAAAAACAACATCGTCTTAGATTACTGGAAACAAAATGTAAGCGCTCTCCGAAGTGGCGTGTCAAGTGCAGTGTTTGCCAAAAACAAGATGGTCATAACAGAACAACTTGCCCTGAGCATGTCCATTCTTAAACTATAATGTCACATTCATTTTTGGCACAACCAGTTATGTCCAATGAATCATACATAGATTAACTGAATTTATTCAGGGAAAATTGTTTGTTGTTGTAGTGGTAGTTTGTTTAAGTACCAGGATAGTTTCTCTAGTTTAATTAATTTGTTTAAGTTCAATAAAGTTTTGTATTAATGTTTTGTTACACATATAATTACTGCTACATATAACTTGCCATTCACTTAACTCAGGTAAATGTTTATGAACTCATGATGAGAAGCTTTCAAGAGACTCAATGGTTGAATTGTTGCCACTGTTTCTATTTTGTATTAACCAAGCAGCTGAAATGGATGCTATTGTGCTATAGATCATATACACTATAGCCCTAACTCCCTAGACAACAAAGCCAGTTGGAGGATTTTGAAGGATTTTTATTGTTTTAATACAATGCCTAGGGAGTTAGGGATAGTGAGATGAAAACAATTATTTAGTAAAGTATTTTATCAAGATAACCCAAAGAATGTTCAACTTTGCCGAAACAACAAACTTCTTTTGCTGTGCCATTTTATATGCCATTTTATGTCTTTTTATTATTCAACATAGATGTAACAATATTTATATTTATGTGTTGAAGTAATTTATTTAACTCAACATAAGTTTTGATTTGTCTTATGTTTCACCCTCCATATTGAAACATTAATAACTTTAAATTACAACAAAACACTGTATTAATTTTCAGTCAGGGTAACCAGTCATTTGTATTTCAGCATTGTTTATATTTTGTCATACTTTTGTGGAAAAATGTAACTAAATAAAAGTTCCAAAAGTTGAACAATTTTTAACTCAGAATTATACGTTGTATATTGTATTTATATAAGCCTACATGTACTTTACATTACAATGATGCTGTGTTTCCTTGCATCATCACCCACCCGCACCCCCATTTTTTGAAATGGTCTTGTCCACTGACCTTTTGTTTTCAATAAACATGTGGCTATGTGCACTCATTAGTCTGAGGTCACCCACGCACTCCTGGCACTCCTGGGGTGTCACACAGGGCACTTAATTTTTTCTGCTCGAAATCCGGCCAACGTTTTTCATATGGGGTCGAATAAGTTGCTGTGGGTGTCTGTTTTCCTTTAGAAACAACATCAGAAAAAGTTATCGTGGGTGCAGGTGGCGAGCCCCATACGGAGAATTGTTTATTGGTGGGATTTGGAGTGGAGGGTTGGGAAGGGGAAGCACCAGGCGTGAGAGATGGGGTGGCCCGATCTGTGCTGCCACTCGGCGCGCCCGCATCCGCCCCCGCTGAGGACTCCTTGGAGTTTCCAGCGGAGGAGGAAGACGACGCCCGGGTCAGCACAGGTAATAAGAAGAAGAAGAAGAAGAAGAAGAAGAAGAAGAAGAAGAAGAAGAAGAAGAAGAAGAAGAAGAAGAAGAAGAAGAAGAAGAAGAAGAAGAAGAAGAAGAAGAAGAAGAAGAAGAAGAAGAAGAAGAAGAAGAAGAAGAAGAAGAAGAAGAAGAAGAAGAAGAAGAAGAAGAAGAAGAAGAAGAAGAAGAAGAAGAAGAAGAAGAAGAAGAAGAAGAAGAAGAAGAAGAAGAAGAAGAAGAAGAAGAAGAAGAAGAAGAAGAAGAAGAAGAAGAAGAAGAAGAAGAAGAAGAAGAAGAAGAAGAAGAAGAAGAAGAAGAAGAAGAAGAAGAAGAAGAAGAAGAAGAAGAAGAAGAAGAAGAAGAAGAAGAAGAAGAAGAAGTGTTCGCGCTGCGCGCTCGAACGCCAAACAAAACGGCTCTGGTTTGTGGTCATAGGTGGGCTTCAAAATCAGTGCGGTGACATGTTTTTTCACAAATAGTTTTCGTAAGTTGTTTTTGCCAACAGTGAAATACATGATACGTATACATGGTTTTTAGAACCAGACCAAATTTTTCATACACAAAGTATTGTGACCAAGTGAGGACGGAGAAATCGGGCAAACGTTCATACACCTATGTGAAAAAGCCATTTTAAACAGTACAGTAGAATTCCAATCAATCTAGCAATTTTGGCTGCAAATTGGATATCGTTCGACATCAAAAAATTAAAATAATGTCAGCACACAGGTCTGATTCCAGAAACCAGTGACTTTTGGGGCTTAAAACCCTCCTACACACACTGCAATTTTTGAAACAACCCATTCAGGCCACTCCAAGACATTACCTGTTGCCTCATAATGGTTACCCTTCTGTGCATTGTCACACTACTGAGATTGCTTGGTAAAGTGGTCTCTCGTCGATACATTGCACGATATGTTCAAACATTTACAGTGGCCTTGGGTGGCACACTGTTTATTTTGTAAGATTACTTGGAAAGGACAGCAGGCTTGTACATGTATGTACTAAAGGTTGCTAAACAACATAATTTAGTGGTTGGGAGTGACTTCAATGTGCAGGAGGGTTAAATTCATACCTGCTTGTCTTTATTGATGAAAACATTAATGCATTTTGCATGTGTGTATCGTGATGTAAATTGTGTGTCGTCAAATGAAAACACAGAGCAGAATAGAATGCGCATGCTGGGGCATTTTACTTTGACTTCGAGTTTGACTCTGTGAGGGCAGAGTTGGCTGTTGTGTTTGATTAACCCTATATGCACTGTAATGGCAGCAATTGAGCTGTATACTTCCCAGGGAGCTGAGATGGTTTCAGGAATGATTTATGAGCCTGAACAGCAGAGGTAATAATATAATGCACCTTGAGCACCAGTTTGGTGAAAATGTGCGCTACATAAGTCCACATTATTATTATTATTATTATCTGGGTGGTCATGTGATCTGTAATACGCACTGATTGGCCGTCCCTTTATAAATGGCAATAGATGAATTTACCACATACCTTCAGTTCTTGTGTAGTGTTATGTAGCATTTTCCGCTCAGTTTCATATTTGTTGATCGTTGAATTCTTGGCAGCAACCATACTTTGCTGTGACAAGTTCACTGTCTTTAGTTTCAATTTTCTTGTTTCAACAGTTTGTTTTCTTCTAGGATTTCTCCCAGTTCAGCTATGAAAATGAAATGTTAAACAATTGTAACCTTGGGGGTTGCACAAGCTCACCAAGTGATTTCAATGTGGTCAAAATGCTACAGCTGTTTTTTCTAGACCTTTGACTTGGCCCCCACAAAGGTCATGATCTCAGATCTAGCAAGGAACAAAGAAGCTACTTTACTCCTCCATCATGGTGTGTCGTGGCCGAGCGGTCTACATAATATGGGCATGTCGCTCACAAATACTACAAGGGAATTCAGACAATCCCGGTCAAATCTCGGTGGCCCCCCCCCCCCCGGCCCCGTGACAACGTTGGCTCTCATTCCAAGGTCTGTGCTCCGGCTGGAGATAACAACATTGGTGGGGGGAGGGGGGAGCCGGGAGCGGGGGACAGGGGACAGGGGACAGGGGAGGGTATGTTTATTGTCACGTGTCCCAACTATTTTGGCCGGGATTGTAGCTTACGGGATTGCAGCACCTTCCATGTTGGCCGAATAGGAGATGGACAGAGTAACTTAAATTCGTCCTATTTAACCCCTTGCGTACAGTTGACGGAATTTCCAGCTGCATTTGCTGAGAATTCGTCTTGAATATAAATCTTCAAGAAGGCTGATCGTTTGGCGTCCAAAAGTTGAATTAAAGAACATTTATTGGTTAAAACAAATTATTGTAGGTGCTGCGGACAAAATTACAGACACATTCTACTTAGGTGGGATTCGAACATACGATCTACGCATTTCAGATCAGATGTCTTAACCACTATACCACCGTGGCAACCTGCAAGCATTCCTAGTTCGATACCCTTGGACGATGCAGGGGACAGGGGAGGGTATGTTTATTGTCACGTGTCCCAACTATTTTGGCCGGGATTGTAGCTTACCGGACTCAAGTTCTGGTGTTAGTAGCAGAATGTGGGTTCGAAACCTGGCCGTGACACTTGTGTCCTTGAGCAAGACACTTAACCATAATTGCTTCTCTCCCACCAGGGGTTAAATGGGTACCTGTGAGGGCAGAGTTGGTTGATTAGCCTTATATATGCGCTGTAATGGCAGCAATTGAGCTGTATACTCCCCAGGGAGCTGAGATGGTTTCAGGAATGATTTTTGAGCCTTATGAGCCTTATGAGCAGGGGTAATAATATAATGCGCCTTGAGCACCACTCAGTTGGTGGATACGTGCGCTATATAAGTCCACACATTATTATTATTATTCACTGACTGAGGAAAATGGGCAGCCGATGGGGGAGGATGGGGAACGACAGGGTCGGGGGAGGAGGGTGAACGACAGGGTCAGAATGGCAGTGGTGCTTTTAGTGTTTTTCACCTCAGTTATCCCAGGTTTGAATCCAACTCAGGGTCAATAACGAGTGGGTTGGGGCAAGTCTTACATAAATACAAACGTTTTCCATAGAATTTTTCATGATCATCTGCTCTTTGCAGATTTCATTCAGGCTTATAATCCACAGTACTAAAGGCACTTTTAAAGAATCTTAGGTTGAATTACCAGAAATATTAACCGTTCTGTGACTGCAAGGGTCAAAATTATTCAACATGTTCAGATTCCTACCAAGGTATATCTAGTGCACTTAAAAGTCAAACACAGTCACACCTTGCATGTAATAAGTACATTTTAAGGGTCAAAATGAGTTGACTGGTATTGTTCAGGGTGGTCAAAATGCCCCTATGTGCACATTTGGGTCAACAGCCAAAGCAAGCAGTTGACATGGTTTTGAACTCTATAGCTACTTGCCACTAAAGTGCAGCAATAGTAGGAGGGTTAAATATTAAAATAGAATACTGAAGTTTAGAAAGGATAATCACATTTATAATGATTGTACCTTTGTGGCGGACAGTTCTGATTTGAGTTTGGCACATTCTTGTCTGGTCTCAATGTCCTCTTCAGAGTCGCTGTATCATATCAAGACATAAATGACTCCTTTATTAGTCCACTAAAGGGAAATTACACCAATGTATTTGAAAACTTATGTTCATTGCAACCTTTCAGTTTCCAAGAAATATATCATTAATTAAACTGACCTCAATATAGCAGTTCACAATTTTAGCAACCTTCAGTACATACATGTACAAGCTAAGCCTGCTGTCCTTTCCAAGTAATCTTACAAAATCAACCCAGTGCCACCCAAGGCCACTGTAAATGTTTGAACATATTAGTATGGCCTGCAATGTATCAACGGGAGACCACCTTACCCTGCGATCAGTGGTGTGACAGTGCACAGAAGGGTAGCCATAGGAGGCCACTGGTAACAGCTAATGGCTTGGAGTGGCCTGATTGGGTTGTTTCAAAAATTGCACTGATTGTAGGAAGGATCTACATGTATATTGTACAATT
This sequence comes from Zoroaster sp. YZ-2022, assembly GCA_029582265.1. Lineage (NCBI taxonomy): Eukaryota > Metazoa > Echinodermata > Asteroidea > Forcipulatida > Zoroasteridae > Zoroaster > Zoroaster sp. YZ-2022. Next base: position 32,079,294 of record CM055831.1, read on the forward strand.
TCATGTGGGTGCTGTACAGTGTTGGAGCAGAGGCTTTGATCCTCAAGGCCAAGGCCAAGGCTTTGACCCTCAAGGCCAAGGCTTTGACCCTCAAGCATTAAGGCTAAGGCCAAGGCTTAACCCTCAAGGCCAAGGCCCTCTGGTCTAAAATTACTACTAATATAAAGCATGTCACATTATAACGAATCGCCCAAAGTAAGAATAAAAACTTCACGTACAAATATATGACTGAGTAGAAGTTCAGGTCTTCGTGGATACCATTTAAATATAACAAAAAGAATGGTTTGCTTCCATACTGATGCACATTAATCTAAACCGAGTATAAAAAAGGTGGATCTAAGAACGGCTGTTTTTAACTGATGTTACCTCGTTATTATGTAACATGGAAGTAATTTTATTTTCTGGGCCATCATGGTTAGAAATATTAGCATTACCTAAAACAGACCAGACTATATTCACCCAGAATTTGTCAAAAATCTTGGACCAAAATCCACTGAATGGCTTCGAGATTACTTCAGCACCTGTATCAAAGTTCAGAAAATCCTCAAAATATGGAGATATGCTAAAGTAATGGGAATTCTCAAACAGGACAAGGCCGCCGAAGACCCGGGCAGCTACCGTCCAATAAGCTTACTGTGCATAATCTACAAAGTGATGGAGAGACTAATATTATATACAATCGTATCCAACCCATTGTGGATCCTCAACTCCCACCTGAGCAGGCCGGCTTTTGCACAGGACGCTGTACAACAGACCAAGTAACACCCTCACAGAAGACATAGAGGACAACTTCCAAAAAGGTCTCAAGAATGGTGCTGTACTGGTCGATCTATCAGCAGCATAATGACACGGTATGGCATAAAGGTCTTGCCCTAAAACTACACAAAATCATACCTGATAAAACCTTAGTAAACTTTCTCATGACAATGATCACCTGCAGAAGCTTTACAATGACGGTTGGCGAAGAAACCAGTAAAAAATGCTTCCTGAAAAACGGGGTCCCGCAGGGCTCAGTGCTCGCACCAATTTAATTCAACATTATTTTACACTGCTGACCTACCAACCACTGTCTCAAAGAAATACATCTACGCAGATGCACTCCTAACCTCTGCAAAAAACTTTAACAAGCTTGAAACAATGCTTGGCACTTGGAATCCTTAAGCCGTTACTTCAAAAACTGGAGACTCCGACTTAGCATCACCAAAACTGTTTAGCAACTAGACTGGCTAACTACAAAATCAAAGTCGTTTGCAATGGCACAACCATCCTGTATGATGATTTCCAACGCTCGCAACTGTCTCATTAGACAACTAGCAGGCCTTTCCTGGGGCGCAGACTATACAACGTTCTTCGAATCTCAGCAATAGCTTTAGTATACTCTGTTGCAGAGTACTGTGCACCGGTATGGGCAAAGAGCACCCACACCAGCAAGATTGACGTAGCCCTTAACAACACCATGCGCATTATCTCAGGATGTATCAGATCAACTCCCACCAATACCTTCCAGTAGTCAGTGGAATTGCTCGTTATGAAGTGAGACGACAGCAGCAATGCCTTGCCCTTGCGCGACGTGCCGCTGGGTGTGACTCCGATCTGCATCATCAACTGTTGACAAACACCAATCAAAAACCCCCACCACAACTGCGACTGCCATCAAGAAATCCTTTCCATCAACAAGCCCACAAACTGCTAGTAATTAGCACCGGATCGCACCCAAAGACTTGGGCACTAAACACGTGGCGGAATATGTGGTAAGAATCAGAATCCAGGACGTGAATATTTAACTACATTTCCTCACCTTCTACCAACCCACCAGGATGCAATCTACATCGCCACTGCTGGGTCAAACTTAACAGACTAAGAACTGGCCATGGCCGATTTGGACATAACATGCTCCGCATGGGACTAAGTGACAATGCTAACTGTACCTGTGGTCATGATGACCAGACTGTACATCACATCGTTCATGACTGTATTATTTACAGATGTGATGGAAATTGAACTGAACTCGACCAGTCTGCATTAAACTGGATCCATAACCTGACCTTGTCATGTTAACTTTGTATGAACCATACGATAAATAAACAAATAAAGCAGTCCACAGCACAAATCAGATGATGTTCTATCTACCCCATATAACTGTATGCAAGTTAAGTATAATTATATCTCCCTGGCCCCACAAGTACAAGTATACAGAAAATTATTATAGCTTTGTTTTGGGGGAAGCAGCAAAATGTACTATCATGGTAACAATTAGATACATGCAGACTTTGCAGACAGCTGACTCCAAGTTGTATGTTTGTAGAAAAGCAAAATTTCAAACAAATTTACCTGAAAAATTCAAAAATCGATGGGCCTTGAAGAGCAAGGCCCTAAAGTTGCAAGGCTTTGACCCTCATGGCCAAGGCCAAGGCTTTTGCCCTCAAGCCTGAAGGCTAAGGCCAAGGCCCTAAAATCAAGCCTTAACCCTAACTCCCTAGACAACAAAGGCAGTTGGAGTATTTTAAGGATTTTATTGTTCACTAACAATGTTTAGGAGTTAGGGTTAAGGCAGCCTTAAGCCAAGGCTCAGCATCAAGGCACTACATCACTGGTGCTGTATACATGATGCACATACAGAGTGTGCACTTCAGGGTACAAGTACGACAGCATCCATCTATAAACCAATGAGTATTATTTTGCCTCTGAACGTCAGTACATAAAGTCTATTGGTTAATCCATGCCATTTGATTGGAAGGGTATATCGGTCAAGTACCTGTCTATCTTCGGCTGTTCGATGATGGTGTGGGCTCCAGCCTTCAACTCCAGCTGATTATTCGCCGCCGTTCGACCTCTCTAGCTGACTCTCAATGTCAGCCAGGCGTCCCTTCTTGGATTTCTTGGCACCTGTCACAATAAAGGGAACCGTTTGTGTTCTCAATGAGAATGCCTTTGGGCAACCTAAAACAAACCCACTTCAAGAATAAAAGCAACCATTTTAGGAACAATGGCCAATGTCATGGTACAGCCAAGCTTTTGAGAAGCCCGGTCAGGACCAGGCTTTTTCCTAGCCTACTGGCCTATATAATGAGTTCTGCTTGCCTGGGCTAGGCCCTCCAGAAGCCCAGGTTATGTTGATTGGCAGGTACTGTATTTTTACATGATTAGGACTCAAAAAAGGCAATTAGGAGGCCAGGGCCCATATTAATAAAAAAGCCTGCTAAACTAGCAGCCAACTAGGCCTTTGCAGGCTGCTAAATGCCTAGTTGCTTGCTCCATAGTTTCTTGCTATTTTCATATTCATAAAACCCTGCTAGGGACAGTGCCAGGTAGTTGTCAACTAGGATTTAGTTGGTTGTTAACTTAGCAGTTGGCATTGTTCCAAACCACAAAACACAATATGGGTAAGTTTCACTTTCAATATGAGTGGCATGTTTATGTGTCTAACAATAGAGCTGTGCATGCACGAACTGTGTGTGTGCGCCTATCGAATACAATGTACAGGCAGTTCTATGTTCTCAGCATCGTGAACACAGAGTCAAACATACAAATGAAGGGTTTAGTTGTCAACTAGTGACTTAGAGGTACCCAAGATCACCTCTAAAATTAGCAGACAACTTAGCAGTCCACTAAACTTAGCGGCATTTTATGAATAACACTTAGTATCCAACTAGGCTTAATTGGCAGTTAGGGGCCAATTTAGTTGCCAACTAGGCTTAGCAGGCTTTTATGAATATGGGCCCTGGTAGCCTAGGCCTGGCTGGGCTTCTCAAAGGCTTGGCAATTTTTTATTTCTTATAATTATTTATTTTTTAAAATAAATAAATTAAATAAATCAATCAATAAATGAATCAATTAATCAAACAATCAGATAGAAAAGTAAATATAGTTATATAAAAATATAAAAATAAAGGTCTCTAACCTCTCACAGTGAAAAATTCACATTAGACATGTACCACGGATAGCCACTGTGCGCCGCGAAACGCCACGAAACGTAGCGCGGTGCTGATTGGTCGGCTCCTGAGCTCGTGACGTCACAGACGTCACAGTATCCGTGACGCGTATGACGTCATATAATGAGGTGCTGCGTGGCCCCCTTACGCGGCCGCTCCGTGCCATTGATTTTAAATACTCTTTCAGTGTGAAATATATATACAGGGCGACTCAATAAAAAGGTAATCCACAAATAATGGGTTAATATGACCAGGTTATGAGGTTTATGATTATAAACATGATTGCATCATGAGGTAGTGGCTATTAGCTTTCCATTGATACCATCCTTGCATTCATGCGATCACACATCACTGAGCACCATTGTCTTGAAAATGGAACATCAAATTCCAAAATGTGCAGGTTGGTGAATAATGGACCCAATGGTCAAACATCCAGAGGAATTGGGCTCATATCCAAACAGAGACAAGATACGTAGGTTACAGGACACACATTTAAATGATTGAAAGAAAACATATCTTATTCATGATAATGATTTTATTTGATAAGATCATTAACCCTTTAGGCACCAACACCTTCCACATGTCCACCTCCTCTCTCCACACAAAGTCCACAGCAACGATGCATGTCTTGCACAGCTCTTCTCACCATAGCTGGGTCATTGCGCAGAATGTTGACTTTTATTTGATCTTATCAAATAAAATCATTATCATGAATAAGATATGTTTTCTTTCAATCATTTAAATGTGTGTCCTGTAACCTACGTATCTTGTCTCTGTTTGGATATGAGCCCAATTCCTCTGGATTTTTGCCCATTGGGTCCATTATTCACCAACCTGCACATTTTGGAATTTGATGTTCCATTTTCAAGACAATGGTGCTCAGTGATGTGTGATCGCATGAATGCAAGGATGGTATCAATGGAAAGCTAATAGCCTCTACCTCATGATGCAATCATGTTTATAATCATAAACCTCATAACCTGGTCATATTAACTCATTATTTGTGGATTACCTTTTTTTTGAGTCGCCCTGTATATATCATTGAATGTTACCCAAATATCTAAAACACACTGCATACAATATTATTTCAACTTTCATAACTCTTTGAAACTGAGTGCAGCACAAAAACTTAATTTAACCTTAAAACCCCCTCTTTAAAAATCTACTATTCAGCAATTCTTAAGAGAGCAGTAATTTTGCATTGCTCGTGTGACCACTTGATTTTGTCAAAAGAGAGCACAATATCATATTAACGCTGATTACTGACCAGAATCCGAGGTTATATGCTTTCTCCTGTAGTGTCTGCAATAATCCTTAATGGTTGTCCAGTCCCTCTTCTGCAGGACAGGGTGTTGATGCTGTAATTGTATGATTTCTAATTTTCGGGGGAGGCGAACCTTCATAATGTGTGCTATGGTTTTTATGGCCTGTATTTCCTCTTCTATCCATCGTCGTTTGGTTCCTTTTCCTGTAAGAATTGTTTAAAATGTTATTATAGGTTTACAAACCTTTCAAAGCATACTTGGGCTTGGCAAAAGAAATTGGTCAAGTGTGAAAAGTTTTATACTGTAAGAATGACAATGTCCGTTGAAAAAGGGACGGGGACAAAAATGTTCAGTTTCTTAAACAAAACAAGGTATTTTATTAAATTTATATTTACAAAGCATGTTCAATAAATGTATATTTACAAATGATTTGATTAAGTTTATATTTACAAAGTATTTGTAGATAGAACAATGTAACCTAATACTCGATGCCGGCTTGAGAGAATTACATTATATGTACACATTGATCATTCCAAAATCTTAAATAGTCACGTGATACTGATAATGATAGGTTTTGAATTATTGAACAGTGTCATTTATTACCTTAAATATAAAATAGTTCATGATAAACAAAACCTTAGTTTATTAAATATTCCCTAGGAGACCCTCCACCATTATGTCTGATTATGTCCGTTTTCTGCCAATAAGTTTGTATGCCTTGTAATCGCGGCTGGTCCGGATCCTCCTGTGGACTCTTTGCTCCTTATTCAAGGTAGGTACCGTATGACGGACAGCTTATGACGTCGGCAAGGATTCTTTGGTGACTTTGGGGGGGGGGGGGGGGACACTGAAGATGTTCATGTATATTAGGGCATGGTTTCTTCTGTGGGATTCCAGAGTAGAGTACTGTGTTGCTGCCAACCGTCTCAACAACGACGAACCCTGTTTGGCTTCTTCTCGGCTCTGATTAGCCGAGACTGGGGGAAATTTGCTGTTTGTGGCACCCGATATCGTGCCACAAGGATTTGGCAAATGGCCGTTTGGTTCGGGGTTTGTAGGTTTAGGATCGTACTAGAAGCACACTTCAAAACACGTCTTTCTCTCACTGATCTCTTTCCGTTCTCCCTATTTTACCCACTCTTACTTCTCAAACCACTTTCGATTTTCACTCACTCTTCAATGCAATCGAACTGAAATCAATAATCTTAATCTATAAACTTTACATTACAAAGAACGAGATAGACACACAGCATTTCCTTCACTTATGTTTTATTGTTATCAACATCAGTCTAAATTTAAATATACTGGGGTGACCCTAGTGTCAAGATATTTCCCGACCCTGAACTCTTGTGTGGACTTATATAGCGCACGTATCCACCAACTGAGTGGTGCTCAAGGCGCATTATATTATTACCCCTGCTCATAAGGCTCAAAAATCATTCCTGAAACCATCTCAGCTCCCTGGGGAGTATACAGCTCAATTGCTGCCATTACAGCGCATATATAAGGCTAATCAACCAACTCTGCCCTCACAGGTACCCATTTAACCCCTGGTGGGAGAGAAGCAATTATGGTTAAGTGTCTTGCTCAAGGACACAAGTGTCACGGCCAGGTTTCGAACCCACATTCTGCTACTAACACCAGAACTTGAGTCCGGTAAGCTACAATCCCGGCCAAAATAGTTGGGACACGTGACAATAAACATACCCTCCCCTGTCCCCTGCATCGTCCAAGGGTATCGAACTAGGAATGCTTGCAGGTTGCCACGGTGGTATAGTGGTTAAGACATCTGATCTGAAATGCGTAGATCGTATGTTCGAATCCCACCTAAGTAGAATGTGTCTGTAATTTTGTCCGCAGCACCTACAATAATTTGTTTTAACCAATAAATGTTCTTTAATTCAACTTTTGGACGCCAAACGATCAGCCTTCTTGAAGATTTATATTCAAGACGAATTCTCAGCAAATGCAGCTGGAAATTCCGTCAACTGTACGCAAGGGGTTAAATAGGACGAATTTAAGTTACTCTGTCCATCTCCTATTCGGCCAACATGGAAGGTGCTGCAATCCCGTAAGCTACAATCCCGGCCAAAATAGTTGGGACACGTGACAATAAACATACCCTCCCCTGTCCCCTGTCCCCCGCTCCCGGCTCCCCCCTCCCCCCACCAATGTTGTTATCTCCAGCCGGAGCACAGACCTTGGAATGAGAGCCAACGTTGTCACGGGGCCGGGGGGGGGGGGGCACCGAGATTTGACCGGGATTGTCTGAATTCCCTTGTAGTATTTGTGAGCGACATGCCCATATTATGTAGACCGCTCGGCCACGACACACCATGATGGAGGAGTAAAGTAGCTTCTTTGTTCCTTGCTAGATCTGAGATCATGACCTTTGTGGGGGCCAAGTCAAAGGTCTAGAAAAAACAGCTGTAGCATTTTGACCACATTGAAATCACTTGGTGAGCTTGTGCAACCCCCAAGGTTACAATTGTTTAACATTTCATTTTTCATAGCTGAACTGGGAGAAATCCCTAGAAGAAAACAAACTGTTGAAACAAGAAAAATTGAAACTAAAGACAGTGAACTTGTCACAGCAAAGTATGGTTGCTGCCAAGAATTCAACGATCAACAAATATGAAACTGAGCGGAAAATGCTACATAACACTACACAAGAACTGAAGGTATGTGGTAAATTCATCTATTGCCATTTATAAAGGGACGGCCAATCAGTGCGTATTACAGATCACATGACCACCCAGATAATAATAATAATAATAATGTGGACTTATGTAGCGCACATTTTCACCAAACTGGTGCTCAATGTGCATTATATTATTACCTCTGCTGTTCAGGCTCATAAATCATTCCTGAAACCATCTCAGCTCCCTGGGAAGTATACAGCTCAATTGCTGCCATTACAGTGCATATAGGGTTAATCAAACACAACAGCCAACTCTGCCCTCACAGAGTCAAACTCGAAGTCAAAGTAAAATGCCCCAGCATGTGCATTCTATTCTGCTCTGTGTTTTCATTTGACGACACACAATTTACATCACGATACACACATGCAAAATGCATTAATGTTTTCATCAATAAAGACAAGCAGGTATGAATTTAACCCTCCTGCACATTGAAGTCACTCCCAACCACTAAATTATGTTGTTTAGCAACCTTTAGTACATACATGTACAAGCCTGCTGTCCTTTCCAAGTAATCTTACAAAATAAACAGTGTGCCACCCAAGGCCACTGTAAATGTTTGAACATATCGTGCAATGTATCGACGAGAGACCACTTTACCAAGCAATCTCAGTAGTGTGACAATGCACAGAAGGGTAACCATAGGAGGCAACAGGTAATGTCTTGGAGTGGCCTGAATGGGTTGTTTCAAAAATTGCAGTGTGTGTAGGAGGGTTTTAAACCCCAAAAGTCACTGGTTTCTGGAATCAGACCTGTGTGCTGACATTAGTTAAATTTTTTGATGTCGAACGATATCCAATTTGCAGCCAAAATTGCTAGATTGATTGGAATTCTACTGCACTGTTTAAAATGGCTTTTTCACATAGGTGTATGAACGTTTGCCCGATTTCTCCGTCCTCACTTGGTCACAATACTTTGTGTATGAAAAATTTGGTCTGGTTCTAAAAACCATGTATACGTATCATGTATTTCACTGTTGGCAAAAAACAACTTACGAAAACTATTTGTGAAAAAAATGTCACCGCACTGATTTTGAAGCCCACCTATGACCACAAACCAGAGCCGTTTTGTTTGGTGTTCGAGCGCGCAGCGCGAACACCTATTGTTGTTGTACTGTTTTAAATTTGTTTTTAGGTATTTGGGTATGTGCCCGAAACACCTATTGTTTTTTTACGTATTTTTTTTTATATTATTTTTTTTACGTGTTTGAGCGACAGCGCGAACACTCCTCCTCCTCCTCCTCCTCCTCCTCCTCCTCCTCCTCCTCCTCCTCCTCCTCCTCCTCCTCCTCCTCCTCCTCCTCCTCCTCCTCCTCCTCCTCCTCCTCCTCCTCCTCCTCCTCCTCCTCCTCCTCCACTTCTTACACAGTACTTATCACACGTTAGGGTAAATCTGCAATAATATTTTATTATTTTTCCCAAAAATAAATGTTCTTTAATTCAACCTTTGGATGCCATTTCATGTTTGGGAAACAAAACCAAACACCCCTCCAGGGAAAAAAATAATAATAGTACTACTGTAATAATAAAATAAAATAAAAAACTGAAATAAAATAAAATTCACAAAGACAGACAAGAAGCGCATTGATAAAATGGGCATGTCGCTCACAATTACTACAAGGGAATTCAGACAATCCCGGCCAAAATAGTTGGGACACGTGACAATAAACATACCCTCCGATGTCCCCTGTCCCCCGCTCCCGGCTCCCCCCTCCCCCCACCAATGTTGTTATCTCCAGCCGGAGCACAGACCTTGGAATGAGAGCCAACATTGTCACGGGGCCGGGGGGGGGGGGGCCAGCGAGATTTGACCGGGATTGTCTGAATTCCCTTGTAGTATTTGTGAGCGACATGCCCATATCATGTAGACCGCTCGGCCACGACACACCATGATGGAGGAGTAAAGTTGCTTCTTTGTTCCTTGCTAGATCTGAGATCATGACCTTTGTGGGGCCAAGTCAAAGGTCTAGAAAAAACAGCTCTAGCATTTTGACCACATTGAAATCAGTTGGTGAGCTTGTGCAACCCCCAAGGTTACAATTGTTTAACATTTCATTTTTCATAGCTGAACTGGGAGAAATCCCTAGAAGAAAACAACCTGTTGAAACAAGAAAAATTGAAACTAAAGACAGTGAACTTGTCACAGCAAAGTATGATTACTGCCAAGAATTCAACGATCAACAAATATGAAACTGAGCGGAAAATGCTACATAACACTACACAAGAACTGAAGGTATGTGGTAAATTCATCTATTGCCATTTATAAAGGGACGGCCAATCAGTGCGTATTACAGATCACATGACCACCCAGATAATAATAATAATAATAATGTGGACTTATGTAGCGCACATTTTCACCAAACTGGTGCTCAATGTGCATTATATTATTACCTCTGCTGTTCAGGCTCATAAATCATTCCTGAAACCATCTCAGCTCCCTGGGAAGTATACAGCTCAATTGCTGCCATTACAGTGCATATAGGGTTAATCAAACACAACAGCCAACTCTGCCCTCACAGAGTCAAACTCGAAGTCAAAGTAAAATGCCCCAGCATGCGCATTCTATTCTGCTCTGTGTTTTCATTTGACGACACACAATTTACATCACGATACACACATGCAAAATGCATTAATGTTTTCATCAATAAAGACAAGCAGGTATGAATTTAACCCTCCTGCACATTGAAGTCACTCCCAACCACTAAATTATGTTGTTTAGCAACCTTTAGTACATACATGTACAAGCCTGCTGTCCTTTCCAAGTAATCTTACAAAATAAACAGTGTGCCACCCAAGGCCACTGTAAATGTTTGAACATATCGTGCAATGTATCGACGAGAGACCACTTTACCAAGCAATCTCAGTAGTGTGACAATGGGCCGAATAAATAAAAAGTAGCATTTGCTTACAAGAAGAAGCACCTAGAAAAAGCAATTGCTTACCAAGCAGAAGCAAAAGCAAAAGCAATTGCTTAAAAACGTATAAATAACCATTTGCTTTGACTAATAGCTTTTTCTTTATCTTGCCTAGCAAATGCTTAGGTCAACAACAATAGCGGTATTCATTCCTGAACATTGAATGAAGGAAAGTTCTTGCGATTTATGAATTCATCCCCGAACTGTCCACTTGGCTTATCAATACGTACATGAGTGCAGTCGATGGCCCCAAGCGTAAAGCTTATCAGCCCACCGTTACTTTGCGTCCGTCGGATCAGCATTAGACACATGAAATTTTATCCATGTTGGGCGTTGGGATCTGCTAAATAACGCAAAGTTGTCTCCATGCGCTCCAATAGTGACAAGCATCCACCACGTGTCTCATGCCTTTCGGGCAGAAATGTTTGTGCAAGCCAATCAACATTTTCCTTATCAAATTTTCGATAGGTGCCAGGAGATGTCTTAGGACGATTAATCCTGTTCTTATATGTTCATGCATGTAAGAGAAGGACATGCATGAACATGGTGCTCACAGTTAAGCATGAAGGCGTGAGTAAAAGATCAAGCTGGTATGGAGGAGCTTGCAAAACTACTAGCAAATGCTACTGGTTACAAGTAAAAGATAGGTTTTATTTATATGTTTTCAAAAGTCAAACACAGTCACACCTTGCATGTAATAAGTACATTTTAAGGGTCAAAATGAGTTGACTGGTATTGTTCAGGGTGGTCAAAATGCCCCTATGTGCACATTTGGGTCAACAGCCAAAGCAAGCAGTTGACATGGTTTTGAACTCTATAGCTACTTGCCACTAAAGTGCAGCAATAGTAGGAGGGTTAAATATTAAAATAGAATACTGAAGTTTAGAAAGGATAATCACATTTATAATGATTGTACCTTTGTGGCGGACAGTTCTGATTTGAGTTTGGCACATTCTTGTCTGGTCTCAATGTCCTCTTCAGAGTCGCTGTATCATATCAAGACATAAATGACTCCTTTATTAGTCCACTAAAGGGAAATTACACCAATGTATTTGAAAACTTATGTTCATTGCAACCTTTCAGTTTCCAAGAAATATATCATTAATTAAACTGACCTCAATATAGCAGTTCACAATTTTAGCAACCTTCAGTACATACATGTACAAGCTAAGCCTGCTGTCCTTTCCAAGTAATCTTACAAAATCAACCCAGTGCCACCCAAGGCCACTGTAAATGTTTGAACATATTAGTATGGCCTGCAATGTATCAACGGGAGACCACCTTACCCTGCGATCAGTGGTGTGACAGTGCACAGAAGGGTAGCCATAGGAGGCCACTGGTAACAGCTAATGGCTTGGAGTGGCCTGATTGGGTTGTTTCAAAAATTGCACTGATTGTAGGAAGGATCTACATGTATATTGTACAATTTCATGTGGGTGCTGTACAGTGTTGGAGCAGAGGCTTTGATCCTCAAGGCCAAGGCCAAGGCTTTGACCCTCAAGGCCAAGGCTTTGACCCTCAAGCCCAAGGCTTTGACCCTCAAGCATTAAGGCTAAGGCCAAGGCTTAACCCTCAAGGCCAAGGCTTAACCCTCAAGGCCAAGGCCCTCTGGTCTAAAATTACTACTAATATAAAGCATGTCACATTATAACGAATCGCCCAAAGTAAGAATAAAAACTTCACGTACAAATATATGACTGAGTAGAAGTTCAGGTCTTCGTGGATACCATTTAAATATAACAAAAAGAATGGTTTGCTTCCATACTGATGCACATTAATCTAAACCGAGTATAAAAAAGGTGGATCTAAGAACGGCTGTTTTTAACTGATGTTACCTCGTTATTATGTAACATGGAAGTAATTTTATTTTCTGGGCCATCATGGTTAGAAATATTAGCATTACCTAAAACAGACCAGACTATATTCACCCAGAATTTGTCAAAAATCTTGGACCAAAATCCACTGAATGGCTTCGAGATTACTTCAGCACCTGTATCAAAGTTCAGAAAATCCTCAAAATATGGAGATATGCTAAAGTAATGGGAATTCTCAAACAGGACAAGGCCGCCGAAGACCCGGGCAGCTACCGTCCAATAAGCCTACTGTGCATAATCTACAAAGTGATGGAGAGACTAATATTATATACAATCGTATCCAACCCATTGTGGATCCTCAACTCCCACCTGAGCAGGCCGGCTTCCGTACAGGACGCTGTACAACAGACCAAGTAACACCCTCACAGAAGACATAGAGGACAACTTCCAAAAAGGTCTCAAGAATGGTGCTGTACTGGTCGATCTATCAGCAGCATAATGACACGGTATGGCATAAAGGTCTTGCCCTAAAACTACACAAAATCATACCTGATAAAACCTTAGTAAACTTTCTCATGACAATGATCACCTGCAGAAGCTTTACAATGACGGTTGGCGAAGAAACCAGTAAAAAATGCTTCCTGAAAAACGGGGTCCCGCAGGGCTCAGTGCTCGCACCAATTTAATTCAACATTATTTTACACTGCTGACCTACCAACCACTGTCTCAAAGAAATACATCTACGCAGATGACATAGCACTCCTAACCTCTGCAAAAAACTTTAACAAGCTTGAAACAACGCTTGGCACTTGGAATCCTTAAGCCGTTACTTCAAAAACTGGAGACTCCGACTTAGCATCACCAAAACTGTTTAGCAACTAGACTGGCTAACTACAAAATCAAAGTCGTTTGCAATGGCACAACCATCCTGTATGATGATTTCCAACGCTCGCAACTGTCTCATTAGACAACTAGCAGGCCTTTCCTGGGGCGCAGACTATACAACGTTCTTCGAATCTCAGCAATAGCTTTAGTATACTCTGTTGCAGAGTACTGTGCACCGGTATGGGCAAAGAGCACCCACACCAGCAAGATTGACGTAGCCCTTAACAACACCATGCGCATCATCTCAGGATGTATCAGATCAACTCCCACTCAATACCTTCCAGTAGTCAGTGGAATTGCTCGTTATGAAGTGAGACGACAGCAGCAATGCCTTGCCCTTGCGCGACGTGCCGCTGGGTGTGACTCCGATCTGCATCATCAACTGTTGACAAACACCAATCAAAAACCCCCACCACAACTGCGACTGCCATCAAGAAATCCTTTCCATCAACAAGCCCACAAACTGCTAGTAATTAGCACCGGATCGCACCCAAAGACTTGGGCACTAAACACGTGGCGGAATATGTGGTAAGAATCAGAATCCAGGACGTGAATATTTAACTACATTTCCTCACCTTCTACCAACCCACCAGGATGCAATCTACATCGCCACTGCTGGGTCAAACTTAACAGACTAAGAACTGGCCATGGCCGATTTGGACATAACATGCTCCGCATGGGACTAAGTGACAATGCTAACTGTACCTGTGGTCATGATGACCAGACTGTACATCACATCGTTCATGACTGTATTATTTACAGATGTGATGGAAATTGAACTGAACTCGACCAGTCTGCATTAAACTGGATCCATAACCTGACCTTGTCATGTTAACTTTGTATGAACCATACGATAAATAAACAAATAAAGCAGTCCACAGCACAAATCAGATGATGTTCTATCTACCCCATATAACTGTGTGGAGTGTCGTGGCCGAGCGGTCTAGCGCACCGAACTCAAGTTCTGGTGTTGCCAGCAGCAGGGTGTGGGTTCGAGCCCCGGTCGTGACACTTGTATCCTTGAGCAAGGTACTTAACCATAATTGCTTCGTCCTTCGGATGGGACGTAAAGCCGTAGGTCCCGTGTGTTGTATAATGCACGTAAAGTGGATTGTCGTGGCCGAGCGGTCTAGCGCACTGAACTCAAGTTCTGGTGTTGCCAGCAGCAGAGTGTGGGTTCGAGCCCCAGCCGTGACACCTGTGTCCTTGAGCAAGACACTTAACCATAATTGCTTCTCTCCACCCAGGGGTTAATGGGTACCTGTGAAGGCAGAGATGGTTTGCTCTCTATGCGCTAGAAATGGCAGCAATTGAGCTGTATACTCCCCAGGGAGCTGAGATGGTTTCAGGAATGATTTATGAGCCTTATGAGCAGGGATAATAATATAATGCGCCTTGAGCGCCACTTAGTTGGTGGATACGTGCGCTATATAAATCTATACATTATTATTATTATTATTATTATTATTATTATTATTATGCAAGTTAAGTATAATTATATCTCCCTGGCCCCACAAGTACAAGTATACAGAAAATTATTATAGCTTTGTTTTGGGGGAAGCAGCAAAATGTACTATCATGGTAACAATTAGATACATGCAGACTTTGCAGACAGCTGACTCCAAGTTGTATGTTTGTAGAAAAGCAAAATTTCAAACAAATTTACCTGAAAAATTCAAAAATCGATGGGCCTTGAAGAGCAAGGCCCTAAAGTTGCAAGGCTTTGACCCTCATGGCCAAGGCCAAGGCTTTTGCCCTCAAGCCTGAAGGCTAAGGCCAAGGCCCTAAAATCAAGCCTTAACCCTAACTCCCTAGACAACAAAGGCAGTTGGAGTATTTTTAAGGATTTTTATTGTTCACTAACAATGTTTAGGGAGTTAGGGTTAAGGCAGCCTTAAGGCCAAGGCTCAGCATCAAGGCACTACATCACTGGTGCTGTATACATGATGCACATACAGAGTGTGCACTTCAGGGTACAAGTACGACAGCATCCATCTATAAACCAATGAGTATTATTTTGCCTCTGAACGTCAGTACATAAAGTCTATTGGTTAATCCATGCCATTTGATTGGAAGGGTATATCGGTCAAGTACCTGTCTATCTTCGGCTGTTCGATGATGGTGTGGGCTCCAGCCTTCAACTCCAGCTGATTATTCGCCGCCGTTCGACTCTCTAGCTGACTCTCAATGTCAGCCAGGCGTCCCTTCTTGGATTTCTTGGCACCTGTCACAATAAAGGGAACCGTTTGTGTTCTCAATGAGAATGCCTTTGGGCAACCTAAAACAAACCCACTTCAAGAATAAAAGCAACCATTTTAGGAACAATGGCCAATGTCATGGTACAGCCAAGCTTTTGAGAAGCCCGGTCAGGACCAGGCTTTTTCCTAGCCTACTGGCCTATATAATGAGTTCTGCTTGCCTGGGCTAGGCCCTCCAGAAGCCCAGGTTATGTTGATTGGCAGGTACTGTATTTTTACATGATTAGGACTCAAAAAAGGCAATTAGGAGGCCAGGGCCCATATTAATAAAAGCCTGCTAAACTAGCAGCCAACTAGGCCTTTGCAGGCTGCTAAATGCCTAGTTGCTTGCTCCATAGTTTCTTGCTATTTTCATATTCATAAAACCCTGCTAGGGACAGTGCCAGGTAGTTGTCAACTAGGATTTAGTTGGTTGTTAACTTAGCAGTTGGCATTGTTCCAAACCACAAAACACAATATGGGTAAGTTTCACTTTCAATATGAGTGGCATGTTTATGTGTCTAACAATAGAGCTGTGCATGCACGAACTGTGTGTGTGCGCCTATCGAATACAATGTACAGGCAGTTCTATGTTCTCAGCATCGTGAACACAGAGTCAAACATACAAATGAAGGGTTTAGTTGTCAACTAGTGACTTAGAGGTACCCAAGATCACCTCTAAAATTAGCAGACAACTTAGCAGTCCACTAAACTTAGCGGCATTTTATGAATAACACTTAGTATCCAACTAGGCTTAATTGGCAGTTAGGGGCCAATTTAGTTGCCAACTAGGCTTAGCAGGCTTTTATGAATATGGGCCCTGGTAGCCTAGGCCTGGCTGGGCTTCTCAAAGGCTTGGCAATTTTTTATTTCTTATAATTATTTATTTTTTAAAATAAATAAATTAAATAAATCAATCAATAAATGAATCAATTAATCAAACAATCAGATAGAAAAGTAAATATAGTTATATAAAAATATAAAAATAAAGGTCTCTAACCTCTCACAGCGAAAAATTCCCATTAGACATGTACCACGGATAGCCACTGTGCGCCGCGAAACGCCACGAAACGTAGCGCGGTGCTGATTGGTCGGCTCCTGAGCTCGTGACGTCACAGACGTCACAGTATCCGTGACGCGTATGACGTCATATAATGAGGTGCTGCGTGGCCCCCTTACGCGGCCGCTCCGTGCCATTGATTTTAAATACTCTTTCAGTGTGAAATATATATACAGGGCGACTCAATAAAAAGGTAATCCACAAATAATGGGTTAATATGACCAGGTTATGAGGTTTATGATTATAAACATGATTGCATCATGAGGTAGTGGCTATTAGCTTTCCATTGATACCATCCTTGCATTCATGCGATCACACATCACTGAGCACCATTGTCTTGAAAATGGAACATCAAATTCCAAAATGTGCAGGTTGGTGAATAATGGACCCAATGGTCAAACATCCAGAGGAATTGGGCTCATATCCAAACAGAGACAAGATACGTAGGTTACAGGACACACATTTAAATGATTGAAAGAAAACATATCTTATTCATGATAATGATTTTATTTGATAAGATCATTAACCCTTTAGGCACCATACCAACACCTTCCACATGTCCACCTCCTCTCTCCACACAAAGTCCACAGCAACGATGCATGTCTTGCACAGCTCTTCTCACCATAGCTGAGTCATTGCGCAGAATGTTGACTTTTATTTGATCTTATCAAATAAAATCATTATCATGAATAAGATATGTTTTCTTTCAATCATTTAAATGTGTGTCCTGTAACCTACGTATCTTGTCTCTGTTTGGATATGAGCCCAATTCCTCTGGATTTTTGCCCATTGGGCCCATTATTCACCAACCTGCACATTTTGGAATTTGATGTTCCATTTTCAAGACAATGGTGCTCAGTGATGTGTGATCGCATGAATGCAAGGATGGTATCAATGGAAAGCTAATAGCCTCTACCTCATGATGCAATCATGTTTATAATCATAAACCTCATAACCTGGTCATATTAACTCATTATTTGTGGATTACCTTTTTTTTGAGTCGCCCTGTATATATCATTGAATGTTACCCAAATATCTAAAACACACTGCATACAATATTATTTCAACTTTCATAACTCTTTGAAACTGAGTGCAGCACAAAAACTTAATTTAACCTTAAAACCCCCTCTTTAAAAAATCTACTATTCAGCAATTCTTAAGAGAGCAGTAATTTTGCATTGCTCGTGTGACCACTTGATTTTGTCAAAAGAGAGCACAATATCATATTAACGCTGATTACTGACCAGAATCCGAGGTTATATGCTTTCTCCTGTAGTGTCTGCAATAATCCTTAATGGTTGTCCAGTCCCTCTTCTGCAGGACAGGGTGTTGATGCTGTAATTGTATGATTTCTAATTTTCGGGGGAGGCGAACCTTCATAATGTGTGCTATGGTTTTTATGGCCTGTATTTCCTCTTCTATCCATCGTCGTTTGGTTCCTTTTCCTGTAAGAATTGTTTAAAATGTTATTATAGGTTTACAAACCTTTCAAAGCATACTTGGGCTTGGCAAAAGAAATTGGTCAAGTGTGAAAAGTTTTATACTGTAAGAATGACAATGTCCGTTGAAGAAGGGACGGGGACAAAAATGTTCAGTTTCTTAAACAAAACAAGGTATTTTATTAAATTTATATTTACAAAGCATGTTCAATAAATGTATATTTACAAATGATTTGATTAAGTTTATATTTACAAAGTATTTGTAGATAGAACAATGTAACCTAATACTCGATGCCGGCTTGAGAGAATTACATTATATGTACACATTGATCATTCCAAAATCTTAAATAGTCACGTGATACTGATAATGATAGGTTTTGAATTATTGAACAGTGTCATTTATTACCTTAAATATAAAATAGTTCATGATAAACAAAACCTTAGTTTATTAAATATTCCCTAGGAGACCCTCCACCATTATGTCTGATTCTGTCCGTTTTCTGCCAATAAGTTTGTATGCCTTGTAATCGCGGCTGGTCCGGATCCTACTGTGGACTCTTTGCTCCTTATTCAAGGTAGGTACCGTATGACGGACAGCTTATGACGTCGGCAAGGATTCTTTGGTGACTTTGGGGGGGGGGGGGGGACACTGAAGATGTTCATGTATATTAGGCCATGGTTTCTTCTGTGGGATTTCAGAGGAGAGTACTGTGTTGCTGCCAGCCGTCTCAACAACGACGAACCATGTTTGGCTTCTTCTCGGCTCTGATTAGCCGAGACTGGGGGAAATTTGCTGTTTGTGGCACCCGATATCGTGCCACAAGGATTTGGCAAATGGCCGTTTGGTTCGGGGTTTGTAGGTTTAGGATCGTACTAGAAGCACACTTCAAAACACGTCTTTCTCTCACTGATCTCTTTCCGTTCTCCCTATTTTACCCACTCTTACTTCTCAAACCACTTTCGATTTTCACTCACTCTTCAATGCAATCGAACTGAAATCAATAATCTTAATCTATAAACTTTACATTACAAAGAACGAGATAGACACACAGCATTTCCTTCACTTATGTTTTATTGTTATCAACATCAGTCTAAATTTAAATATACTGGGGTGACCCTAGTATCAAGATATTTCCCGATCCTGAACTCATGGTCACTTAAAGTACTGCCTATAAACAACGGATAAAACAACTCAGTACACCAATTTTATATTTAAAAGTATTCTTATTTACAATTGCCACCCAGAATTATTATTTACAAATAATTTATTTATACAGAGTAATAAAAAAAATGAGACTGATAATAATTACGACTTAATTTCAATATATAGTATTTTTAGGATCTAGATGGTCGCTAGTGGGGATGTGTAGTACTCCTGATTGCTGAGTAGCCTGCTTTCCTCCCACCTTTAATTCAATTGTTGTCCTCCGCAAGGTACAGTTGGCCGTCAACCCTCGTTGCGGTCTACTACACTAGACTTGGGACATGTTATGAGGTTGTCTCTCGGGAACAAAACCATGGTTGTGATGATGGATATCGACTTATGCTGTGGTGTGTTTTCTGTTTTGCTTAATATATTGATATCTGTTGTCTTCTCTTCGAAAATATCGCTGCCTAAACGAATTCACAATGTATATGTCTGCTATAGCTACAATCCCGGTCAAATCCCGGTCAAATCTCGGTCAAATCTCGCTGGGCCCCCCGGCCCCCTGACAATGTTGGCTCTTATTGGGCTGGAGATAACAACATTGGTGGGGGGAGCGGGGGGAGCAGAGAGCGGAGAGCGGAGAGCGGGGACAGGGCAGGGTATGTTTATTGTTACGTGTCCCAACTATTTTGGCCGGGATTGTAGGACCAATGCACTGGACATCATTGGCCCAAGCGCCACATGTACAAAATAGAGCGATTTTTCAACATTTGATGTGCTAATTATTATGATGTAAAAATTTGTGATTAGGTAAGCTTTTTAGAATAACTGTACAAAAAAAATTCAAATGTGTCAGTATTTCACCTGCAAGGAAGATCAAAAGATCAAAATTAGAAGAAGAAAAAAGGTAAATTTGCTCCGTTTTTGTGCATGTGGCGCTAGGGCCAAGGATACAGAGTGAGTCCAGTAAATTGTCCCTAGAATAGGCTACCTCCTGTCCACCCCTCTTTGGCTACGCCTCTGTTAAACAGTATGTCTGAAGTCAGTGTGATGTTTCCAGAAGGATAGTTTGCCAACTATAAGATTCAGATTCAGGGAAGGTTCTACTATGCTAGAAAATGACCGAACACAAAAAATGACAAATGATATACCAGAAGCAGACAAAAGTTAAATGCCAACACTGTCAAGATGCAGGGTCCAGTGAAGTTAAAATGAGCTGGTGTTATCTCATTATTGTGTCATATAACATGATATGATAAGTTTGTTTTTAAAAGGTTAATATTTCTCTTTCAGATTCAGTACACCAACGCGATACACTACTGGATCGAATGACTACCGTATTCTCGCATGTCTGAGAAGCAAATTCGTGCAGTAGCCGATATCTTTGAATACGATTCATAGTTTTTCCTAACTTTCAAAACTAATGAAATATGAGTACTTACCAAATAGTTACTTTCTGTGAGGATGTTTTTCGTAGACTTATTTGCTCGATGTTTGTCGATTGATAATATTGACATGACCGTCCACTCGTGTCTGTCTTCCATTTCAAACTGAGATCACCAGATTTCAACAACGTGATGTTGTAGTCTAGTGACTTGACTCGCGCCGTAGAGCGAGCTAGCTAGAGACAACCGGAACCAGTCGAAACAATTTACAGCCTCCTTCCCATGGTCGACCTCTTACTTATTACAGAAAACTACTCGAAAGCCCTGGGGGCGAGGTTGTCACTTTGTTGGTTTTTCGCTCATTCGCTCGATCCCATACCTAGTCTTGGTGCAAGACGTTTCTATCTTTCAATCACTCCCAACAACATGCTGAATCTGCTATAAATTGTATTGAGTCATGTATTGATGACATTCGCCAATGGATGAACGACAACTTCTTGAAAATCAATGACACCAAAACTGAATTCATGTTGATAGGTTCTCCACAGCAGTTGTCTAAAGTCTCCATTCCGTTTGTTACTGTAGGTGATTCTCACATCAGTCCAGTAGACTACGCCCGTAATCTTGGTGTTATTTTTGACTCGTCCATGTCTCTAAATAATCACATTTCTCACACAGTTCGTTCTGCTTCATTCCATATCCGCAACATAGGAAAGATCCGAAAATATCTTGACCGCAGTTCTACAGAACAGATTGTCCACTCATTTGTTACGTCTCGGCTAGACATGGGGAATTCCCTTCTGTTTGGCCTTCCAGATAAACAACTTTCTCGTCTCCAACGCATTGAAAATACTGCTGCTTGCGTGGTCACTTTAACTAAGAAACATTCTCACACAACACCCGCCCTTTTAGATTTGCATTGGCTCCCTATATCATCTAGAATCATTTTCAAACTTATGCTGATGGTCTTCAACGCTCTCAATGGAAAAGCTCCTACTTACATCTTGGACATGCTCAACATCTATAAACCTTCCCGCAACCTTCGCTCTGGCAGTAAATATCTTCTTCAAGAATCGAAGTGTCACCGCACTTGGGGGGACAGGTCTTTCTCCGTTGCAGCACCACGTCTATGGAATAAGCTACCCATTCATATCAGAACCTCTAAAACCATTCTATCCTTCAAGAAATCTCTCAAAACTCACCTCATGTAAATAGCATTTTCTTAACTGTTTTTCTTTACAATTTTCTCTTTTCCTGCCTTTTGGTTTTGTTATCTTTTTTGTTTAAGCGCCCTGAGCACCATTTTTGGTGGATATGTGCGCTCTATAAGACCCCGTTATTATTATTATTATTATTATTATTATTATTATTATTACTCGTGATTTTAATACGTACACGCGCCGATCCGCCGTTTGATAAACCAATCGCCGCTGCGGGCGCCATCCACGGCTGGCTGCATAATAACGGTCTTGCACCAAGACTAACTTTGGCACAACATATCCAATGAGTCTCCGGTGAAGCAGATCACTGAAATTATTACAAAGTCTCAGGTTTTTGGCTGCTTAAATAAAACGAATTTTCGGAAAGGCATTAGTTTTTCCCAAATACCGGGTCTCAAATATATTGGCTACAAAACTTTGTTCTAAATGGGTTCGTTGTTTGCGGCTTTTTGCCAGATTGTTTGAGGACAAATCGCCTGGCAGTTCTCCTTTATCCGTAGAGAAAGTTGAGTCCTTTCTCCGCCGTTTGAATATATAATTAAACCAATTTAAGACTGAAAACAATGCCCAACAATAACAAAGATAGCAGGAAATCGTGAATAGAATGGAGTTCCATATTGTCGTTCTTTGTTACAAAGAATAATCAACTCTCTGTGGATCATGTTTGTAGCCTGTTACCAAATATTATTGTATACTAGATGTTGTTAAAGGGTCTATGAAATAGACCGTTTTAACATTGTAAACAATAAAGCATGCCTATTGGAGAATATATTTGCCCTTCGTCCATTTTTGTCTGCGTCCGTTTGTACAATTAAAAAAAAAATATTCTAAATTTAGGGGGGGGGGCGCCGCGCTCCTTCCATTCCTCCTTATTAACATATAATCTGTGACGTGTACCTAGGATATTTTAGCACGAGCCCGTGTTTACGTGGCACTCTGTGTCATGCTTTACTATTGAAGTTTCACGAAGTTTTTAATGTCAACAGTCTTTACTTATCCTCTTCACCATGCAAAGCTACAAGTTTTACTTCAGTACATGTTTTTTACATAAGTCTTGTGTACACACATTGCTTGCAGTTCATGACTGTTTTATTACCTAGTGGCAACAATGATGGCCAACAATGATAGATTAAAAAGGCATGCTATCAAACGATGAAAACCTTTGTTCTTTGTCCAGGGTACGTCACAAATAGCGCCACCTCGTGTCATGCAAAATTTAAAACATTTTTTTTTTAAATTTAATTAAAATAAAACAAACTCCATTCAAGACACAAAACAAACTTAACATTGTTGATTATTCATATCAACTGATAAAATAACAATAACAAATAAAATAAGACAGAAACACACTTCATAGACCCTTTAAGCCCAGATTCACCCATAAAATTTTATTTTTCAAAATAATAATAATCCAAGCCGGGGAGTTGTTTACTTTGGTCACTATAACCCTGTCAAGCCTGAGGGAAGGGGAACAATGTCCCCCGTATGATTTATTTTCAATATCTTTATAACAGTTTCACTGATCACGCTCAAATAATCTGACTTTTCCTAACTATTCTTAGGGACCCTACTCATACCCAAATGATGACATTGCAACCATTAAGAGATCTGATTGAATTCCCACTTTTCAGTGGTAACTACTAGATTTTTGATAAAACATTGAAATCTTTGTTTTTCAGAAAATTTTGAGGATATACACTTTACGATAAACAGCTCGGCGTATGAATTCCTCACTATTTAGTGGGGTGCACCCTTAATACATGTACTTGTGCATTTAAGTTTGAGTCCTGTGATATTGAGTCTTAGCACGAGTCAAATTTTTGGGGCGTTTTCTCAATGGATGTATTTACGCATGTGGGAGGAGAATAATGGGACATCAGCAACCAAGCTCCATTAATGAATAATGGGACATCAGCAACCAAGCTCCATTAATGAATAATGGGACATCAGCAACCAAGCTCCATTAATGAATAATGGGACATCAGCAACCAAGCTCCATTAATGAATAATGGGACATCAGCAACCAAGCTCCATTAATGAAAATGCATTAACATTATCCATTTTCAATCTTTACTCTACATTGCTAATTCCCTTGTATACCATAAATGACTATTATTATTAACTATGAATTTCCATACTGCGTCACATTATTCATTGTTAAGAATTTGAATTAGTCCATGTAACTTCACGTAACTTTTATAACTATAAGTACAATAGTACATGTTGGTCGCGACTAGGATACGCGTCATTGTCCCTATTCGCAGGGGCTACCGGAACACTTAACATTCCTTCGAGTGATTACTGCATAAAAAGACTGCTCGTCCCCGCGATCACCAGATTCTAAGCTTCGGTTTTACCAAAGACGGACGGACGGACGGTCCTGTGGCTGCCGGGCCAGCCGTGAGGCGTTGCCCCATGGAGTGTGTCGAGTTCCCGCTGACACTACATCTTCCATTACGGTCACCATCAACACTACTCTGTCGGCCCATCTTCAACGTACTCTTCTCCCTGCTGCCGGTTTTGGTCCCTGAGTTATCAACGCAGCCTAGTTTCTCAACTCGATGGAGGCATTCCTCTTAGTATTACTATTTCCGGTCCCCGAGTTGTCGATGTCGGCCATTCGAGACGTTCGCGACATTCACGACTAGACTCTGCCCAAGGACTAGACCAGCACCCGCCAGTCTACAAATCTCCAGCCTAGTTTCTCATTGGAGGTACCTCCCCTCAAAAACCATGAACGTTTGAGGGATTCCAATGAAAACGTTTGAGGGATTCATTTTAACCTTTTTGAAATCTCTTTTACCCGCTGATTTTGACCCTTTTCAATTTGCATATCGTGCAAACCGATCAGTGGAGGATGCTATTTCGATTTGGTTACATGAAACTTTAGCTCATTTGGAAAATAAAGACTCCTATGCTCGTGTATTGTTTATCGATTACAGCTCGGCTTTTAATACCATTATTCCTTCTAAGTTACATTTTAAATTATTGGAGAACCTCAAATTTCCCGTTGCTATTTGTGATTGGATTTTGGATTTTCTTCTATGTCGTAAACAAATCGTTAGAGCTGGGAGTAATTATTCAGATGCTGTTGTTTTAAACACTGGTACCCCACAAGGACGTGTATTATCGCCGCTTTTGTATTCTCTTTTTACTTACGATTGTAAAGCCCGTGACCAGAACTCCCGAATTATTAAATTTGCGGATGATACGACGGTCACTGGTTTGATACTCAATGATGATGAAAGTGGCTACCGGAACGAAGTTGATCTCGTGGTGAGATGGTGCGATGACAACAATTTGATATTGAATGTGTGCAAAAAGAAAGAATTAATTGTGGACTTTAGACGTAATAAAAACTTAAAAGACCCACTTATTATTAATGGATCTGTTGTAGAGCAGGTAAATACCTTTAAGTTGCCAGGCACTTTTGTAATGAATAACTTATCATGGAAGGTGAATACGGAGGAGATACTAAAAAAAGCTCGTCAGAGACTGTATTTTCTGCGTTCACTTAAATCGTATGGCGTAAGGATAGATATTTTGATAAATTTTTATCGTGCCATAATCGAGAGTATATTAACTACACATATTTTAGTCTGGTTTGGTCGCATAAGTAAAAATGAGCTTAGGAAATTAGAATCAGTTATTAGAAATGCTGAACGTATTATTGGTACTGGCCTGCCATCTCTCTTTTCCCTTTATCAAGAACGTACTTTAAAACCAGTTAGAAATATTATAGGAGATAATTCCCACCCAGCTGTTGACTATTTCAAATTTCTCCCCTCGGGGAAAAGATTTCAAAATTTTAGGGGCTCTAAGAGATTTATTGATAGTTTTTATCCTTCTGCCGTAAAGGTTTTTAATGTGCACCATTCCCGTTGAATTTTATATTTTATATTTGCAATTAATTGAATCTTATTGCCTTATATGTATATTTGTATAGTTTTATTTGTATACTTTTGTATACAATATTTATTTTTTGTAAAATTTTAGAGCTCTTGTGTTCGCTCGATTTCCATTGTATATTTTTTATCATTGGCTGAATAAATAAATATCTATCTATCTATCTATCTTTTGTTATTTATTATATATATTTTCATTGAATGTGATTACTGTATATTTGAACTGTTGATTATTTGTTATATTAAATGACTTATATTTTGTTCTTCTAAATCCAGACTCCCATATAAATTCCTTTCAGTGGTGGTCTTTCCCTTTCTGTTAAGTTGATCAATTTGGTTCGAGACTTCGTAACAGAAAATGGGGGCTTGTCCGAGAAAGACCGTTTGCAAGCTCAACTGATCTATCCGTTTGAATTCAATATTTTGTGGTTTTTCAAATTGTTGATTACATTTTGGAAATTGTCCGAAAATGGCGGACGCACAAAAATCAAAATTCAGTTTTACTTCTGTTGAAGAACTTTTAAGCAGATCCGATTTAACCGTTGAAATCGTTGATGAATTAACCAAAGATCAGTTGTGTGCCGTTGCACAATCCCTTGGAGTCGAGGTATTTAGTGGAGCAAGAAAGAGTTATTTAAACCGTAATGTTTGCCATGCCTTAGTTCAAAATGGTTTAATAGAAAGTGATGAAAGCATTTCAACACAGTCTATCGATCCAAAAGATCAAGTTGAAATCTTAAAATTACAGTTGAAACTTAAAGAGACTGACAAAGAACTAAGAGAAAAGGAAATGGAACACGAGCTCAAACTAAAAGAGTTGGAAACGAAAGAATTTAAAGTTCAGCCGTCAAATTTAACCAAAGGTTCTCATTCAGGTTTTGATTTTGGAAAAATATCAGACTAGTTCCAAAATTTGATGGTAAAGAAGTGACTCGGTATTTCATATCATTTGAAGATTTGGCAAAAAAGCTAGAGTGGCCCAAGAAATACTGGACCACATTACTTCATTGTGTATTTGAAGGGAAGGCAAAGGAAGTGTACACTGCCTTGTCATCCGAACAAAGTGCCGATTATGATGTAGTAAAACAAACTGTTTTGAAAGCATACGAGTTAGTACCAGAAGCGTATCGGCAAAAATTCCGAAAAATGAAACGAAAAGAGTTTGGGCAAACCTATGTTGAATTTGCACGGGAGAAGGCCAATGCTTTTGACCGTTGCCTCAAATCAAAGGAGGTAGATAACAATTTTGATAAAATGCGGGAGTTGATGTTAATGGAAGAATTTAAGAGTTGCCTCCCAAGTGATATCAGAACACATTTAGCGGATAGAGGTGTCAATAAGTTAGAGAAAGCTGCCATAATGGCGGATGATTTTGAGCTTGTTCATAAACAATCATTTGGCTCTGACAATAGACATGACACTAGTCGCTCCAAATCGACAAAACCATGGTCGAAAAAAGTGAACAGACTGATAAAACAGTCCAGTCTAGTGATTCTAAATCGGAATCAGATCCTGCAAAAGGGAAAGAAAATCCAATCGGTAGTTCAGAAAAGTCCAATTGGCGAAAGAACCGGCCTATTTGTAGTTTTTGTGGCAAAATTGGCCATACATTTGAAAAATGTTTCAAACGAAGGGATCACCTTGAAAAACCCATTGCGTTAATTGTCAGACAATCACGTGGGGTACCCCAGGGTAAAATGTTCTTTTCTAAATTTAATGTCGAAAATTTGGACATTAATGAAATTCCTCTTAAAGTTGCGACTGTGGTGAAAAGTCAAGTGACAAAGCCTATGAACAATGGTTACGAAGCATTTATGTCTCATGGACATGTTTCAGTACGGTAAATAAGGAGAATGTAGAGTCTCATGTAGTTAATATTTTGAGGGATACAGGAGCCGCCCAATCATTATTGCTTAAGGGTATGGTTCCCTCCTTGGGCGAATCTAGCCAAACCAGTGTTCTAATTAAAGGTGTGGAAGATGATAATTTAAAAATTCCTCTCGAAACAATACACCTAGAGTCGGATTTCATGACGGGGCCAGTCACAGTTGGTATAGTACCCAGTTTGCCTATAGAGGGTGTTACGTTCTTACTTAGGAACGATATTGCAGGGACAAAAGTTCAAAGTAATCCTTGTGCACAGGTTACTAATGCCCCTCACAGTAGTGTAGACACAGAGCGTTTATTAGATGAATATCCGGGCATTTTTCCCGCATGTGTCACTACACGTTCAATGGTCCGTGCCTCACAAAACGAGGACATGGATGATGAATGTTTTAAGCTACAACGTAGCAGGAACATTCTTTCAAACTTTGAATGATAAAATTTCCCGAGAGAAAGAAAGTCAGGATCCTAATCTCTCGGTCCCTCTTGTGTTAAATAAAACTGCTCTGATTGAGGCTCAGGAATCTGACCCTCAGTTGCGTAAACTAGGAAATGATGCGGTTAGTGCACAAGAGGCTGAAAAAGCCCCGGTGTGTTATTTTTGGTCTAAGTCGGGGTTTTAATGCGCAAATGGCGTCCCCCTGAGGTACCTGCAGATCAAGAATGGCGAGTTTTAACTCAAATTGTGGTACCAAAATCGTATCGGGCTGAAATTCTGAAATTAGCCCACGAACCACCCACTTCAGGTCATTTGGTGGTTCGAAAAACTCGAGACCGCATCTTGTGTCATTTCTTTTGGCCAAATTTCTATCAAGATGTTGGTGAATTTTGCAGAACATGCCACACGTGTCAAGTTGTAGGCAAACCAAATCAAAAAATTTAAGTTGCACCACTTATTCCTATTCCTGCATGCGGACAGCCATTTGACAGAATCATAATTGACTGCGTGGGTCCCTTGCCAAAAACTAGATCTGGGCACATGTATATTTTGACAATTATGGATGCAAGTACCAGGTATCCGGAAGCAATTCCTCTGAGAAATATAACTGCCAAATCTGTGTCTGAGGCCCTAGTTAAGTTTTTTACTAGAATGGGACTTCCAAAGCAAATTCAGCACGATCAAGGTTCTAATTTCATGAGTACGGTGTTTAGTGAAGTAATGCAATTACTTGGTATTGAACAAATGGTTTCATCCCCCTATCATCCTCAATCGCAAGGTGCGATAGAAAGATACCATCAAACCTTGAAAACGATGATTAAGACCTATTGTCATGATAATCAAGATGATTGGGATAAAGGCATTGATTTCTTATTATTTGCCACAAGAGATTCAAAAAACGAATCCACAGGGTTTAGCCCATTTGAACTCGTGTTTGGTCACGAGGTTAGAGGACCATTGAAATTGGTCAAAGAAAGATGGCTTGCCGAGCCACAGGTAGAAACTAATTTATTGGACTATGTGTGTAATTTTAAAGTGGTTCGTACATCATTGATGAAAAACTCAACAGCGTCAATTATGTTGTTAAAACTCCTGACCGTAGAAAGTCTAGAAGGGTTTGTCACGTGAATATGTTGAAAAAATATCACGAGAGAACTACTGAGACAAAACCTGTAGTGATAACATACCCCTCTCTAGAAGTTAGTGAGGACGAGGTTAAAAGTGAGATAGAATTTGATGAAAAACTTAGTCTTGAATCAATCAGTTCCAAGAGTTCTGTCATGAATCAGAATTCTGATGTGATAGCAAATTTGGATGTCAAACTTGGTCACTTACCTGAGAAGGAACAAAGAGAAATGGTTTAAACTATTGAATCATAATATGTGCAATTATTCAAAGATAAACCAGGGAGAACTTCATTGTTATTTCATGATGTTGATGTTGGTAATGCGAGTCCGATCAAACAACACCCATAACGTTTAAACCCAACCAAACTTGAACTTGTGCGAAAAGAAGTGAGATACATGTTAGAGAATGAAATAATTTCTCCGGCTAATCAAAGCCCATGGAGTTCACCAGTTTTATTAGTTCCAAAAGAAGATGGATCGCAACGTTTTTGCATCGATTATAGAAAAGTGAATTCTGTTACAAAAACTGATTCATATCCCATTCCACAGTTGGATGACTGCATTGATCGAATAGGGCATGCCAAATATGTAAGCAAATATGACCTTTTGAAAGGATATTGGCAAGTGCCATTGACAGAAAGAGCTAAGGAAATTTCTGCTTTTGCAACTCCAGATGGTCTGTACGCATGTAATGTTATGCCGTTTGGCATGAAAAATGCTCCTGGTACGTTCACAAGAATGATGAATCAAATTACCTCAGAAATAGATGGTTGTGGAGCTTATATAGATGATGTTATCATTTATTCAAATACATGGACCGATCATGTTGCAAAAACAAAATTACTGTTTGAGAAATTGTCTGACGCTAATTTAACTGTTAACTTGAAGAAAAGTGATAATATATAGGTAAAGCTCATGTAACATACCTAGGTCATCGGGTTGGTCAAGGCAAGGTTTTGCCAAAAGCAGCGAAAGTGCAAGCAATCAAAGATTACCCAGTGCCAACACACAAGAAAGAAGTGCTTCGATTTCTTGGTATGACTGGTTTTTACCGTAAATTCTGCCCAAATTTTGCACATATTGCGGAACCATTAACAAACCTTTTAGCTAATAACAATAAATTTGTCTGGACAGAAAATTGTCAGGCGGCTTTTGAAAATCTCAAAGGTCTGTTGACCTTTGAACCAGTTCTGTTGGCTGCGGATTTTAGCAAACCGTTTAAGTTAGTAGTTGATGCTAGCGATGTTGGCATTGGTGTCTCATTGTTACAAGATGATGACCAGGGTGTGGAACATCCTGTTAGTTATTTCTCTAAGAAACTCAATAAACATCAAAAACGGTACTCTACAATCGAGAAAGAAACACTGAGCCTTATGTTGGCAATCTCACACTTTCAAGTTTATGTTACTGGACTTTTCCTATTACTGTGTACACTGATCACAATCCACTGACGTACATCAATAAGTTCAAAAACAAAAGTCATAGGCTAATGCGATGGAGCTTGCTATTACAAGTTTAAGCACATTCAAGGTAAACAAAATGTACTTGCTGATGGATTGAGTAGGTCATGAATTGTCA
Organism: Zoroaster sp. YZ-2022; assembly: GCA_029582265.1. NCBI lineage: Eukaryota > Metazoa > Echinodermata > Asteroidea > Forcipulatida > Zoroasteridae > Zoroaster > Zoroaster sp. YZ-2022. The sequence goes on from CM055831.1 coordinate 32,110,224, forward strand.
ATTGTGGCAAAGTTTAGTGTATTTTTATTGTTTAAAACTTAAATTTCAGAGTATCCGAAAGGTATAGAATTTGAAATTTATTGATTGATAATTATTAGTATTATGGCAAACGGTATTTATCTTAAGTAAGACTAATTGCGGTGACACCATGTGGAATCTCAATTGAGTAGTAATTAGTTCTGAAAAGAACTGGAGGTACAACTCCAGTATTTATCTTGTAATCTATATGGAATTTTCAATTAGAAATTTTCAAATCTATAATTATGCATTATGCTTAAGGAAAAATACTTCCTTATGGTCGTATTTTTCCACCCCAAGGGGGAGGGTGTTAAGAATTTGAATTAGTCCATGTAACTTCACGTAACTTTTACAACTATAAGTACAATAGTACATGTTGGTCGCGACTAGGATACGCGTCATTGTGCGTCATTGTGCGTCATTGTCCCTATTCGCAGGGGCTACCGGAACACTTAACATTCCTTCGAGTGATTACTGCATAAAAGGACTGCTCGTCCCCGCGATCACCAGATTCTAAGCTTCGGTTTTACCAAAGACGGACGGACAGACGGTCCTGTGGCTGCCGGGCCAGCCGTGAGGCGTTGCCCCATGGAGTGTGTCGAGTTCCCGCTGACACTACATCTTCCATTACGGTCACCATCAACACTACTCTGTCGGCCCATCTTCAACGTACTCTTCTCCCTGCTGCCGGTTTTGGTCCCTGAGTTATCAACGCAGCCTAGTTTCTCAACTCGATGGAGGCATTCCTCTTAGTATTACTATTTCCGGTCCCCGAGTTGTCGATGTCGGCCATTCGAGACGTTCGCGACATTCACGACTAGACTCTGCCCAAGGACTAGACCAGCACCCGCCAGTCTACAAAACTCCAGCCTAGTTTCTCATTGGAGGTACCTCCCCTCAAAAACCATGAACGTTTTGTTATTTATTATATATATTTTCATTGAATGTGATTACTGTATATTTGAACTGTTGATTATTTGTTATATTAAATGACTTATATTTTGTTGTTCTAAATCCCGACTCCCATATAATTCCTTTCAGTGGTGGTCTTTCCCTTTCTGTTAAGTTGCTCAATTTGGTTCAAGACTTCGTAACATCATTTATTTATTTAATTACTCACTATCTATGCTCTGGTTAATTATGTTTGTGAAATATTTCATTTGAAAGTTATGTAATGATTTAAACAAAAATATATGGTGAAATAAGGATTAACATGGAATATTCATCTTTTAATTGAATATAAGGTGAATACAAAATTAAAACTGATGATTTAACTCTGAGTGAAAATAGACCCATTAATGCAATTAGTAATATTCAACAAGAGTTGGATAGACTGAACGATTGGGCACTGGAAAATAAACTCTCTCTTAATCCATCCAAATGTCAAACCATGCAGGTGTACTTTGGCAAGAAAGAATTTCCTGATGTATCGTATAATATTTCCAACTTACATCTGCAACAAGTTTCTAGGGCTAAACTTTTGGGTGTTACTTTTCAACATAACCTGAAATGGGATATCACATAAATGAGATGATTGGTAAGGTCAACAGAAAACTATTTATGCTCAGGAAACTTAAAAAGACCGGTTTATCTACTGCTGAACTTACTACTGTGTATATGGGTTATGTCAGACCTATTGTTGAATACGCAACCCCTGTTTGGCATTCCAGCATCACACTCGCACAATCAAACCGTATTGAATCTATTCTAGGAAATAAATATATCCATTACGTTGAAGCGTTATCCACTTGAGGTCTGACACCCCTCCATGATAGAAGAACCTCTCTTTGTACCAAATTTGCCATTAAAACTTACAACTCGGGTAGATTTAGCGAATGGTTCCCTAAAACTAAAAGTTCACACTCTATGAACCTCGGATCAAATCGGGTCCTTGAAGAGCACCCTTTCACCTTGAACAGATTCAGGAACAGTCCTGTGCCATACCTCACTAGACTACTTAACAAATGAAGTAATTTATATTTTTTTAATTTGTATCCTTATTCGAACCTAATGAATTTTGCTATTTATTGTAGTTTCATTTATAAGCACTGTGCAATTCAGCCTTTGGGCTGCAAAGGTGTGTTTTTAATAAATATGATGATAATGATAATAATAATAATAATAATAATAATGGTAATAATAATAATAATAATAATAATAATAACAATGGAGCCTCAGGTGTCATCCCCCCAAAGTTACACCACAATATCTAAGACATTTATAGAACTTTATAATGACCACTGATGGTTTCCAAACTGTATTGTGTGAAATATGCATGTGTACACAATATACTATATACTTGGTTGTTTGTTTTCTATCCATTCTTCATTTCATCTTAATATTTAATATTTTAATTAAAGTCAATATCAATACTCTTATATAACTGAATTTTTAAATATAAATGATCATATCTATTTTTATACTGTAATTGTAATGTTTTTATTTAGGATATTTTATGTTAAATTTGACTCAATTTAGCCTTTGGCTACAAGTTCAAATTGTTTTAATAAACCATCAATAATAATTTTAATTTTTTTTTTTAAAACTACATCAAGCTTGTAGACATCTAGTTCCGTTTGAAAGAGAAGTAACTTGTTGACGATACTTCTTGCGTTGAACAGTACTGCGCTAATAGTAGACTTGGATGAAAATCCCAAAGCAGTCTGAGATAATGGTGATGGTTGAGATATTGGTCGACATTTTGTAGGCTGGGGAGATGACGATGACGATGATGATGGTTAAGAGCTTTGTAGACGGACCAGGATTACTTTCAATATCACCACAGACGGAAAGAATGTCGTATCCGACCGCCAGTTTTTAAGGTTTTAAAAAAAAAAAATTGGTACCACTAACTAGTTAAAACATGATTTTATCGATTTTTTGGGGTACAGAAAGCGAAAACTATCTTTAAAATCCACTTTAGTTTTATGATGGTTTTCGGACTTTATTTCCCTTTTAAAAAGTCCTCCCCTTCAGAAAATAGGATCATATAATAGTTGCCACTGCGCATGTACAATGACCGTGTTGGTCACTAATTACAGGCGGGTATGACATGATCAGACTGATGTGACTGAGGAAGTCATCGTATACCAAAAATGCCTGATTTTTCATGAAATAAATATCCTGGAATAAGTTGACGTGTATGTCCATCATCATCATCCATAATTATGTTCTCCACCTTTTCCACCTTACTAGGTAGGTAAGATTACATTATTGGCTATATTGAATGAGAAAAAGCGGCGGTCGGATACGACATGACATTCTACCTCCACAGACATCCAATACAATGTTAAATAAAGCAACACAGTTGGAATAATAACTGATTGGGGCATGTCCAAACTTACAGTTTCTTGGAGGTCTTGGTTTGTACTTGTATATTGCCAGCCATGATGAGTGATGAATTGAAGAAGCCACACAAGAGAGTGCTTGGTCAGAACATGGGCTTTGATTGTGTTGTACAACAGCATGCATCAAGGTGACAATGGAACCAGTCAGGCGCGTTATGAGTCGTGCATCATTCTTGAAGAAAAAGCTGAGGAAGCTCAGAATGAGCTTGAAATCTGCCCAGATTTCCTTTCCATGATGAGAAGAGGCTTCACAAACTACACCAAAGTAATCATTGGGTGAAAATCTACAAAATGATATGAGATTCTCACTGCAACTTGAATGAGAAATACTATAGCAATGATGATGGCAGTTGTCAGAGCTATGATGTAAAGCTCGTGGTCCAGACGCTATGCCCATGATGCTGTTGTGTGGTTGCGGGCAACCGTATCCGACTGGGTGGGAACCGATCAACCATAATTATAGCTGGCTTCATGCGTGTGGTTGCGGCCAACCGCATGGTTGCGGCCAACGTCTGATAATGTAAACATTTCAATTTCAACACTAAATGTTGAATACATTCTAAATTTTAATATTAACAAGTGTAACAGGCGTTTCCAAACATTTCACAAACAAAATAGCACTTAAATGAATAGTAGCCAGTAGCCACACCCACTCGGGTTTGATACACATTATGTTCACTGGCCAGACATACATTTTTTAATCGTATCTCAGGAACGCATTCTCCAATAATGTTCTTCATTTCACACTTCTCTTTCATATCTATGGCATCCCTCTTCAATAGTTTTCATTGTTCATAATTGTCATAACCATTCAATTCAATACTAAATTATTAGAAGGAATTTTTTTCTTCTTGGTAATAGATTGCAATGTGGTGACTGGCCCCTTTGACTTTTGACCTATGGCTAGAGGTCAAGCTTTGTAAATAAAACATTCGCTTCATGTGACATATTCAGCCAATCAACTACGCCTTATAACAGTACAGTACAGTTTAGGTCCTCATTTTGAAGCTTTAGGCTTCATATGAGTCAGGACTCCTAGGAGCCTGGTGAAACCAGTCTTTGACTGTGTTTCTCTTTTAATCTGCTCAATAGAAATATCACCCAGAAGTCTTGAGATACCTATCCAGGGATCTCGATAGTATGGGACTCTAGGAATAAAAAATAAACTAAGCTTGGTCAAATTTGTATTTTCCCTACGACAAGTATGAGCTATGTATTTCAGATACTGGGAGTTAATATAATTCAAGTGGTTGACTTTTTGTTATGCGCTCTAGATCTATATTAGCAAAGTAAGAGCATGATTAACTTCACCTTCTACAAGTGAAGGTTTCCTACGGAAACCATCTTTAATCATTCGCCTTAGGAAACCATACCAACTACTTTCAATCCTTTTTATTTCTTTCTCACTAGGCCTCCAGCATTGGGTAGCATATGTCAGTCTAGGACGAACACATGCTTCCAGGATTTTAGTCCGAATGGACATACGTACTTCCCTGTCACAAAGAACCCCCTTAAGTTCATAAAATTTAGCTGTAGCCTTTGCAATTCTTAGGTCAGTGGAATTTCTACCATCATTGAAGATGGTGTGGCCAAGATAGCAAAATTCAGACACATTTCCAAGTTCAGTACCATCAATGACAATATTTATGTCACTCGTAGATGTATTAAATTGCATCACTTTAGTTTTTTTGAAAGAAATTGTTTACAGTATAGTATAATGTATATGGGTGCACACCATTTAATACACTCCCATAGTAAACAGTGCTAAATACAAAATATTCAAAATTATTTTAAAATAGGCCTAGTTAGAAGTCCCACGGTTTTTTAAAACCAAAAGAAAAAATATTGATCTATATATAACCTTTTATTTTCTTCTCTACGGTCTAAAGTCCAGGTTTCCAGGGAGTTATTCTCATCCCAATGAAAACCACCCTCTACAGTAGTGAAAACGCCCACATTTTGGAAAAAGGCCTTAGGCCAAGTAAAAAAAAATACTAGTTGATCGTCCTGGGTTTTTTCAAAAAGAGGAGGATGAGGACCTTTTTATTTTTTATTTTAAATTTTTTTTCCAAGATGGCCGCCAAGCATTTAAATTCAAAATGGCCACCAATTTTTCAGTTTGAAGTCACCGCCAACTTTTTTTTATAGCTGTCGAACAAGTAGTTGAGTAAAAATATTCATGTTAAACAATGTTTGATGTATTTTGTTAAACCCAAGTAAAAATTACCCAAGTATAAAAAATAAAAAATAATATAAAAAGGATGCGGCCTCAAAAAAGGATGCGGGCGGGGACGATCAACTGGTGTTTTTTTTTTACTTGGCCTTACGCTTGAAATGAAATTAAGACCACTTTTTCAGGGCCTCGTGTGTCCAAAATACTCAAAGTTGGAAACCAATGACCCCCAGGTTATGATATTGGGCCATTTTTACACAATCCATCAAATGAATGGGCCTCAAATCTTTGTTTTTCAGAAAAAATTGAAGCTCGGCGCATGAATTCCTCACTATTTAGTGGGGTGCACCATAATTATATGAAAGTTACATGACAAACGTTCAACATCCCTGGCCTTGTGTTTGACAAGCTGAAAGTTACTTTTAAAGTGCGACCTCTCTTGACAGAGAATTATTGGTCCACTTACCACACTGGTACCCAAAACAAATATGCGGCGCTTTAATAGTATTGCTGGTGCCCTCCTCCGAAAACGGTGCAGTGGTACATAATGTATTACGTTATTACTAAATGCTCCAAAATAACGGGGGTGAATGGACAGATAAATGCAAGAAATGGTCATCTTCCTAAATTTGGAAATTTCAAGAATGAACACTGTTGGAAGCAGTTCTAATGGATGTTAAATATAACCATCATGTGTTGAAGATCTGATACAATTTATAGAATAAATAGGTGAGTACAACCATGGAGGTAGAATTCGAATTCTAACGTTGTACTGATCTAGGCCTAACCCTAATTGAGTATTGGTAGGGTTTTCAGGTGAAAAATTATTCCTAAACCAATATGCTCAATATTTATATCAAATTAAAGGTCTTGATGAAAGAAATACAATGGTTTTTAAATCAAGAAAATCGGACAAGTAGTTTTTGAGGAATCCTGTTTTATTTAATCAAGTAGCCTACATATGTAGTGTAGGCCGCCGCCTACTATAGGCAGAATCATGAAAATTTGAACTTTATTATTTTGTTTTAAATCTTATGTCATCTGAAAGAGCTTTAAATTTGAAACATAATGAGGGGTCAATGGTTGTGACAGGTCAACCACCAGTGGAGTTACGTATTTTTAAATATTTCTTATGTTAGCACTTTCGAGGACAGTTTTCAGCTAAATTGTTGTGACCATCAATACTAGTATGACATGAATGAACTTGAATGACATACCTCGATTGATGGACGATTCTCAACAGAAGTTCGGTCTTCCACGCCATTCTTGACTGGACTAGGCATTTTCAGAAGCTAAATGTATAATCAGGACACACGTTTTCACATCGTTGCCGATTGTTTAGGTTAAAAAAAAACTACGGTGTATCCTTTTTTCGTGGTTTCAAGTTACGTGAAGACCATCCAATACCTCTAAAATTGATGATGAATTTCCGTCATGGCATGCACAATTAATGATGAAAAACGGGTCGTAAACACGGCTATATTTCTAACGTCCGAGTTCGGATATTTTGCATTGAAACGAAGCAAAATTTATGAATGAATCTAAGATGGCGTCTACTGATACTACAGCATGCAGGACCGAATCACTGTTTAAAAAATAACGATTAATCCGCACAGCGACAACACGAGCTACGGACAGCCAGGGGGAACGTTTTCGCGAGAACCCGGATGTGAGTGAGTCGGTCACAATCGCGATGTCTAAAATTAGCTTTTGAAGTGCGCCGCCAGCGGCGGCTTGCGTGAATCTGCCTAGCCTAGACCTAGTAAAAAGTAGTGTAGGCCTAAGTAAAAGTAGTATCACTATCAGCATTCGATGAAGCCCGACTGTCCATACACTGACACTGTGTACATCCGTAACCAAAACCGTTGAATCAGCCTACACACACGCATAGCATTTGTGCTCGTTTCCCTCAAAAGAGCTTTTGAAAGGGTGTAAAATATACACTCTCCGCTCAAAACTAAACACAATTACGCCTCAAAACTTTCACATGATAGAAAAAGAAGAGGTGTAAAATTCATTCAGACACCACTCTTACCTTTCAAATTGGAAGATTTCACCTCGAAAAACGGTGTTTACTTTTTATCTCTGCGTAATTTCGGTTGTAGAGTAGCTATGGAGATCGAGCAAGCTTGGGTATGTAAAGGAGCCCTTTGACTCAATAGGGAAACCCGTTTTCATGTCAATCACAATGTACTCGGGTGCGGAGACAGGTCCGAAGTGGATGCCCTCAGCAGAGCTTGGCAAATTTTACGGGCCGAATGCGCGCGATCTCGGAACACTTCGCGAAAGGCTGGGCGGGGCGAGAGTGGTTCATTCATAAAAACCTAGGCTTTCGCACGTACTTCCGATTGCTATTTTATGTACATTGTTGGATAGCTGAAACTATTTAGCTTTCCAATGAGCTATTACAGGTAAAAGTAGTAGAATTTTTTGGGATTAAAATTTTGATGTTTTTTGTTGCGGGCGATGCGCTGTGCGTGTGGAGGGCTTCGGTCAACTCAAGCACGTACGAACTGAAAACCCTACTATTGGCTTAACAGGTTAACATTACTTTAAAAATACTATTGTTAGGCCTACTATTTGTACTAACATTAACGTTAGTACTATTCGTATCTATACTACATGTATTAGTAGTACTTTGTAGGGATGCCAGTCAATTCGGCCCCTGGTAAACTCGCCCCATACAATCTCGCTCCCTCCCCCAACAAACTTACAAAAAGTCACCCATGGCACCCCGCCCCGCCCCCCACGAAAAATTATCACAAGCAAGTCGTAGGAACATGAGCTTTTTTTTTAGCTCTTCACAGTACCGTAACTTCAATTAGGCTTGGGCGATATCGATCGGAAAGAATGTCGTATTCGACCACCACTTTTAAAGGTTTTTTGGGGAATATTTTTGCAGCCACTAACTAGTTAACAAATTATTCTATTGATTTTTCGTGGTACAGAAAGTGAAAACTATCTTTAAAATCCACTTTCATGATGGTTTTCGTACCCTTCTAAAAACATCCTCCCCTTCAGAAAATAGAAGGATCCTACTATAGTTGCCACTGCACATGCACAATGACTGTGTTGGTCACGAACAGGGGAGTTGACAAGATCAGACTGACATGACTGAGGAAGTCATCGTATACCAAAAATGCCTGATTTTTCATGAAATAAATATCCTGGAATAATTTGAAGTATATGTCCATCATCATCCATATGTTCTCCACCTTACTGGTTAGGTAAGATTACATTATTGGTTATATTGAATGTTGAAAAAGTGGCGGTCGGATACGACATTCTACCCTATCGATCTTTTTCATCCATGATATATCTTCAAACATATATCGCGATTATTTTTTTCACACGAGTGCTTTAGAGCCGATAATAGCAGGGATGTACCCATCTACAAGCATCACAATATATTGCCAGTGCTTACCTGAGAGACATGTGCAATCGCGCCATTCACGAGTGCACCATGGCCATTGGCACAAGTCGTTTGCATAATAATTATGTGGGACGGTTACTGTGTCATGTACATGTATTAAGTAAGTAAGAGTAATTGCGGTGACACCATGTGAAATGCTCAATTGAGTAGTAATTAGTTCTGAAAAGAACTGGAGGTACAACTCGACGTTTCGATCAGTATGCTCTGATCGTCCTCAGGAGAATGCCGGACTCTGGAAAATGCTGCTGCTTAAGTAGACTGCTGGAGGATCATCCCATGAATGGATGCTGGAGGATTAGTTCATTGAGGTGCGCAGGCGGGAACTGTTGAGACTAGGATCCTAGGGGTTGGGGGAGAGGAGTGTGTGCTCACTGAACTGAATCAGTTGTTAATAAATTCTTGTTAATGAGAGAATATTTTGTTGAATTTCACGATGCTATTAAAAATTATGAAATTAAGGCCCAGTGGAAATTTATAAAGTAAAAAGAAGATTCAGTACAGGTTTTGTCATTTTCATCAACAACAACAACAACAACAACGGCTTAAGAAAGAGTATATAAGACGAGTGAAAAGTGTTTGAAGTCCAAGCTGAATGGAGGGAATATGATAAAGGCGATCAACACTTGGGCTGTGTCGCTGATGAGGTACAGTGCAGGAATTGTCGAGTGGACTAAGGCAGATCTAGATGTTGCTGACAGGAAAACGAGGAAAGTGATGATGATGTACGGTATGTTACATCCACGGTCGAATGTCAGCAGACTATCTACCGAGGTCAGAGGGAGGAAGAGGATTACTTAGTGTATCAGACAGCGTTAACATCGAGAGAAGGAGCTTGCAGTGTCATGTTCGTAGTACTCGGGAAAAGTTGTTGAAGGTTGCACAGAAATACATGAAGGCAGACGAATTAGGTCCAAAGGAGTATAAGAATCAAAGAAGAGAAGAAAGAATACAAGATTGGCAGGAAAAACCACTTCACGGCCGATTCCTGAGATGTACCAAAGAAGTGGCAAGTAGCCAGACTTGGGAATGGTTGAGGAGAGGAGAACTAAAGAAAGAAACTGAGGGTCTGATTACTGCAGCGCAAGACCAGTCTCTGACAACGAATGTGATGAAGGCAAGGATCGAGAAGTCAGATGTCTCTTCTATGTGCAGAATGTGCAATGCGGCGGGGGAGACTGTATTTCACATTGTCAGCGAATGCAGAGTGCATGCTCAGACAGAGTACAAAGGCAGACAGAGTACAAAGGCAGACACGACAAGTTGGCCAAGGTGATCCATTGGGATCTGTGTAAGAAGTACGGTGTCAAGGTGCAACCGAAGTGGTATGACCATGTGCCGGAAAAGGTTGAAGAAACGGATCATGTCAAGATTCTCTGGGACTTCAACATCCAGACAGATCATGTTATAGAACATAGACGGCCGGATGTTGTTGTCTTGGATAAACATGAGAAGATGTGTCATCTTATTGATATAGCTGTGCCAGGTGATAGTAGAGTAGCTTCGAAGGAGAAGGAGAAGGTACAGAAATATCAGGATTTAGCGAGAGAACTCCGCAAGCTGTGGCAAGTCAAGGTGAAGGTAATTCCTGTGGTAGTGGGAGCACTGGGTACAATTCCGAAGGCGTTAGATAAACATCTCAAGGAGATAGGAACATCTGTTAGAGTAGAATTACTACAGAAGGCGGCACTCTTAGGGACAGCAAGGATTCTGCGAAAGACACTCGAGATCTAAGGCTACGGGACGTAGCTTGACTCGAGGTGTAACCGGCAGAAAGGAAAACAAGATCTTTCTTTTCATGCTGTGCTAACGCGAAATAATAATAATAATAATAATAATGTGGAGTTATATAGCGCACGTATCCACCAAACTGGTGCTCAAGGCGCATTACATTATTACCCCTGCTCATCAGGCGCATAAATCATTCCTGAAACCATCTCAGCTCCCTGGGGAGTATACAGCTCAATTGCTGCCATTTTGGCGCATATGGGCTAATCAAACACAACAACCAGCTCTGCCCTCACCAGGTACCCATTTACCCCTGGGTGGAGAGAAGCAATTATGGCAAAGTGTCTTGCTCAAGGACACAAGTACTGTACCCCGGTCGCGGCTGGGATTCGAACCCACATTCTGACGACTCAGCCATCAGAACACAAATCCAATGCACTAAACCGCCGATCTACTTGGAGAGGGGCCAGTGAACCAGTGTTAAGGTTGAACCCTGGTTTAGATTTTGTAAAAGTGTTTCACAAAACTTATTCATACTAATTACATGTACATGTAATAAGCAACAATGCAATAAGTTATTTTGTATTGCCCTCTGGCAAAAAGGTGATAAAAACATCAGTTACATACAGTGTGTCTCAAAAAAAATGCAAACAAAATTTAACGGAATGCCAGACGTACATGTAGAATGAGTAACCAGCATAGATAATATTTGTATGGTTTGAAAGATACACCTTTCCACTTTAAAATGAGACATCAAACGTCCAAATCTGATAATTTTTGACAGAGTTATGAGTACTTTTCCAAGAGAGGTCAAATTGACGATGGGACCAAGTTTTCAATTTTAGGCATTGGGACAAAGGTAGCCTAATTGCCTCTGTGTGGATAATTGCTTGGCCTACAAAAATGTGTTTAGCGAGTAAACACAATTCTAAACACTTTCTTGCTATCAGTTTGTAAACATGTTTACATGCTAAACATTTTTAGCATGAGGACGGATAGTGTTTAGCGAGGTGTGTTTAGGCGCCTGTGGTGGGCTCAAGACGGCGCTCCGGCTCATCATCTACTGGCTGTCCGAGACCGCCTTCATGAAGCGTTCGGAGACCGTGTCATAGCATTGAATCATGTGCATGAATGGCCACCGAGATCTCCAGACCTCACCCCGTGTGATTTCTACCTCTGGGGATACTTGAAATCCAAGGTGTACACGACTCCCCCTCCGGACCTGCAGACTCTCCGTGACAGAATAACAGCTGAGATTGACGTCCTGCGGCAGACTCCAGATGTTGTTAGGAGAGTGATGGGAGACATGGAGAGACGATGTCGCCTGTGTATTGAGCGAGAGGAAGGGCATGTTGAGGGGGAAGGGATGTAATCATCAACAGTTCATCCACATTGCAACACTTGCACATCTAAACAAAATCGATTATCACTGCATTTAAAAACTTGGTCCCATCATCAATTTGACCTCTCTTGGAAAAGTACTCATAACTCTGTCAAAAATTATCAGATTTGGACGTTTGATGTCTCATTTTAAAGTGGAAAGGTGTATCTTTCAAACCATACCTATATTATCTATGTTGGTTACTCATTCTACGTCTGGCATTCCATTAAATTTTGTTTGCATTTTTTTTTAGACACACTGTATATTAGGACTGTTTGTATTGTTTTTTTTCCCCCGTCAGTATACTGGCTGGCCAAATATTGAAAACCACCCAAGCCTAGTCCTGGAGAGAGGGAGAAGAGCCAACAGGGTCATTCAATGCCAAATCACCTGTAAAATTTTTAAAACTTTGTCAGTAACCGACTCAGATTATGCTGTATCTGTACATCTATGGGAGTAATGAACACAACAAAATTTTGATCTTTTGAGTAGACTACATGTACTAGACTGCTAATGTACAGTAAGTGTTATGTATGTAATTTAATGTAGGTATTTTAAATTACTTTAATTACATATTTTCCTACATACACAAAATAAAAATCATGGCCACGCCAATTTTATTACTTGGTTTACAGTTTTTCAGGTGGTGAGAAGAAATGTATTATTATTTTATATCGTGTTGCCAGTCATTAAATTATCACTCAGTGTCACTTGCAAAAATTTACTTGTCATGTTGTACCGGTTCTTCACCAATGTTGATCCTCAACATCACCGAACCAATGCTAGAGGTTAAGGTTTTGATGAAAACGCTGACATGGGTTTCGGATGTATTGGGCACTGATGTCCCAAGTTCTTTGTTTAGTGTTAAGAAAGTTATATTGAAATAAGCTGAAAATGTGCATTATGTGTTCCTTAGGCATCCAAGTAGTACTAACTCGTCCAAATGTAATTTTAGGCAAGACCTGATCGACGGGATGGGTGGATAGATGAGACTGTTTGTTATTGTTCGAAATTGACATTATTGCTTGCAGTATTATCTGTACAGATATTACTACAATAGTACAAAATTGCAATGAAGTGTTCGATGAAAACGAACACAGGGGTTACGGCTACATGTATATTGATAATTATTGGGACACAGTTCTTTCTTTAGTATTTACGATATATTGAAATAAACTTAAAACGCATGAACTGTAATCATTGTATTTGTACACACAAATTTCATTGTTTGTCCCCTAGACGCTTGAGACAATTTGTATGTGGATAAATGCAAAGGATGTAACGAATCAAGTTAATGTCCTTCCATTAAATGTGTGCAACTATTCTCAAACAATTCAAACATACGAAAACAAAGAACATCGTATTGTAGAATCAGCCCGTCGTCATGTAATCATAATTAAATATGAACGTGTACAGTCCCTATGGAAATTTCCCTTTCTGCAAAACCACCACCGACAAGAGTTGAATGACAACAGAACGTGCACTTTATTTTATTGCTATCGTGAAGGGTGAGAAAGGAAGGTACCATGTTCTACCCATAGTTGGTAAATTCGAGTAATAAAATTTCAAGGTTTATATTGACTACATCGTAATCTTCGCAGATTAGTCTAAAATGTTAATGAAATAATATTTACTGACATAATGATGACTTAATTGGTTTTAGAAACTCACATTATGGGCTTTCATATGGTGCATGTTTTGTATTTATGCAAAAATGCCAAGTGCTAATATGACAACTCGTAGGTCGAGTTTTGTTTAGGTCGAGTTTTCACAAGGGTCAAGATGTCTTAAACCCCGCAGGGTCATACTAATACTATTTGTTTAGGTCGACTTGTCCGTTCTCGCCAATCTATACGTCCTGCAGATTAGACTAAAATGTTAATAAAATAATATTTACTGACGTAATGATAAGGTAATTGGTTCTACAAACTGAGTCACATTACGAGCTTTCATGCTGCATGTTTTGTATTTATGTGAAAATGCGAAGTATGACAACTCGTCGTCAAGTTTTGCGTAGGTCGAGTTGTCACAAGGCTCGAATGCTGTCGTGGATCCTCGTTGTTCGTGTCGAGTCGTCACAAGGGTCAAGACGTCTTAACCCCCGCAGTGTCACACTAAAATGAGAATAACATTATATTTACTGACGTTATGATGACGTACTTTGTTTTAGACACTAATTCACATTACGGACTTTCATATGGTGCATGTTTTGTATTGATGTGACGATGCTAAGTATGACATCATCCATCGGTAACTTTCACGTGTTAAACCTATGGGGTTTTGGAGGAAACAAGAAGAAAAAATAATCAAACTAAAACAATAGGGTTGCTCAAAGCATCACTGTCTTTACCACAGTGATGAGGATTGATGGAGATGTGTATGGCTGTGGCAGCAAGTTATAACACTGAGCCAAAGGTGATGTTGATTGAACCTGTTGAAAGCGAGTTTGACATTTTTGTTTCAAAAAGACACTATTGATTTTCATCATATTTTAATTTACACATGTACATGTATTTTATTCAATTACAGACAAAGCTCTGCAGCCAACATGCATCTCAGCAGGAGAAGTAAATCTAAACTACCCAAGACAAGTTTCTCTAACCTGAAGACAGTGGAGGTTGGACGTGGTCGTACTGGCTATGGATTCACCATGACTGGCCAGTATCCATGTGTCCTTAGCTGTATTATACCAGGCAGCCCTTCGGATGTTGCTGGACTGAAAGCTGGTGACTGTGTCATGGCAATAAATGGAGAGAATGTCACACGTATAGGACATGAGCAAATTATTAAACTGATTGGGTCTACCTCAGGGGTACTACGGCTGACTGTTGCTGAAATAGAGGAGTCAGAATCCTCTGATGAGGACTATATACCAGCTCCAAGGGTACGTTTTATGAGATCTAAGAATTCAACACCAACTGGTATAAACAGGGATGAGATGGCTGGAGATGATCAGGCAACATATTATGAGAAACAACCAATGTATGGCAAGGTTGATTCACAATCAAAGACCGGTATAGATGCAGCCAGTAAGTTTGCACCAGGACACCTTAGCCCATATAACCGCTCGGGTCGATCTGCAGTTATGCTTCAGAAACCTGCAAGTAATTATAATTACACAATCTGGAATGGAAAAGGGTTTGAAAAAATAGGGGGTTCACAAAAACCAAGAAAGGTCAAACGTCATGCTGAAAATAAACAATTTAGGCATAGGGCATACTCTGCTCAGAGCCACTCAAGCTATTATGCTGAAGGAGAGGAGGATGATGATGACCATGCTGACCTGGGTTTACGACCTCTGACCCCAGTAGAAGTGTCTAATATTATGTACCCCTCACATCGATCCAACACACGGTCAGGATCTCGGCACAGGAGATCATCAGCTCTCATTGAGGAACGCCAAGTGTTGATGCATGCCATAGTAGGATACCTGGGATCAATTGACATTCCTGCATCAGCAAATTTACCAACAGCAAGTTTACAAGCCATAAGAGGCTGTGTAAGACGTCTGCATCTTGAGCAACGTATCCATTCCTTAATGCTGATGGAGATTACAAACATTGGTGTAGCACTCATCAATGCTAATCGTAAAGTGACAGTTTTATATCCAGCAGAAAGGATCACATTCTCTGGTGTCTGTCCTGATGACAAACGTTGCTTTGGGATCGTTACAGTACAAAATCCTGAACAAATCATGGAGTCTGTTGATAGTGATGAAGAACCCATTGGAAGCTCTTGTCATGTTTTCATTATAGATCCTTCCCTATGTTTACATAATATTCATTATCAGATGGCTGCAAGATTTAATGTCCAGTGTAATCATGATCCAGCAACCAATACTTGTCAACAGTTCCCTGCGTCTTCCAGACCTCTGTTGACATTCATTGCTCAGTTACATAGAGATCATGGTGATAGCTTACACTTTGCTGATTTCTATGGTCAGTCCCCATATCCAGCAGGACCAAGAAGATCAAACAGTAACAGTAGTAACAGTGACAGTGGATTTGGTAATGGTAAAGAGAATGAAGCCAATGGTCATGGAGACAGAGTAATGATTGTTGATGTAGCAGGGCATATTCGCAGTCAAAGAACAAGGGGGTTACCAGACAGCCAGAGTACCAATGATGCTTCTCCAAATAGACGTGTAGTACATGCTGAAATAAACACCTCTCAATCTTCATACTCAATATCATCACCATCATCACCAGAGCAATCTCCACAAAGCACAAACTTAAATGATCCCTCAGGGCGCTTAACACCGCGGGCCAGGCCAGATCCTGTCTTGAAAGATGTGAATGGCCATCATACCCCTCGTGCTAGACCTTCAGTTATTCTGAACACTTCATCGGGACGTTTGACACCACGAGCAAGACCTGATCCCATTGGCTTCCGTAGCCCACTAGCTATACCAGTGTCCAGTCAAGAGCAAGAAAAAGTGGTATTAAAACAACGTCCACAAAGTGTAAATATCATGGTACAACCTCAGTATCAACCACCAAATACTAATGGTGCTCCTCCTCAAAATCTCCAATCAATCAAAAGTGATGTCACGGTTCAATTACGAAACAGACAAATTGCTTCAACCAATGCAAAGGGTCGCCCTCCAACTGGAAGACACTCCATGTATGCAAAGATGGATACTAGTCATAGAAGCAGGGAACCGTTGAATATGAAGACAGCAGAGATAGAAGTGAAGAAGAGAATGTCTGAGGTTCAAAATCCGAGTGTTCCAAGACAGGTAGATATAAATTGTAGAACAAGCAGTCAAAAATATTTGTTTTATCAATTCACACGTAGTGCAAAATTTATGCCAAATTGAGTACTTGAGCCATCAAATGTTACCCTGTACTGTGACCAAATGTATTTCTTGGTAATCCAGCATGACCTTCATTTAGCAAGACGTAACAGTGACTGCTCTGAATACAGCTCTTCTAATCTGAAGACATCTATGCAGAGAGCACTCCGAGCCAGAAAGATACAACTGATACAACCAGGAACAAGAGAGGTAAAATTATATCTTCATTGTCAAACTAAGAATGCTATTCAACCCACATTTAAGGACACTTAATTTAGGTAATCTTGTTAAATTAAAGTAAAACAGTTCAGCAAAATATATGTACCGTAATTTCCGGAATATAAGCCGCGCGGTGTATAAGCCGCACTACCCCAAAATCACCAAAACAAGATTCATGTGTCAACGTATAAGCCGCACCGCGTATAAGCCGCACACACAGAGGCCCGCCGGACGCCACTCACTGTCGATACTTCGCCACAAGGGGGGCCATAAAGGGGGTCATTGTGTTGCGTTCCAGTCAAAATGTATTGAAAGAGCATACCTGCCAACCTTGACAAGTGAAAATTCGTAATACTAATAGTAAAGTTTGGCACATTTTACGCATGTCCGAAATACATGTGCATGTACAGGAATCAACGGCACTGCTTGTGGGATCGATGTTTCTTCGACTCCACGTGTTTCTTGACATCGTTAAGGCCACCATGGCTAATGCAGAAATCCGTGCTGCATATTTTACAAAATGCGTGAAGTTCCCCAAGTTTGGTGGCAGCAATAACTTGGTAGCTTTCTGAGTATTTATCTCGAAATTTCTGCACCATTTTTATTTTGCTGTTCCGTTCCCGTATCACTATTTTACGGCATTCGGGAATGTCGAACGTAGTCCCGCTGGTTGCCTGCTTTCTGCACAACGTACATGTAATCACTACAACGGCAACCAACGAAACGATGACTCATCGCCTGCCACGCGTAACGAATTTTCCTATTGGCTCCTTCCATAGACTACGATATAACGAATTTTCCCATTGGCTCTCTGGTACACGCATGGCATAGACTACGATCTACGTCGTGGATTCTGATGTCGCTGGCGCTAAACGTTGCAATGGTTTTTTCAGAAGTTTTGAATAAATCTGTGTGTATCGAGGTCCGCTCACTAAAACTGACAATGACCAGACCATTTTCGCTACGAACAATAAAGGTTATTAGGTTTCTGTTTCTGTCTATTTACCAACGATTTTTGCTTAATTGTGCATTGTGTTTTGTTCAAGATTCATACCTCGGCGTATAAGCCGCACCGCGTATAAGCCGCAGGCAACTTTTACCGTGTCAAAATCAACGTATAAGCCGCGGCTTATATTCCGGAAATTACGGTAATGCCCAATTTATTACGGGAAATTTCAGGAATTTTGTGTTTTCATTGGAACATTTAAGAGAGTAAAACAAATACTTTGAAATGAGATAATTCAAAAAGTCATAGCATCATATTTACTTTAAAGCCATGTTTTTCGCGATCAATTTGAGATGTGATATTTTCAATCATTTGCTTTTCCTTTCTCAAGTATAAAAAGCAATGCTTGTTGAAAAAAAAAATATCCGGAAATTGCTGTTAAAATAGGGAAAAAACTCGGGCAATACATCTTTAAAAATGTATTTTTTTCCCCTTTTCATTCTTTTTCTGTATGCATTTAAACCTTTTCTATGTTTTGAACTTTGGGGTCTTAGAGTAAACTTTTGGTGCCGTTGTAGAAATACAACTGGAGCATGCTGGTCAAAACATTCAATTGAACCCTAATATCAGATCCAAAAAGTGTGACTTTTTTTATATTTTTTCAAATTGATAAACTACATAAACATGTTACATAAGTAGTGAATTCAATCTATAGGGAGTTCAATCCAATTTGTTATTTAATGATGTGTATTCAACCTGTATTGACTTAGTATTGTGAAGTATTGCAATGTGCATGTCATTGCCTAAACTACTGACCATAAGAAATACAACTCAACAATAAGACTGTTTGTGGGGGGGGGGGGGTGTTACTTGACAAAGTAAACATTCACAATAGACTTGAATAGGCATCCTGATCACAATGCCTTCAATGAGGCTGATTGATTGGTAACCTGGGAATAGCTATGTACATGTACCCATAGATTATTGGTAGTGATGATAGAATTGTAATATAACTGCCGAATGAACCAATTGCATGTACTATGGGTACCAAAAGTATATAATGGGGAATATTCTCATAGCTAAACATGGTTTGAAATGAAACAAAATACAAACAATACAGTGTTAATGCATAGTTTTTAGAACAACAACAATCACACTTATACAAATTATTATTGAATTAAATTTAAACAAACATTTTGGTCAGAAAAAACGATCAAACTTAAATACAATGTAGATTTGATTGTGTATGATAGGCATTTATAAAATGCACACAGCTTACTAGTGCTGAGATGGTTAACTGACAGAAACTGCACAAACAATAACCCTAAAGCTAACAAAATAAGTATTAAAAAAATTGTTTTAGACTTTCTGCAGGCCTTTTCTTGAAAGAAGAGAAGTAACCACCAAGGAAAAAAGAAGTAGCCTGTATTGTGTCCAAACCCCTTCTTTCTTATTTGTGGGGATGTGGAGAGTCTGTAAATCCTCCAAAATTAAACATACAATGTACATGTAGGAGGTTAAGGAGGCTTTGTCCTGTAGACCAAATGGAGACCCAGACCCCCCTACCCATTTTCAGGATTTTTTACTTTTGTCTAATCACACCCGTTTCTGCCAAATTTTGGTTAACCAGTTAACGAACTAACAGGTAACTCCCAGCACTACAGCTTAGTAAGAAGATGTGCATGTTTTTCATTTCAAGGGGGGGGGGGGGGGGGGGGTGCAGTGATTTAAACACTGCTGAAAAATAGTTGTTTACTTTACATGTCATTTTTAGTGACAAGTTTGACTTCACCGTTTAAAGGAAACAAATGTCAGAGGTACATGTACATGGATTTTTTAAATATTTTAAAGTCTTCCCAGCCACACATGATATACCTTTAATATTTCATTACACATAACATTACAACTTGGTTGGTTGTCATTCTCCCATCATTTACCATTTGGGAGACCGTGTTGCCAACTACAAGAATTATTAGCTCAATATATAGAGTACCTTTACTGTAATCAAGAATTTGCATGTTTAATCTTACTTCAGTCAATGTGTAAAATTGAATTGTAATTGAATTGTCCAACCAAATAACTTTGTTTAAATTAAAATTATTATGACAACCCTAAAAAAAGCAAAATTACAATCAAAACAGAAAATTTGAATTTATCACATTACATTATGAGACCAAGTGTTACTTGACCGTGAAAGTATTGATGAACTTTTACCCTTCATACATGTACATGCAGGGCTAGCATGTACACCTACAGTACAGGATAAGGCCACTCAAGAATTTGACCCTGAATAATACAACAATTGTTAGTCTTTTTGTGCAGAACTATTTCTTGTACATTTATGGAAATAGAAACTTGAAGTTGAATACTGTGAGACCTTGAATTTATTCAAAACTTGTAGTGTACATACATGTACAATGTATGTGTACTGACAGTATGAATGCAATTCATTGTGTTACCTGTTACATGTATATTAAGTTATTCACCCGTAATGATCAAAATGAACAAACCAAATTGGAAATTTATTAAATCACTAGTGTGTATTGAACATGTAAAGGAACTAAATTTACAAAAAAATACACCTTGGCTGTACACATACGTACATGTACATGTAGCTATTGTACATGTACATGCATACATGTGCATGTATTGTTTGCATTGTCATTTTCACTGTGTCATGACCTTTTATCATGTACCAGGAAGTTAAATAAGTTCCTGTCTGGATCAATTCTTTGTACATTTGTTAGCTGCTATTCAGTTGGTTTTCCTGTTGGTGTTTGGATATCAGTACAGGAAAGACACAGTTCTGATGCTGGTTAATCTTTAATATACACTTAGTGCAAAACCTAAAAGTACTGAACATTTGCAAATGGCTGTGTGTTGTGGATTTGAATACACTCCTTGTTGATATTATTTACTTGGTGGTAAATCAGTTTGTGAAAGAAGAACATTGTAATAAGGCAGTTCCCATGAGTGCGTTTCAGAGATTCTCAAAACCTAGGGGTTCACAGTCTACCAGGCTTCTTGCTATCAGAGTAAGTACTACATGTGTACAATGTACATGTTGTCATGTTGTGTTGTATAGTGTATACTGTACAGTAAATGACATATTGTACGCATACAATTTTCTTCAATTGGTAATAAGTGGATGTTATAAATGTTTCATGTCCAATGTACAAACTACATTTACATTAATATGTACATGTATGTACACATTTACATTGTTCATGTACATTTTTTACACAAAGTAAAAAATTTCACATTTGTAGTCAATATTGTTATACCTCTATTTTTTTAAATACACACTAACAGTTTTATATGATTAAAAAATAAAACCAAATAATTATCAAAAGAATCTGATTTTTAACCAGTTCGTGTCGGAGGCTGTATATACACGCATTTTTTTTTGCACCACGGATCGGAGAGCGTCTAAACACGCCATAGGAAACTCCGGAATATTTGTATGCATGCTCGGTTGACGTGGCAATGAGCCGAGCGTACACTGACATGCTCGGTAGACGTTTGGATGATCTTGTGGCTTTTAAATTATGTTATAACAATTTTTTTTTCAATTAAATTTCTATGATATTATAATAATGATTTCTTTTGTCTCTATACAGTCACTGGCAGCATCTGATGGAGGTAAGCTCATTCTTTACTCTTTAGGCTTGTACAATGTACATATGTATAAGTAATAACATGCGCTTCTAACCCATTTCAAATAAATGGATTTCTGTTTTATTTATAGGTCTGAGAATTTATCGCATGGTCTTTACCGCCTTATTGCCCGTGACCACGCACAAAACAGGTCATTTTATTGTAGTAAAAACCAAGCGTCAAACTTATCACCATTCATAAATGTCCGTATCAATTTTCGTTTTCAAAATGTACAAAATGTGTCATTCTTGGGGCAAAGTCACTTTTTTGGGACACGAAACACTTTCAAGGTATGTGTACATAAGTCGGGCGTATGATGCAAAACAATCTTCATCACTCTGATTTGTTCAAATCCGCATCGCACAAAACAGCTGGTGAACAGCTGCCATATACATGTACTAACGTGCTGCTCTGATTTGGATTTAAGCCAAATATCTCGTCTTCAGCACATACAAAACACAGCAGCTCGTGTTGTGACTTTGTCCAGAAAGTCATGCCATATCACGCCAATCTTGAAAGAACTGCACTGGCTTCCTGTTTCACAGAGAATTGTTTTTAAACTTATGCTAATTGTTCACAAATCTTTTAATAACATTGCTCCAATTTATATTTCTGAACTGCTTAAAGTCTACACTCCATCACGCAATTTGCGCTCCAGCAACATGTCACTCCTAAAGGAACCAACTTCAAAACGGAACTGGGGTGATAGGTCGTTTTCTGTCGCAGCTCCGAGACTCTGGAATCATCTTCCAACTAAACTCAAATCTTGTCATAGTATAACCAGATTTAAGTCGATGCTTAAAACTCATCTTATGTCACAACTCTTCAAAGATGATGTATATTTGTAATTGCATTGTAGGTACATGTATCTCGGTACATTATTTATTTATTAATTTTTTCCCCTACGCTATCATTGTATATTGTTTGTATTCATGTTTTTTCTTTGTTTCCGCGCCTTGAGCGCCCAGCAGGGTGGATATGTGCGCGCTAAAAATCTTTATTATTATTATTATTATTATGTCTTTACCATCCATTAATACACCCCACGTTATTACATTTTGTCTAAACAGTCTTCGGCATTTATAAATGTGTGATACATAAATGTTCTTGATTGGTATTGTATTATATACAATGTTCAACAAACATAGTATACATGTAGGCCCATTTAGTATTACTACATTAACAAAGCATATAGTATTTTCTGATTCTGAAAGTACAGTACTGGTTCCCGAAATAACCGAAAACGCACAGCCTTACCACTGATTCTTGAAAAGGTGTATCACATTATTTCTCTGATTGTTTGTCTACAGAACTTGATTCCCCAGAGGCAGATTCATCCTTGAAGAGTGATGGCAATCGGTCAAATCCAAACCTCCTTCAAATTAGTGATGGACAAGAGATTGGCAGAGTTTCTAGTTGGGCAGTCAGCTTTGACCGCCTGTTGCAAGATGAGCTTGGTCTTGACTGCTTCACGGTAAAGACAAGGAGTTTAAGCCAAAAAGTGTTCACAGAAATTATAGGGGGAAGGTTGTGATCCCATACTGTACATTGTTGGATGAAAGCATACATTATTTCCTTTGTGTATGTGCATTAAAACACACTGGAATTTATTAAATTGTTCTTAAGTGTTCTACTGTCTATGATTAACATTACATTAGTCTTTCTAACAATATAATGGCGTAAGCATGTACTATGTCCTGAAGACTAATTGGAGAAGATTATTGATTGCATTGTGAACATGTGCTATGTTAGAGGTATTTGTTGTGAAATCTCATTCAAAGCTTGTTTTTATTCTTACTATTCTAGAAATTTCTTAAGAGAGAATTCAGTGAAGAAAACATTATGTTTTGGATTGCCTGTGAGACAATGAGTAAACTGACCAGTAAGGAAGAGGTAAGTAATCTAGGCCTTTGAACCCAATTTGATTTTTGTTGACAATTTACGCATGTTTAAATTTATGTTATTTGTACCTTGTAAATGACCGAATGTAATAATTTATTTTCAAGTGAATAAAGTGATTATTTTAATCCAGTTTTAATAATCAGCATTTGTTAAAGTTTTTGTTAATTTTCAGTTTGAACCATTCAGTGTCCTTGCTTGTATTATTTCTGCAGTTAAAGCGTATGGCTGATCATATCTATAGTAAGCACCTGTCTGATGATGCTTCCATGCCAGTCAACTTAGACAGCAGCTGTCGATTAAAAGTGGAACTTGCCCTCAAGAGCCCAACACCGGAGATGTTTAAACTCCAACAGCAACAGGTGAGATCTACATTTATGCAATAATTAAATGTAGTTCAGAGTGCATAATACATGTAGGTAGACTTCATGTAAGATCAGGGATATAGCATTTATGCTATAAGTACATTTAGCTAAAATGTATAAAGCCACATGTAGGCCCCTTCATTAATAAAAAAAATGAGATAATTTAGACAAGTGATAGTATTAATCTCATTTATTAGAAAGAAAACATCATTATATGATGGACTGTTTAAGGACAGGTCAAAAATACAATTTCCTTATAAATTATGACTGTGTACATGTAAGTGCTTTTGTAAACTCTATACAAACTACAAATCAAGTTTGATGCAGTCAATGGTTGATACATAATTTCAAGAAGCTTCCCTGTTACAATTTGTAATATCACTGCCTAAAACATGTAAAAATTGTATTTTCCACTGGTGTCTCTTGAGGAATATTCCCATGTTGGTCTCAATGTATTACTTTGCATTACCCTGAATATATTACATGTACATGTTTGACTTAGCTGTTTATTGCTTTGGTTGATGTGTCCTTTTGTCAGCCAAACCTTTTGTGGAGTGTCGTGGCCGAGCGGTCTAGAGCACCGAACTCAAGTTCTGGTGTTGCCAGCAGCAGGGTGTGGGTTCGAGCCCCGGTCGTGACACTTGTGTCCTTGAGCAAGATACTTAACCATAATTGCTTCGTCCTTCGGATGGGACGTTAAGCCGTAGGTCCCGTGTACTAGATTAAGTAATGCACGTAAAAGAACCCAGGACACTTATCGTGGAAGTGTAAGGGGTTTACCCCGGTGTTTCTGGTTCACATTGCAAGCGCTCTTGTTTACAGGTTTCCTCAGGCTTTCGAGCTTACAGTGCTTAAGTGCGCTTTTCTGAGGCATCCCTTGGTTTCATTACCAGAAATGATAAATGAAAATGAAAATGAAATGAAAAACCCTTGCTTTGTTCAAAGAGTAAGTCAACCATTACAAACTTGGTTTCAGTATTCCCACGCATGCAATAGTTACTCCACTTGTATTATAATCTGTTCAAATACTGTTTTCTTTTAATGCTAGTGGTTGAGGAATCTAAAAATGACAGAATCTTCATTGGGATCAAATTGTTCACAGCTTGACAGACATTTTGATCCTTGAAAAGCGGGCAATACAAGGTTTAGACAATTATTAATAGCAATGTACAAATTAAAAATATTCATACACTGTGTTAGTTCTCAGATATGCATACAGAACATTAACCCTAACCCCCTAGGTATTCTGGCTAGGAACCTTCCTGAACCCTGCAAAATCCATCAGTGCACTTTTGGAAACATACCCTTATCTTCAAAATGCACCATGCATTTTCGTTGATCTTTCATATTCAGCACTTATGGCCTATACTTCTTGGCAGGTAGTAATTTTGCCCTATTTAAAAGTGCTGAATTTTTCCAAAAAAGTGCCCTTGGAGGATTTTGATGGATTTGGGGTGGTTAGGGTTAAAACATGAAAGCAAAATCAGCACTCATAATGTGAATGGTAACAAAAAAATACTTTGTGAAATGCTGTCCCAACTGTCATAAATTCTTTCTAATTGACCAACAGATCTTCAAGTTGATGAAATATGATAGTTACTCTCGCTTCCTAAAGAGTAAAGTTTATCAGGATTGTCTTTTGGCCGAGATGGCAGGCAACCCCCTTCCCATTTCTATCAGCCGTCAACGGAGTGATGGAAGTGTCAGCAGTGTTGATGACACACCAGGAGAGAATAAAAAGGGGGCACTACAGGGTCAGAAGGGCAATAAGAAAAAGGTGAGACAATCAATGGGTGCTGAGGATTGCTTTCCATCTTAGATTAATGGTACAATCATTGGGTGCTGAGGATTGCTTTCCTAGATTTAATCGCTAATTGATCATTTCCTACTTTCCTACTGAATGTACATAAACAGTATGTAAAAGATCTAACATAATTGAAAAGAGCTCTATGGTCAATATCGATCTTAATATCTTGATAACATCTCAATATTATCAATATGATTCATACTGTGTTTAAATAGTACACTCAAAGGTATTAACCAGTACAAATACAGTTGTATTTTATCGATAACATGTATTTTCCTGGTCCAAAATTGATAAAGGTACCCATAATTTGTCACATTCATGTTTGATACTTGCAAACACAAATAGTGACTTCAAAATCTGATAGACAACATTATTAAAAGAAAGTGATGTTCCCTTCAAATTTGTACCTTTCTCAAACCTGAACCAGGTATGCCTTCTGTCTAATAATGTGTAGTTGTTTTCTCAAGCATACCTTCTAGTTTGTACATTAACCCTAACTCCCTAGACAACAAAGGCAGTTGGAGGATTTTGAAGGATTTTTATTGTTCAGTAACAATGCTTAGGGAGTTAGGGTTAAGGTACATGTGGGATCCAAGGTGCTGGCTATCTGAGTTACAAATGTACATGTAATGCTGTCCTATATACTGCTAATTTATTATTATTAGGATTACATGTTATTTAGTATACATACATTAAACCATCTTTGCAGCATTTCATCAACATGATTCACAAACCTTGTTTAATGATGTTGTCCTTCAGAGTAATGTCATGCAAACAAACATTTCAATGTTTCAAGATTAATTTTAGGACTCCATGTGACAATTTTCTGGTTGATTTTCGTATCATTACTTTCATTTGTCTTTTTGGGAGAATTTAAATATAACACAATACATTAGGCTTGGGCGATGACACGATAATATCAAATATCGCGATGATAAAAATATATTGCGATGAAAAAAAATCCTTGATTGTCAGTCGGGTCAGAAATTCCATAGAAAAACTAAGTTAAGTCTTTTTAGCTTTCGGAAGTGAGAAACAAAATCGACCTACTTCTGTGATAAGCCGACTGTCATTTCACAAAGGAGCCACCTGACAGGGCGTTGTTTAAGTGTTGGGGATTGAATGGGGTATTTGATCCAACAATGTGTAGACAATGTTTACGTCTCACTGTCTACCCATGGTGGTCTGTGACTCTGGCTGGCGCACCACGTGCAAGTACATTATATCATGCATATTTAAATATGCAGAATATGGGCGTTACCTTAAAAATCGACAACAAAATAGCATTTGCAGTAATTGCAGGTGCTCTGTGCTCACATTAGTCATGAAATAAATCAAAGCATGGATCAACAGCGGCTTGATCAAAGTTGGGGAATTAGGACAGTATTGTATTATACTATTACTGGGACTCTTGTCTTGTGACAAAACACATACACTACTCTTGATAAACCACCTGACATTAACTCAGTCACATTTTCTGAAGTGCAAATCACATGGATTTATTCTCCACGGTACTAGACTATACAGGAATAAACCTAGTCACGTGTTTATACTATGACATAGTCACATGGAACGCGAGTCACGTGAACATAATTAATACTTGTAGCTTTGCATGGTGAAGAGGATAAGTAAGACTAATTGCGGTGACACCATGTGAAATTCTCAATTGAGTAGTAATTAGTTCTGAAAAGAACTGGAGGTCCAGTTGTACCTCCAGTTCTTTTCACTCGTGAACGGCGCGATTCTACGTGTATCTCAGGTAAGCACTGGCAATTTATTGTGACCCATGTATATGGATACATTCCTGTTATTATCAGCGATATATGTTTGACAATATATCGTGGATGAAAAAAAATCAATATCGCCCAAGCCTACAAAACATTTAACAATGTACATATCAAGGATGTAATTTACATGTAAATGAAATCTAGGCCTATAGAGTAAATTTATTTAAGCTCAGGTAAGTGTCCTATGTGTTTCAATTAAAATATGTTTTTAAATGTATACATATTTTAATTTATTTTTGTTTGGGTAACAGTGGTTTTGTGCATACTGTGTACTTTATGTAGGAAAAGAGACTGAGTTAATCTACTGTGCACAACACACAAACAATTATACATTGGCTTTATAAACTGTGGGTGTACATGCAGCTGTTGGATTGGGCATGACTAATATTTTAACATTCAGCATTTTCTTAATGCAGAGTGTTGCCATTGTTATTAGAAGCAATTAGGCCAAATAAACACCATTTTTATTCAACCTGAGTTAATTAAAGGTGACATTTTCAAGTGGTATCATGTAAGAAATGATCACCTTAACTTTCCTTCTTAAATGTTTCACTCATTCGTGTTATGACAAGTATTGAACCTGTGTTTACTTGTTTGTCTGTTTACAGCTTCGGGGCCTACAATTGTCCACTTCTCACTTTTACGTGAACGCCCTACCCTGATCTGGACAAATCAAATATTTAGTGACTGTGCATGCAGTTAGCTTGTTTTGTAAATATTACTTTGAATAAACATTGGTCATTATGTTAACTTGTTGATTAGCATTAAATGTAATTAGTCATGTATTTGGGGATACTTCACTTTCTACCTATTCATTGTGGGAACTTTTTCCACTCAATTTTACTGTAAGCCAATGTCGTTCAACAGTAAAATGGTCAGGTTACAACTTGAAATTGAAGTCATTCCTAAAGCTGATGCCATGGCTTTTGCCATTTTGAGTGTTCCAAGCAGGAACAAGCTTCTGCTATTTTCAAACTTCTTGTTTAATATGTTGATAAGACATCTCGACCCTTGTGACAACTCGACCCACAAAAAACTCGACCCCCTTTTTTTCTCATGCTGTGGGAAGGATTGATGCAGACAATAGAATGTGGCGCAACTTGGTATGAATTTGAATCTTTTTGCTGAATAAGTCGGGTATTAACTTGAATAAAAAAAAGAGTTGAAATTCGCCAGAAAGGAATGCATGTCCAACACACAGGCCAAATAGTGTTTTGAGGCTTTGCATGGTGGAATATCAATATCGTTTCGGTTTGCGGTAACACCATGTGTTTATCTCAACTAACGTGAAGCTGAGGTACAGGTTCTGAAAAGAACCGTATCGCACAACTCGTATCTCAACCTTCGTTAAGTGAGAAAGGTTCAAGGGAGAACCAATTTCTGGCAACTCGTGTTTCTCTACTGTCACTAAGTGAGAAATATGGTTCAGGGAGAACCATGGGGACTTCACGGGTTAATATGGTTCAGGGAGAACCATGGGGACTTCACGGGATATTCTCAACGTTTCGATTATCCTACTCTAATTAGCCTGCTCTCAAACACTACACCGATTTGGACCACATCATTGACTGGCAGAATGCAAAGATCATAGCCCCGGAAAAGCACTGGTACACCCGTCGTATCAGAGAGGCTATTGAGATTCATAAACATGACACTGTCCCCCAGGATATTGGCTTTTTCATCAGCAACATTTGGCATTCAATCCTACCATCCACCAACACCCACACCCCACTGTCAACTGACACGCCTCAGCGAGCAGGCAACTCACACACAGCAGGAAACACACACAACAAGAACAATGCCACGGTGGCAACCAATCACAACAGTGGCACCAATCGGAACACTTCCCATTCTACACATAATCCCAGCAAATACTACTTAAGGAGTTGCATCGGCAAACCTCTTCATTCTCCTGAGAATAACCCGTGAAGTCCCCATGGTTCTCCCTGAACCATATTTCTCACTTAGCGACAGTAGAGAAAAACGAGTTGCCCGAAATTGGTTCTCCCTTGAACCTTTCTCACTTAACGAAGGTTGAGATACGAGTTGTGCGATACGGTTCTTTTCAGAACCTGTACCTCAGCTTCACATTAGTTGAGATAAACACATGGTGTTACCGCAAACCGAAACGATACCAAATAGTGTTGTTATTTTGACGGCATTTTCCAATTTTTTTTTTCATTGGCTCATAGCTCATTACATTTTTCAACATAAGAAGCATGCCGTGGTTTCTGATCAGTAAATAATGTCCCAGTCATTTAGGCGCTACTGTTATCGTTTTTCAAAGAATGTGTTTTCCTTTCTATAATGAAATCAAGGATGTTCCGATTCAGGAAATTATCAGTAATAATTTTTTAAATAATTTTAAATCTATTTTAAATCTCGCATTCGTATCGTCCACAGTGGGGAGAAAAGCTGCCACCGTGTGGGCATGAACATGTTTTAAAAATGTGTAGGGCCTAATTTTATACTTTTGCCTATTATTGTCGTTGATATTATAGGCCTTTTTATGTTTTATTAAAAATTTTATACATTTGGACTCTATTTTCCACAGAGATTAGGTATATTTACTACATTCTAAAAAGGATATTCCAAGAGTTAGATGTATCCCAAATCTTTTCCCATTGTATATTTTTTATGAATCATATTTTGACGACAGGCAACAGCGGGCTATTGTGCCTTGACATGATCCTGTGACACCTGTCGCTCACCGGCAAATGCCATGTCACATGCTGATGACTAAGTTACATAAACAAGTCAAAAACTAATTCGCCAGTGCATGTATTACAGGGGAAATGATTGAATTGGTGCTAGAATAAGCCTAGTGATCAATCTTTTTTTTTAGGGAAAAGCGATGATCCACTTCTAAGAAACGATAAATTGGGTCGAGTTGTCACAAGGGTCGAGTTGTATTATCCCTGTACATGTGTATATGTGGGTTTAATATGTACGGACATGCATGTACAGCTGTACATGTACATGTACAGTGTAAATGTGAGTTTTTAAGCCAAGCAGTGAAGATTTTAAAGCATGTATCATTTAGATTGCTAATTAGTCTTTATTAGTAGTGCATGTAGGCTCCATGTAGTGTCCTCTATTGTAACATGACATACATCTTGTCTGTAATACAAGAAATCTTACATATTGAAATTATAAGCAGCCATTCAAAAAGTTATACATACTTTATTGAACAAAAAACTGTACCATACTTTAAATATTTTAATTTATGCTAACTGTGTTCTAAAAACTTTCACAAGAAACACTATAATGTATATGATTGATTTTTTTTAAATGACACTTCACTTGGTTGTCTTAAAGAGGACTTTCTTTTTAGTCAATATAAAATGGAAAATGTATACATATGATAATTAATGGTGTAAACAGTTCTACTAGTATGAGTGCTCACTTGTCTATTTACATGTACATGTATGTCCGTTCTCATGCACTTACATTTATACCAGTATGGTACATCATTGAATGACATGGTTCATTGGTTCATTATGAATTACAAGGTGATATTACAAATGACATCAGTTTGTCATGATTGTACATGTATATTGTAAACTACATACACATTTTCACCAGGCATCTACATGTACCATTATGTACATGTACATAAATAAAACACTTGCCCATGTTACTTCTTGTCTGTTTTCAATATTTCTGTGTCCAAACATGTACTCAATGCAACAGCAAAGTCCATTGAAATGTCACTAACTACAATTCATAATATGTTACATTTATATTAAGGGAATAGAAGTTTGTCGCACAGTCTTTACTGCAGGATAAAGACTGAGGGTCATGGCCATGACCCACAGTCTTTACTGCAGGATAAAGACTGAGGGTCATGGCCATGACCCACAGTCTTTACTGCATGATAAAGACTGAGGGTCATGGCCATGGATTGGATATAGTGGGAACCCACTTAATGTATATACCGCCTATCCCATCCATCCACATGGATTGGATATCCTTGTGACAATCCACCTACATCACACCCATCTATTCTACCCCAAATTACACCCTCCCCAATTTAACTCCTATCCTTGATATACTCATGCCCCAATTTCCCTAAAATTATACCCTTCCTTTTATTTCAATTGTGTCCTTCATCATGTCACTACTCTACCCCTAATTTCTCCCAATTAATTACACCTTCTCCAATTCACTCCAGTCTTTATCATACCATATCCCTAGCCCTAATTGCTCCCAAATTACATCCTCTCCTAATTTCACTCCTATTATTCATCATGCCTTAACTGTACCCCTAATTGCACCCAACATGTTTAAATTAATTTATATCTATATCATATGTCATATCATTGAATACATATATATTGTTTGAATACATTTACAAATATTCAATATGGTATACAGGTTAGTCTTTCTATGACTAAATGTCTTATGAAATGCTCTCAAAGGATCTGATTTGTTGAATGGTAAAGCCATTAATTGAATCCTTTAACCTTAGCACCTGTTGGACTCTGCATTGATCATTTCTTCATATTATGCATTCTGCCCCCCACCCCCCCCCCCCATGATGAACACATAAACCAACTTTGAATGGAGGAATATGTGATTTATGTATTGCTATTACTCAACTCAATCTTAATTCATTATTGTGAAATTGAAACTTGAAACACATGATATGTGCACTATTAAATAATATTGAACTTGAACCTGATTACATCAATCACCTATACTTCCCAGTGTGAACTGAATTTAATTTGTTGATCATTAAGGGGAAGTGTTGCCATTGGTTCTTGAAACTGAAACCATTGGTTTAGAGGCTCAGTACTTGCCTTTCACATCCTGCATGTAAATCATAGGAATGGCTCTACATAACAGCCAAGATTCTAGGAGATAATTTCCATAAGGAAATCCTGCAGTAAGAGGAAATGGTCCTGTACAATTATTGGTTTGTAACAGGAAAGTCATTGCAAAACCCCTCTTTATGAGAGATGGCTCACATGTGTTATTGGCTGAAAATTGTTCACAGTGACTGGTTGTTACAGTTAAAGAAATAGCTGTAGATATCAATTGGCTAGCGAATAGTTTTCACAGTGACTGGTTGTTATATATAGGAATAGCTCTAAATATCTTTTGGTTCTACATGTATAGTTTTCACAGTCACGTTTAATATAGGAATAGCTCTAGATATCAGTTGGTTGTACATGTATAGTTTTCACAGTCACGTTTAATATAGGAATAGCTCTAGATATCAGTTGGTTGTACATGTATAGTTTTCACAGTCACGTTTAATATAGGAATAGCTCTAGATATCAGTTGGTTGTACATGTATAGTTTTCACAGTCACGTTTAATATAGGAATAGCTCTAGATATCAGTTGGTTGTACATGTATAGTTTTCACAGTCACGTTTAATATAGGAATAGCTCTAGATATCAGTTGGTTGTACATGTATAGTTTTCACAGTCACGTTTAATATAGGAATAGCTCTAGATATCAGTTGGTTGTACATGTATAGTTTTCACAGTCACGTTTAATATAGGAATAGCTCTAGATATCAGTTGGTTGTACATGTATAGTTTTCACAGTCACGTTTAATATAGGAATAGCTCTAGATATCAGTTGGTTGTACATGTATAGTTTTCACAGTCACGTTTAATATAGGAATAGCTCTAGATATCAGTTGGTTGTACATGTATAGTTTTCACAGTCACGTTTAATATAGGAATAGCTCTAGATATCAGTTGGTTGTACATGTATAGTTTTCGCAGTCACGTTTAATATAGGAATAGCTCTAGATATCAGTTGGTTGTACATGTATAGTTTTCGCAGTCACGTTTAATATAGGAATAGCTCCAGATATCAATTGGTCATACGTGTTAAGTTTTTCTACCAGGGTCAGGAATCAGCCTTTTGATAAGTTAGGCCCAAAAAAATCCCTGGTTTCTGGTCATTGGTCAGCTTCTAAATCGGTGTGGTGGCATAACCTTTTTTTTTTTCTTTTTTCTTTTTTTGAGGGAAATACGTGATACATTGTATACACGGGGACCAAATTTCCCATATACAAATTATGGTGGCTAAGAGAGGCCTCACAAATCCGGCAAACATTCATACCCCTATGTGAAAAAGTCATTTAAAGCACAGTACAGCAGAATTCCAATCGATCCAACAGTTTTGGCTGCAATTGGACATCATTTCATAGCAACAAAAAAAAGAAAATTAAAAATGCTGATGTGCGGGTCTGAGGCAATGTGCGTGGAGACCGGAGACTTTTTTGGCCTTATGGATTTTTCTATTGTCACTTGTCCACTGCCTTTGTGGTATCAAAATGTAGACATAATGGCACTGTCCAATCATTGCTGTATGTCATTAGTACATATCCTTGCTACATGTATAACTGTTATGGTCCAGTACATACATATAGAATAAGGAAGAATTCTCTTTTGTATAACTGTAAATAATCCAAGTCATGCACATGTTGACACTATAGATCATGTGACTTTACACTTTGCATGACCTTTAGATTACCAGGATGATTTCTTGCTCAGGCAAAAGTGTGTAATGTTAGTTCCTTATTAAAAATGAACCAAATTAAGAATTTTTCTGCTGATATCTCAAAATATCAGATGTTATGGTTTCTTGTCATAGATCACTGTAGATTTTGAGCCTGGCGCAGTTAGACCTTTGGGGCTTATTTGTAAACATGTGATGTCATTGATCACATCGTCTATTTAGTGATCTTCTCACAATATCAACAAGCATGATTATAAAATAAGCCTTAGTAAACATGATGAACACATTTTTATTTTCTGTCTTTAGTATCAAATATGGAAGACATCCAAGACATACAGTTTAGATATAAATGAAGAAAGCCCAGATAAGAAGCGCAAATCATTGCTACCATGGATCAATCGAGGTAAGAAACAATCTCTTTTTTCTTGATTGTTTAAACATGTTATGCCAGTGGTATACTGTGGACATGGAGGTGTGTGAGCCACTGTTTTTCAGTTAACTTTTTCCACAGACAATCTGTTTTGTATGTTTAATTCCAAATATATAAATAATGGTTATCGTTCATTGTACAGTTTGTTTTAAATAATTATCTCACCTGCAATGTTCTGATTTGTGGCAGTGCATTTATTTTCAAATTGGGTAGTATATTTGACAGCATTTGGTTGAGATTTTTGGAGGGTATTATTGGCATTTGTTGGAGGCGATTGATTTTTGTTAACAAACTATTTTAAATTATGATTTCTTTTTTTAAAGCTAAATTAGCAAAGAAAATCAGCAAAGATGTTGAACCGAACAAAGATACAGGTAATAATTCACATATTTATAATTCATACATGTACATGACATCACATTATAGCAGAAATTAAACGATCACAAACTAGATCAAAAAGTGCAAAATAATTGTTTTTGGCCTTACGTTTCGAACCTAGCAGGTTTTTTTTCAAAGGCAAAATGGGACAAAATATAAACAACATATATACAGAAGGACAAGAGTTAGTCAGGTGCTTTAGGTTAGTAAGCAGTTTGCAACAGCTAATTCTCTATTTATTACAAAAGAAAAAGATATGAAAAGCAGAGTCTGGTACTGGTCCTGGAACCGGACAAAAGGGTGATTAAGTATGAATACAAATACCAGGAGTTGTTGGCTGGAGGAAGAGATTATGAGATTTGTGAAAAGCAATAAGTAAAACAAAACAGACAAATAAACTCCTGAAGATGATCAGAGCATACTGATCGAAACATCGAGTTGTAACCTCCATTTTCTTTTCAGAACTAATTACTACTCAATAGAGAATTTCACATGGTGTCACTGTAATTAGTCTTACTTATCCTCTTCACCATGCAAAGCTACAAGTTTAACCTAGACAAATAAACTAACAAGCAAAATAAATTTAAAATAAATGTAAATGTACGGACCGAGTCCCTGCAGTTACCAAGCACCTTAAAAAGTGTTACACACAAACTTAAAACATACATAAAACCATGAAACATACCTAGGTTTGTTTGACCTCTTTAGCATGTTTATAGTAAATGAGCCAGTTTCAATTTGTAGGAAACTATCTTTTCCATTACAATGTCTTTAACAACATAATTATTTGGAATTTATTATCCATATATTTCTTTTAAATAACTAAAAGAAAATTCCCTATTTTCCCTATTGTCTTTAGAAGACTCACAAGTTCAAATATCATCAAGTGGTGGAAATACTTTGAATAAGGTAATATCTGTGACAGCCAACTCACCCATGAATGGAAAGACACAGGTACAATTCTTTTCATTTATTATTTCACATGAATTGACTCCAAAATTGAATCCAAAATTTAATCCAAAATGGTCAAACCAAAGTTTCAAACCTGTCCCAAGAACAGGCTAAAACCATTAAGAATTCAAGCCAAGTTTCAGGATAGTAAGAAAATGTCTCAAATTAGTCCCTAGAACCGGCTTACACCAGTCCCAAGAATAAGCTCAAGCCAGTTAGAACAACAGACTCAAACCAGTAAGAATCAGTGACAAGAACAAGCTTTTAATAAGAAACAGTCCCAAAAAAAAGAGCTTCAAAATCGGTGCAGTGATGCTTTTTTTTTCCTTTTCTTTTTTAGTAATCGTTTTTCCTTTTTTGCCAACCAGTGAAATACGTGATACATGTGTTCGCGGTTATTGGAACAAGACCAAATTTTCCATACACAAAGTATGGTGGCAAAGAGAGGCCACACAAATCGGGCAAACGCTCATACCCCTATGTGAAAAAGTTATTTAAAACACAATGTGGCAGAATTCCATTAGGCCCAACAATTTTGGCTGCAATTAGACATCGTTTCATAACAAACAAAAAACCTAAAAATGTGGACATGCGGCTCTGAGGCGACGCACACGGAGAACAGGAACTGAAGACTTGTGTTTTTTTGCCTAAGAGCCAGTCCAATTAAAGACTGTAGTTACACCTTGTAGAAACGTTTAAAAAGTAATTAGTTCTGAAAAGAGCCAGTTAGTTCCATGAACCAAAATAGTAAGAATACAGTGTAATTATACATTTCCAAGAAACATATATGCCAAAGATTTGAGCATTGACTTTAATTGCCTTCAACAAAATATTTGTTTTATATCTTTATTGAGATAGTATGGTTAAAAGAGTGAAGCCATATAATTTATCTTGTGTTTATGATTAAACTTTGTTGTTTTGACCCTAGGCTATACCTGCAGAAGGCACATGCCATCTTGTTTTCCCAAACAATGATGTGGTTGTGTTGCCAGCAAGAGCAGGTTTCACTGTCCGTGATGTATTATCTCCTCATCTTGAAGTACGACAACTGAATTTTCAGTCAGTTGAGACATTCCTTGCAGATTCAAAAGAGGTAGATTATTATATAAAACTCTGCAGATAGTAGTTAAGGGGTCTTGTGGTCAACAGTATTCCTATCAATACTCACAATTAAACACACTGTTGAAGGTTTTTTAGTTTGGGGTTGAATATAATGCTAGACAATTGTAACCGGCTCCACAAAAATGGGTATTATATTGCAAAATTTAAAAAAATTAGTTATAGATACATAGTTGAAGTGGTCACATTATAAGCTTTAATTTGGTATAGGTTTGACCCCTGTGGCATTGTGCATTCTGCAGATATATTAATATTTGCATATTCATATTTTACAATTTAACGAAAGTGCCTTCAGAGATACAGCCCTTTAAACATAGCAAGTGGAAAAAGAAATGAGCTAAAAATGAACTCTCTTGAATGCCCAAAGCAGCAGTTATGTTATTGATATAATGGGGGTGTTAAAACCGTATCACTGCGAAAGCATAACATTGGTGGTTTTTCTTCCCAAAAACGGACAAAAAGATGAAAACAATGCACACAAAAACGTTTGTTTTTTCATCTTTATTCATCAATATTAATATTTCTGAAAATAAATTATGAAAATATTGATATTATAGAAGCCAACAAACCAACAAAACAAAAATCAGTTTGTGAAGATTTGTTCACCCGTCTCCACATAGAACAGCCCTTTACGTGTAATAGCATAGCGCGACTTAATACCCTTTTTCGTAGAGCGGGTCACAATTATGATATAATGACTTGCAGGAGTCTGTAAATGGTTTGCCAAGGTTGAGCAATATTGAGAAACTAACCAAGTAGATTTTATCTGTAAAATATTTTAACCAATTTGTTAGTACCCATCAACATTTGTATTTTGTTTTGCAAATTGTGTTGATGGTTACATGTATGTACTTTCTGTATGCTAACAGTTTGTATTCTAATAATCATTTGAATTTCCCATCATTTCTGACAGTCTTACCCTAAGGGAAGGAAAAAGGTATATCAGTATATGTGTTTGTTTTCAATAGTGCTATTGTATATGCTCATTTGTATTTTTCTTACTTTGAAGAAAAGGCAATGCCAGTGGTAGATGTGATGGGTAGGATATAAGATGGTTAAAGATCAAAGCTACATGTAATTTGGACAATGTTATGGGGTCAGGGATCAAAGCTACCTGTAATTATAAAACAAAATTATCCAAGCTGTAGTAAATTTATTATGTTTATAAAATTGTGCATGCTGAAATCGGTATAATTAGCTTTTGGCTCACACTACATACAAATGTACATGAAAGAAACTATTGTAGTTACATGTAGTTGCTTTTCACTTTGCATGATCATTATTTTGTGCTGTATCAGTGCATGTTTTCTGTTGCTGTTATTGAGCCATTATTTTTTTAATAACGGAATTGCTTGATCATGCTTTTAATGCTGCTACTTTAGTTATGTTTCTTTTTTTCGTTGTCTAATCATTTTCCCCCTCTTTAGCCAAATGTTTTTAAAGACAATAGCTTGATCATGCTCATGTTGTTAAACATGTTCATTGACACAGTTTTAAAATACATCATAATATTAGTTGTTTGGTGTATGTAGTGTGAGACTGTGCAACGATCAGACTGAGTGACAACAGCCAAACAGTCAATTGAAGACCAAGCCGAAGGCAAGGTCTTTGAAGATAAATACCATCATCAGCTTTACACTCAGTAAAGTTAAAATTCAATAATTTGGTTATTGTTGAATTACCAATCCTATAACTTACCTCTAAAAGGTAAACTACTTATAAACTAAATACAGGTCTACAAGATTCATTTTCAATTCATCACTATAATATAATCATTGCTTCTTATTTCAAAAGCAGCTAATACAAGTATACTGATGTGACATTTTTGTCTTCCTTTAACAGATTATTGATTTCAAACAAGATATGAGTATCATGGCAGGTGCTCAGATAGTTGTTGAGCAACGTGTGGTTTTTAAGTAAGTCATAAAACATTGAATGCATCAAACACTGAGGGTGAAAAGTGGCCAAAATATGTCTATTTGCAAAATGCCAAATGTTGCACGAGATAGCCAATTGATTTTTTATGTTAATATTTCCATGAATACCATGTATACATGTAGTTGAAACTTTTAGAAATATGATGTTGAAAAATTGTGGACAAAATTCAAGCCAGGGATGAATCAATTGGAAAATGTTGAGTTAAACCATCAGCTCTTTACAGAAACTGACAATTAAAACAAAAAAGAGGAATGTATTCATTCACTTAGTGTCACCGCATATATCTTAATTGGAAATTAATACAATTATCAATACATTGAGGACAAGATATGGGCCAGGAGAAAGATGATTTGAAATGTGATGTTGATGAATACAGTGTGGACTATTAAAATGTTGCAGCTCTTGCCATTCCAATTATCTGCATAGCACTTCTGCATAGCACTTCTAGTTATCAACTCTTTAAGGAAGTATGCAGCAAAATTTAATTTAAATGTATATTTATTCTAGGATTGAGTTACCAAGTCACAGAGTAATTGGAGTTAAGTCAAAACCATCCAAGAAGCTGATTGAAGTACTGCGACCAGTTACATACAAGTACAACCTGCAACTGGATGCTTTAGTTGTACATCTGGTAATAACATTTCACTAGTTCTTGGTATTGTTTAAATTCCAACTAAGAAATATTTTACGCATCTGAAAAACCTTTGATGAACCATATGAAATATTTACAAATATGTCTACACGTATTGATATGATAACTACCAAACTAAGAAGAGCAATGGTTCTTAAGTTGACATGTATGTCTGAAATACTGTATGTAGTTATATAGTGACCACATATTTCATTGAGGCTTTTTAGTAAAGCTTGAGCTTTTTCCCTGGCAGTTACATCTGAACCGATTGTTTTAGATACAATAAATGTATGAATATAATTATTAATATCAATCACATTCTATTATTTATGTTCCCAGAGCAACTCTCCTGTTCCTTTTGACTTGGATATAACTGTTGCATCCTTGGATGGTCAGAGAATATTGATTGAGACACTAGAGCAGTATGGTGGTTAGTTGATAAGTTTATTATTAATTGCCTTCTTGTCATGAAGTGTCGTGGCCGAGCGGTCTAGCTTACCGGATTCAAGTTCTGGTGTTAGCAACATAATGTGGGTTCGAATCACGGCCATGACACTTGTGTCCTTGAGCAAGACACTTAATCATAATTGCTTCTCTCCACCCAGGGGTTAAATGGGTACCTGTGAAGGCAGAGTTGGTTTGCTCTATATGCGCTAGAAATGGCAGCAATTGAGCTGTATACTCCCCAGGGAGCTGAGATGGTTTCAGGAATGATTTATGAGCCTTATGAGCAGGGATAATAATATAATGCGCCTTGAGCACCACTTAGTTGGTGGATACGTGCGCTATATAAATCCACACATTATTATTATTATTATTATTGTAGCCTTTCTTTATAACACGGCTGTTTGCAGTGACTCATAGCTGGGAACACTTGCAATGTTTGATAAGAAACATATGCTGTCACTGGTTATGCTACTGGACCAGCACCAGTTATCATTTTGGGAGCATTCCCAGATTTGAGATGTCCCCCTTATTTTATATTTCCTGTATCTTCTTTCCATGATATAAAACCAGACATTACAACAATTTATCTTGTTTACCTCCAGCTGGACATTACAAAGCACAGGCCAGAGTTGACCCAGGAACAACAGATTATGCAAGTCATGTTATGCATAAGTCAGCATCAGCAGAGAGCTTCATCAATAAAGATTCTTCAAGACCAATGCAGACCGTACAAAGACGGTTTTCAGAGGTGTGTTTTCTAACCACATTAGAAATATTTTAGCTTTGGAATGATATGCTGTACAATGCCATAATGATTCGTTATGGTTCTTTGTTTTAATCATAGAATGGTACCCATGTGAAAGAAACAACATCTGCCTCAGATGTTCAAGCAGTCACCCTGAGGCCAAGTAACTCTGATTCGTCCGTGTCAATGAGACAGTCACAGAATAGATGTTACAGAATTACAAACAATGATGCCGAGGGTAAGGCCTAAATGAAGGTGTATTGCTAGACCTATGTTACAAGCCTGGAATTTCATGGAGGCTATAGCCTCCGTTGCCCTGGTCTTGGCTTTGTTACATTCTTATTCTCTGATGAAAGTCTCCTTTACTCAAGAAAATGTTATTGCTATCAATATGGGATTTCATGTTACATTTAATGTTTAATTATTTGGAAAAATTTAAATAATGAATTATTTTGCAATTGGTTTCGTAAGCATTTTTTATGCTTTTAGATTACTCTCACACACTAAGAAGATGTGTGCTTTGCCTATAACAAACAATAATTGCTAAATTGAAAGCCTGGAACACCTCTCATTATACTCTGCCTCAGGATTAATGTACTATAATCATTTCTTGGACTTTCTTTCCAGAGTTATACACAATGCTTTCCAAGGCCCAACGCCGCAGAATGGATGACCAACGTGGACTTACCATTCGGAATTTAGAACTTCCAGACTTCTTAAAGAAACCTGACAAGGAAATACCAGACCAAAGGTCAAAGAGCTCACTGGGTGCTCCTTATCAATTCAACACTCCCGAGTTCCTACATAGCTATGAAACAAAACACCATGCAGAAAAAAAACTGAGATTCAGAGATATGGCTGTGAGGTCCAAGTCAACTCCACCAACAAGTAACATTGAAATAGGATTCAGGGAAGGAATTATACCATCACATTCACAAGCTGAGGCAGTTTTTGGTGGTAGAGGGCACTATAGTGATATACCACAGATCTTTAATGAGTCAATGACAGCGATGGCTGGAGATGCATATGGCTATGATGAGCATGATGTAGACATGATGGGCTATGGCTATCGTTTCAATGGTAAATCAATGTTTAATATTGGTGATGACCAAACATACAAGCATGATAATAAGTTAAGTCCACGTGCCTATCCATCTGATCGCTTCAATACCCAAGCAGATGAGCAAGGTGCTAGAGCGAGGGGGTATTCTCTTGAAATCCATGATGCTAGTCTTAATGATGAACATCATGATGACCAAGACAATCAACATGACTTAGATCAAACATTAACCAAATCAATATGTGGAAATGAAACTTTGCTGCCTCCTCTCCCAGATGATTTAGACCGTACACTGCATTTTGAAGAAGCTAACTATTCACCTCCACCATCCTTGGCACAAGATACATTAAATCATGGTAATCTATACACAGTCAGTAACTGTAACATCCAAGGAAGCACACTTCCAGGCCATTCTACTGATTTCTCACATCAACCATTGACAGACACTGATTCTATAGAGTTTGGTATCAACCCTCTTAGTGATGATCTACCACCCTCACCTTCAACACATGACCTCATCATGACTCCAAATTTGGAGGAAAAATTTGATGATCTTTCTCAAAGACCTTTTCATATGGCATATAATTTTAAACAAGAATTCATGGAACATCATGCTTCAGTAGGTGGAAGACCAGATGTTCTTGAGTCATTGCACAATCAGGAAAAAGACAACACCAACAGACAAAGCTCCTCTCAGCATAACACTTCCCAGCAAGGAGACTTCCAGTGTAACACTTCATTATATGTCACCTCACAGCATACTTCACCACCTACTTCAGCATACTTCAGTACCCCACAGAATAGTGCCTCACATCGTGGCTCCTCTCA
Source organism: Zoroaster sp. YZ-2022 (assembly GCA_029582265.1). Lineage (NCBI taxonomy): Eukaryota > Metazoa > Echinodermata > Asteroidea > Forcipulatida > Zoroasteridae > Zoroaster > Zoroaster sp. YZ-2022. The sequence goes on from CM055831.1 coordinate 32,152,785, forward strand.
GTCTCACATAATCAAGCAAGGCACATCACTTCCAAACAAATCTGCTCAAGAAACATCCCAGCAAATAACTTCCTTGCAAAGTACATTTAAAGAAAGTAGTTCCCAGCAAGATTCTTCTCAGTCCAGCAGTTCCCAAGGGAGTAGTGTGTTTCCAAACCAAGGTATCAATCTTCAACAAACAATAGATTGTGATAAGTGGGAAACGGTTGTTAAAGATGGCCGCACAATGCGTGCAACATTTGTATAAATATACATGTATAGCACAGCTAAATAGATATTCACATAATGGATGTGTATATAAATTTTTTGGTTTTTTGTGTAGTATGTTATTTTTATTTTATATTTACACAGTGTGGAGTGTCGTGGCCGAGCGGTCTAGCTTACCGGACTCAAGTTCTGGTGTTAGCAGCAGAATGTGGGTTCGAATCCCGGCCGTGACACTTGTGTCCTTGAGCAAGACACTTAACCATAATTGCTTCTCTCCACCCAGGGGTTAAATGGGTACCTGTGAGGGCAGAGTTGGTTGATTAGCCCTATATGCGCTGTAATGGCAGCAATTGAGCTGTATACTCCCCAGGGAGCTGAGATGGTTTCAGGAATGATATATGAGCCTTATGAGCAGGAGTAATAATATAATGCGCCTTGAGCACCACTCAGTTGGTGGATACGTGCGCTATATAAGTCCACACATTATTATTATTATTAGTGTGGTTTTGTTATTGGATTTACATGTAGATTTCAACATTTGTTACATGTTATGTGAAAGTAAGTGACAAAGCAAAATAGACATGTTGAGTTACAGCAAGTATACACTTTTAGTAAAATGTCTGTAATTCCATAAGAATTAATATATGTATAAAAACCAACCTGTGGAAGTCTCACCTTATTTCATTGTGTTTTTAATGAGAAAATAGTGAAAGCATATTAACATATTTCATGTTCATCCCAATATGAAATTTATGTGTCTCCAAAGAACAAAAATCACTTGCTAAATAATTTGATTAGTTGTACTAAAATGATAGCACCTAGGGTATAAAATAAACAGTCATTTGGTTGGTCTTGAACTCTGTTGGAGATTGATGTTCTAAAGAGGTAAATGTTTGAAATCATTACTTTTTAAAGTAAACATGCATATTCGGTGAACCAAAATTTTCACCAAAAATATTTCTGATTTATTTACATAACATTTGAAAATTTTGCTTTTAAAGCCCCACACACTTTTGGTCAAAAGCCAGTTATTGTTTTCTTACTGATCATGGCAATCAAGTAATACATATAGAAATTAACCCTCCTATGGTTTGACCTTTCAAAACCTTTCAAAATCTGCTTACTGGCAAAATGGCTATCAATAATGTATGAACCCTTTAAAACCCTCCAGAATTTGTTGCTACTGAACTACCACACCTTTCAATACCCTTTGAAAGGTATTGAAACATTTCAACACCAGTTTGTTCAGAGAGTTGTTTCACCTTTCGAAACCTTTCATAGGTCCCTTTTGTCAGACAGTTTTCTCACCTTTCAAAACCCTTCAGTACAGCAAACTTGAAAGGTTTTGAAAGGTCTGACAATTCTATGGCAAACTGCACTGTACATAGGAGGGTTAATCATTGAAAATGTTGGTGGGCTACATGTCAATGGGCTAGTCACTCATTTTTACAAATTGGGTTGCAGTTTTAGTTTGTAATATTGAAATAAAGTTATATTGAATAGAAGTTTTATTTCATAAAATGAAAAATTAACTTTATGATAATTGTGTTATTTTAATAATTTATTCCTGTAGTTTGAAGTGGTGCTTTTATATATTGTGTACCTGGATGCAACTTTGAACAAATCGAGTTCTTCGTCATTCATGTCTTTCATTTTGATATTTAACCAAAGCTTTTTACCCTCATAATAAGTAGTAAGAACATAACTAAAAAAGCTTTCAGTAATTTGTTCTGCCTGTGTTATGCACGTGTATTAATGTTTTCATTTATAGAATAGTTGTTTGCAGGCAGTTTGTTATACAAGTGTTACCATTCTCCAAGTTTTATGGAACAAGGACTTCCTTTTTGTGTTAATTTTATAATTTCAGTTATACAGCAAGATCATATTTTTATTGGTTAAATAGAGTAACTGTATGATGATGAACTATACGAGCTGTGTAAATTAGCGCTAGTACAGCATTATGTATTCAGTGAACCATGATAAAGAACTTCAATGTTACAAATCATGGTATGGACAAGCAAAGCGTATTCATTCAGCATAAGTAATTAATTATCTGATTATATAAAAACATTATTTGGCAAACATTCATATTGTTTTTTAAAGTTAGAGATAGATTCAGGCATTGAGGCTATTGTTCCAACCATATTGAGGAAGTGGGTTGATCTTTTTGGGTCATCTGATGAGTATATTAAGACTTTACAGAGAAGTTAGTGTTTTGCCTGTCAAGTTTGTGAAAAATCGCACTGAATACCAATTTTCTGGAGTGAACAAGGAGAATTTAACTGATGCTTAAGATACCTACATAAACACAATTAGTCATCAAGAAGTAGTTTGTCGAGGTCACATTTCTTAAAATGTTAAGCTAAAAATGGTATCTCACAATCCTTCAGTAGCATTTTTGAAAAAAAAAATTTTGAGAACATTTTCAGGGGTGTGATTTGAAAAAAGTAAACAATCCTGGAATATGGGTAGCAGGCCTGGGTCCTCTTTGGTCTAGAGGACAAAACCCCCTGAACCTCCTGTGGGTAGCAGGCCTGGGTCCTCTTTGGTCTAGAGGACAAAACCCCCTGAACCTCCTGTGGGTAGCAGGCCTGGGTCTGCCTTTGGTCTAGAGGACAAAACCCCCTGAACCTCCTGTGGGTAGCAGGCCTGGGTCTGCCTTTGGTCTAGAGGACAAAACCCCCTGAACCTCCTGGATGTTTAATTTTGGAGGATTTACAGAGGTTTGGACACAATACAGGCTACTTCTCTTCTTTCAAAATAATTGTGGCAAAGGGAGATTTGTAAAAAAAATACTGAAATCAACATTTGTTGTTTTTACTCAAAAAGTGGCCAATGATAAAGCACTATGAAATGGAAAACTTCTTGTAAACTACAAAATCTTCTGCTAAATAGCTCTATAACAACAGTAATCAAACCCACAACCTCCTTAATGCAGATATCTTTTTTTTAGTAGTATGAGCTAAGGTATCTGTATTCAGCCTGGTGAAATAAACTTATGTGTACAGGTAGGTTTAGAACATTAATTCAGTATTTAAGTATAACATATTTGCAGCTTATAATATAAATGAATATAAATGTTTAAACAAATGTTTTTAAATTTAAATTGATATATACCAAACTGTACTGTTTATGATATGTCAGTTGAATAAGTGGTTTGTGAATAATGCAGATAATTATTATATGAGGTTCCATTTGGCATACATGTAGGTATGTGTTAATTGTATGAAAAAGGAAAGGTACAACATTGGTATTTTGTATCATTCATTTCTATTCTCCAGTTTTCTATAAGAATAATATCATTAAACTAACCTGTCAAAATGTCAACACGATATGTGCTCACATTTCTGAGGAAACAATGAAAACTATTTTTAAAAAATTCTTTGTAATTTCGACATAACACATTTTGTTTTCTCTAGAAAAGCACTTGAGACTAAATAATTTTCTATATATGTGTACCAGCTTTTGGATAATAATTTGTTAATTTGATATTCTGGTAAAAACCAAAGTTGTACCTTCCCTTTAAAATATACAGCAACACGCATGGAATTGGTGATAGAACATGTATTATTTTAGATTCATCATAATTCATCTTTATCACAGTTTTCACTATTCTTTTCTTTTTTTTTTAGGTCAACCAACTATATAATCAAGTCTACATGCTTGTTAGATTGAAAAAATAGCGTAAAAGCAGTATTGTTAATATTGTACTGAGTATATACCAGTTCATCATATCCATTTGTGTCTGACTGTTTTTACTCTGTAAAACATATGTACATGTATATAGTTTTGGTGTATTTTGGTGTGGTCTTTCTTTTTTTTTAATCAGTATTTAAGGGTGAGAATCATTGTTTATATAGTTTAAGGTGCAGTTATCAAATTAATGTTTGTTACTATAAGTATATATTAATCTAAAATTTACATATTTACAGATGGTCCTTAATATTAAATGCTTGCATTATTATGTCTTGATATGTGCAGATGAATCATGTTTTCTCAATTGTGCAATGTTAGCAATGTCCACACCGCTTTTAAGCTCTGGTACCGGGGGGTACACACTGTTAACTCTTTCTCGACAGCAAGCCTTTTAAAAGGTTCGCGCGCATGTCGCCTTTTGACAACAAGCGTTTTAAAAGGCTTGAACATAATCACCCGATATCGGGTATTGTTTTGACTTGTTCGACGTCACATAAACTTCAGCGCATCCTCCTGCAAGCAGGCATCCAAGTCTACCACTCGCCCCCAGCAAACTACAAGGACTGCTCCACACCCAGCAACAGAGCGGGAGTCTACATCAGTGAAACAGGACGGAATCTCCCTACGAGACTTAAAGAACACCGAGCTCATGGCCGCAGAGGAGATTTTGAGAAGTCAGCCATCGTCAAGCACTCCCACATCAAGGACCACCAAATCGACTGGCAGACAGCTCAACTCATCACACCCATCGACACATGGCACCCCAGACGCATCAGAGAGGCCATCGAGATTGTTAAACATGATACTGTTCCACAGGACATCGGTTTCTACATCAGCGATATTTGGCGACCACTACTACAGACAGAAGGATCTTCTATATCCAAAGTCCACAACCCACCCCAGACTGAGGGATCTCCTATACAGTGTGTCTCAAAAAAAATGCAAACAAAATTTAACGGAATGCCAGACGTAGAATGAGTAACCAGCATAGATAATATAGGTATGGTTTGAAAGATACACCTTTCCACTTTAAAATGAGACATCAAACGTCCAAATCTGATAATTTTTGACAGAGTTATGAGTACTTTTGCAAGAGAAGTCAAACTGACGATGGGACCAAGTTCTCAATTTTAGGCATTGGGACAAAGGTAGCCTAATTGCCTCTGTGTGGATAATTGCCTGGCCTACAACAATGTGTTTAGCGAGTAAACACAATTCTAAACACTTTCTTGCTATCAGTTTGTAAACATGCCAACCCGCATGTCAGTGCGAGACGGAATGGACTGGGCCTACCACATGCCACGTTCAATCGCATCACTCGGCTGGACCTGGGCATGCACCCCTACCAAATGCGCGTGCGACATCGGCTGCTACCGCCGGATTTGCCAAGACGGTTGAATTTTTGTCAGTGGGTCGTCGACCAGCTGCAGGCAGATGTGCGATTCGTCCATCATCTCATCATTAGCGATGAAGCTGGATTTTCTCTCGACGGAAAAGTCAACTCACGCAATGTTCGAGAGTACGCCCCCAAACAACATCCACCTCCCTTCAATTACGAGCACAACTTCCAACGTGAGAAAGTGAGTGTCTGGGGTGGCCTCATCGTCGGACCGGTGTTTTTTCAGGGCAACCTCAACGGCCGGCGTTACCTTGAGATGTTGAATGATGATGTCATCCCCATCCTTGAGGAACATTTCGAGGTTGAGGTTCAGGAGCGAGGTGTGTTTAGGCGCCTGTGGTGGGCTCAAGACGGCGCTCCGGCTCATCGTCTACTGGCTGTCCGAGACCGCCTTCATGAAGCGTTCGGAGACCGTGTCATAGCGTTGAATCATGTGCATGAATGGCCACCGAGATCTCCAAATCTCACCCCGTGTGATGTCTACCTCTGGGGATACTTGAAATCCAAGGTGTACACGACTCCCCCTCCGGACCTGCAGACTCTCCGTGACAGAATAACAGCTGAGATTGACGTCCTGCGGCAGACTCCAGATGTTGTTAGGAGAGCGATGGGAGAGACGATGTCGCCTGTGTATCGAGCGAGAGGGAGGGCATGTTGAGGGAAGGGATGTAATCATCAACAGTTCATCCACATTGCAACACTTGCACATCTAAACAAAATCGATTATCACTGCATTTAAAAACTTGGTCCCATCGTCAATTTGACCTCTCTTGGAAAAGTACTCATAACTCTGTCAAAAATTATCAGATTTGGACGTTTGATGTCATTTTAAAGTGGAAAAGTGTATCTTTCAAACCATACCTATATTATCTATGTTGGTTACTCATTCTACGTCTGGCATTCCGTTAAATTTTGTTTGCATTTTTTTTGAGACACACTGTAGATTATGTACACAAACAAACATGTACAAACACATGGGTGGCGAATAAGCGCCGGCGGCACTTTGTTTTTTACATGGTGACGAATAAGTATAGGCCTATACGCTATGCGTGCGCTGAAGTGACGAATAGGCGACCACATTTTTTTTTCTCATAATGACGAATAAGTTAAAGCCATCGTTACACATAGAAAATCAACATTTTAAACAAAGTAAACACAGTAAATTACCAACCAGGTTCTTATTTACACTTGGATGATAAAACGAAATGTGTTTTTTTGAAAAATAAAGCGAAAATGTGTCCGGCTTAGGGGGGCTCGACCAAGGAGCCAGGAAAGAGAGCAAAATCTGAGCCCAAGTCTTGTCTACAGAGGAGTTCGGCAAGGAGTATAGGGCAGTGGTACAAGGGATGGGGACTCAGGAGACTCGAGCTCCCCTCCAAAAGTTTTCCATTTATTCCACTCACTATTATATTTTACGGCGTTGCGTATGCATGTGCATGTAAGCTTGAAGGGCCACCAGTATATATAACAAGCATTTTTACACATTCTCCCCCCCCCCTGCCATGGTGCACCCTGATCAGGGAGCAGCTTTACTTAATTTTATTTTCATTTTCTGTTGTCCATTTCTCTTGTTGAGGTCGTTGAGGTTACTCGTAAAATTTAAACACGCCCGCATTATAATCAACTCCTTTCCAGTTTGTACACAATGGCCCAGGATTGGGTTTTAATTTACAAAGATTATGTGACACTCTTTTAGCAAACACCGATTGGATAATATTGGGATTTGGTTTTGCCGCCAAATTCGTGTTTGAATTTTTTTTAGCTCCGCCCGGAATGATCACAAACTTTACGTCCACGCAATGAAAGTATTTAACTATAGAAATCTTGCAGACGAAACAAGCTCAAGTTCTTTACATCAAGAGGAGGAAATTATATGGAAGGTAAAACCCTACGAGTCCGAATCATGCCATAATGTCTTCTTTTTATGACTAGAAACCACCAGGAAACATTTAACATGTGCCGTAGGTTCACTGACGAGCACGACTAGGGACATGGCTGCAGCCGCGCCAGCGGTTATGGTTTGGGTCAGCCATGTCTCTCCCCATTATTGGATTTCAAATAAAAATATTTTGAGGCCCCCCCCCCCCCCATCAAATCCTGGGTGCGCCACTGGCTGTGGAACCTTTGTGGAATGTCATTCCACACCCTGAGGAGATCCCTGGACAATTCTTGGACATTTGTTGGCTGACGCGGCAGCAGGCGCAGGCGACGCTCCATTTCATCCCAAACATGCTCTATTGGTGACAAATCAGGTGAAATTGCTGGCCAAGGCAGGATATCAACGTCGTTTTCATGAAGGAAGTCCTGGACAATGCGAGCTGTATGCGGTCGGGCGTTGTCTTGCTGGAAAATGACGCCCGGGCCATGACGTCGAAGGAACGGTACCGCAACAGGCGCTAAGATTTCATCTCGGTAGCGTTGTCCAGTGAGGTTGCGTTCAATGGTGATCAGATCTGTATGGTTACGTACAGTAATACCGGCGGCCCATACCAAGACGGAACCACCACCATAACGGTCCCTTTCCACCACACAGCATTGTGCATAGCGTTCACCTTGACGGCGATACACACGTACACGTCCATCTGAGTGTGAAACGTTGAATCTTGATTCATCTGTGAACATGACATCATTCCACCATCGTAATGGGTGCCGCATATGACGTCTACACCACTCCAACCTTGCCATACGGTGACGTTGCGTCAAAATTTGCCTAATGGCTGGTCTTCTCGGACGTAGCCCTACTTGACGCAGTCGATTCCGGACAGTGTTTGGGTGGACTCGCCTGAGGTCTGGTATCGATCGAGCTGTTTCTACAGCAGTTTGCCGTCGATTCTGCATGTGTGTCATCTCTATCCATCTGTTGTGACGCGTGGGCGTCCAGAACGGGGGCGGTCACTGATGTCATTGTGCTGTCTGTGGCGTCTGAGGAGAGCAGATATGGTGTTTCGATGACAATGAAATCTTCTTGCGACGTCTTGCTGGCTCATGCCAGCCTCCAACATCCTGATGGCGTTCAGCAAGACTCAATCTTGGCATGGTACCCGTTGTGCACCGCCTGCTTGAAGTTGTGCCCAGTGTACTCTTGCCTATTACGTAACTCCATACAGGACCCATTTCTTTGTTTTCAAACAATGGGATTGCCTAACTTTGCATTATGAAAATTTCCAATGAAAGTCCTGTTATGGGATAGTCTACATGGTCCTTCATCATGTCAATCTACATTGACTAATATCAGTCCATTGATTTAAATTTTATTAACTTTCTTCCTATGCACAGTTTCTTTTTGTGGCTAGTATATTGTTTACCACTAGTTAAGGTATATCAACCATATAACACTTAGTTCCAAGAATACTTGGTATGAGGACACTTTTTGAATAAAGCCAGTTGACATTTTATGCATGTCCGAAAAATGTAACATGAGTAACCAGCGCTTTTTCTCATATGTAGGGTACCTATTTTTGTAGGGTACAAATTTTAGAAATTTATGCCGAGTAAGGTCTGGGCATTATGCAACTACTATGAAAAAAATGATCAGTGAATATATAAGTAAGGAAATTATGGCATTAAGAGTGGGCCCAATACCTACAAAATGTAACGTGAGTAACTGTCCCACTGTTGGTGAGAAATCATGAGACTACGTGAACTCGGCGTCCGATTTTAAAATGGCGCTATCACAGAGAGACGTGTTCGAAACTATATGTAATTAAGCAATTGTACATATTGAAAGTACATTAAGAACATTAGCAACATGACTAACTTTGTCACAAGTTTATCCATATTATGGGGCCACCTTGATCACTCCACTTCTCAAATCTCAAGACATGTACTGTCAACATTTTTAACATCTCCATGACCAAAGTATCCATATTATGGGGCCAATTTATAAACAATTCGGTGACACACAATGCATACTACTAATGTAGAAATTGCGGTTTGCATCAATTGTGTGTGGCGCCTTCGCAAGTTCACTGCAGCTACATTTTGGCGATGGCTCATCAAAGAGATTCGGGTATTTTGACTGAAGCCAGGAGTTGGTTCCTCAGAATTGGGTATTTTACTGGAGCCGTGGCTCTGGGAATCGGGTATTTGAAGCTCTTGGCTCCAGAACCAACACTTGCTGGAACCGCACAAGCCTAACGAGTACCTGGGTTATTTATCAGCAGGCACCGGTGGTTTGTGTTTATGTTACATACAATTCTATACTATACTAGGCTCAGTGAAATAAAATGTGTAAATATAAAATAAAACTAGGATTCAGTACAGTCGATGTAATTTTGACTAGCCTGTCGGACTACTAGGAGAGGAGGGGGTTTGACTAGTCCACTTCCGTTTTAACTGGCATTTGACCAGCCGACCACTGGCAAATTTGAACCCTGGTATCAATCATCCTGAGATATTTTGCCTGAAGTGCTTACGGTTTTTTTTTTAAATGCCAGACAGAGAGCATTTTTTTTTTTTAAACATTAAAACAGTATAACATGTAACAATGTTGCACTGTTTTCTCCGAATGGCAAAAGTGTATGGTTTGGCCTGACAATAAAATATTTCCTTAAGTTTTTCTTAATTTGAATAGCCTATTTTTCCAACTTTTTCCGAAAATATATATTTTCCTTACAAAAAATGGGTGAAATAGTGAAATTAAAAACTTGCCCAGGAAGGCTTGTAACTCGGTGGCTGTTTTCTATAGACCCATGCCTACCTTCTGTGTAATTTTCTTTGCTCATAATATTAAACCATTTTTGTTTTGAGGTATACAGGGTCCTATGGCTACATCAAGAAACAACAGTACAACTGGACTGCCCACATCACAAGGCAGAAAGACGTCAGAATGACTAAGCAATTAACATTTGATAATGAAAAATATGCCAAGAAATCTGGGATAACAGAAAATACACGTCGGCAAGTGCTCCTCCACCAAGAAAAAAAATTCAATTTAAATGAAAAAGAGGTAGACACTCATATGGTAAAAAGAGAAAACTTTAAGATCCAAGGATCTTAACCACAAAATTCGGTGAATATACGAATGTGGAATCAATCAATCTGTCTATGGCTGGGAAGATAATCAGTGGTAGCCGGTAACCCGTACTACTAGGATGTAGTCAATGTGAAGATCACATCAATACTGATGTTGAATCTGTATGTCCAATAAAAAACTTTTTTTTAACCCTCCTATAGGTTTAGCACTCAAAGACACTCAAAATTTGTATGTCTCTCTTAACCCATTGACTTTGTGCAGTGCACTCAAATACATGCAAGCACATGTGGCTGTGATAGGAGGTCAAACCCAAAGACACTCAAAATTTGTATGTAACTCCCAACCCATTGACTTTGTGCAGTGCACAAAGGTCAAAACAAAACCACTGACAGTACATACACAGCTCTGTGTGACTCTGGTTTGACCTACCAATTGGCAATGCAACCAAAAATACTCAAGTGAGTGTCTGTGGGTGCCGTGCTAACTGGGCCAAATTTCAGCCTGGGCATTTAATGGGTGAAATAGTGAAATTAAAACTTGCCCAAGAAGGCTATAACTCGGTGGCTGCCTTCTGTAGATCCAGGGCTACCTTTTGTAAATGTTTAAGTGAATTTTCCTTTGCTAATGATTTTAAACCATTTTTGTTTTGATTTATACTGGGTCCTATGGTTGGGAGGACAATCAGTGGTAGCCAGGATCCCGTACTACTAGGATGTAGCCAATGTGAAAATCTGTAGGACTCAAGACACCAGCCACATCAATACTGATGATGAATCTGTAAGTTCCAAAAAACTTATTCTTTTGTATTTAGGGGATAAAAGTTTTTCTTAATTTGAGTCGCCTATTTTTCCAACTATTTCCTTACAAAATATGGGTGAAATAGTAAAATTAAAAACTTGCCCAAGAAGGCTACAACTCGGTGGCTGTCTTCTATAGATCCATGGCTACCTTCTGTGTAATTTAGAAGCAAATTGGAGAACAAACATTTTTTATGTGAAAAAACAACAAGGGGGGTACCCTTGACGTTTTTTCAAAAGCCTCATACTTGTTGGAGAGACACAATAGAGTGCTTAGATCTCATTTTTCTTAATTTAAGTCATGTATTTTGAAACTTTTTCCTTACTAAATATGGGTGAAATAGTGAAATTAAAAACTTGCCCAAGAAGGCTTGTAACTCGGTGGCTAACTGACCACTTGAAAAAAAGGGGAAAAAAACAAGGAATATATAAATTTAACAACAAATGTTCATTTTTATTTAATCATCATGTATAATTTAGTAAACATGCATTAAGTCCATTACTTAATAGTCATGTACACACAAGGTAATGAGTTTGATATTTTTAATACCAAAATTGTCCACATGTCCCCTGTATAACAAAGCAATGGTGGGGGAGCACCCCCATTTGACATATGTAAGGAATTTCCAAGTGTACAATGCACTGTAAAATTAATGTAATGTAGCTTTGTCTTTCTTTTTTAAAACAAAAAAGTCTCCGGCTTCAATCGATATACATGTAGCAAAAAAAGGGGAGACGCGCTTGGAAACCAGAGACGTTTTTTTACGCCTTAAAGGTTATGGTACAATATTGATTTTGTTAGAAAAACTGCATTTACGAGTACACTTACTTTCTGTGAATCACGATAAATTTTTCAAACAAATAATATGTGAAAGTTTACGTTTGTTACGTACAATCATTAATAATTTTTTGTTATCAGCAAATGCAAAGCTTGTATCCATTCTTATGTGGAATTTTTGATCTTGTTTTGGCAAAAAACAATAGCACTTTGGCTATTTTTTTTCTCCAAAAGTTACCGTCAAGAAACATTTAGAATTTAAATTTGTTTGAAATAAAATTTCCTATTTTCTGAAAGCAATTCAGATGGAATAATTGATAACTTTATAACGAATAAACCTTTATACGTGTATATTAATTGTTTTTGTTTGATGATCTCATAATTACCAATGGTGGCTGTTTCCCTTAACACTATCCAATTGAATACATTTTCAAGGGTAAATCTCGACTGTAAAGCACAGAGAATGGCAAAAAATACCCTTAAATAAATACGCTTACAAATTTATGAAAACATACAGGTCGGGTAGAGGACAGACCACTGGTATGAGTGGGGATGACAATGTATGGAAGGGGTTGAGGGCATGAAATTTTAACTATACATCAAGAATACGTTTTTCAGGCAAAAACAATTGTGTACAACCTTGTATTATAAACATCTTGTTTTTAGACACCTTGTTTAACTTGCATATGCAGCAATATGCAAAACCAACAACACTCAATTAAATGGAATATTAAAGCCAGTATAACACTTTTGTTAAAATGTCTGTAAATGCATCTATACTTTGGACAAACCAATCAACCTGTGAACCTCAGCTTAATTTAGTTTGAAAATGCATTAAAAATTATCATATTCATTCCAATTAACATTTCATGTTAAACTTGGATCATTATTTTGTTTTTGTGAATAGTGCCTTTAATTGCAGTATCTAAATAATTATATCAAGACATAATAACTGAATGCACAAATTAATTTATACATTTCCATCAAATGAAACACATTTTAACAATATATTTGATACTATTTTAACCCTCCTACTATAGCTGCACTTTAATGGCAAGTTGCTATAGAGGTCAAAACTTTGACTGTTGACCCAAATGTGCACACAGGGGCATTTTTAACTGGTTTTACTGTCATTTTGACCACCCTCAACAATACCAGACAATGCTTTTACCAGTCAAAAACGGTCCACTCATTTTGACCTGTAAATGTACTTACTACACGTAAGGTTTGACAGTGTTTGACTTTTAAGTGCACTAGATATACCTTGGCAAATATATCAATATTATGAGTGATTTTGACCCTTGCAGTAGTAGGAGGGTTACAGGTCTTTTCAAGTTGAATAAACTAATCTGAGCATCAAAAGAAACATCAAATATTTGGAAGGACACTCATTAAAATCCTCCACTAAGCATGTGCTTAGTAAAGATTACTGAAGTTTACCCATGTTCAAATATTTTTCATTTTTCTGTGGAGGAGTTTCTGTTGATGCTCAGTATATAAAGTGACAAACTGGTTCATTCTTAAAACTAGTACGACAACAAAAAATATTGAAAACGTATGGTGACTGAGAAATACAATTTTTTTACTTAAATGAATAACTCAAACTTAAATCAACTTGATGCTTGATACATAAGGCCAAAAAAAAAGTCTCTGTATGGTTTCCGGTCACCATGTGTCAGCATTTTCATGTTTTATACATATCGTTAACGTATTTTAGACACTCTGGAGTTGCTGCTCTCATGTTCCCTTCATACAATTTGTTTTAGGTGTCTAGTGTTTTTTAGTTGCTATGCATATTGTAAATTTACTGTATTAATGTTTTACTTTAACTTTGTGAGCTTTGTTAACAGTAAAAATTTCTATTTTTTATGGACTAATAAATTGAATTGAATTAATTTTCTTTTTTGCTATGAAACGATATCCAATTGCCTGATTGAATGGAATTTTGCCGTGGTGTGTTTTAAACGACTTTTTCACACCTTTAACGTTTGTCCGATTTGTGAGGCCTCTCTTAGCCACCATATTTTGTGTAAGGGAAATTTGGTCTGGTTTAAACCACACATACATGTATCACGTATTTCAATGGTTGGAGAAAAAGATAAAAAAGCACATCACTGCACCGAATTTGAAGCAGACCTATGACCAGAAACTAGAGACTTTTTTGGAGGGCCTAATAGGCTTGGGCGATAACACGATAATATCGCCCAAGCTTAGGGCCTAAACATGTAACAGTATCCACTTTCCTTTATATTAAAACGTGTACATATAAAATAATATTTACAGACAAAATACAGACAAAATACAGCCAGATAATTCTTCCAATTGATTGATAAATTACAATAGAAATAGAAATTACAGCCACTTTTTCTCGTTCATTATAATGTAGCCTTACCTGCTCATTATGGTGGAGAACATAATGCATGATGATGGACATACACTTCAAATTATTCCAGAATATTTGTACACTCACTGGCCATAAGTATTGCAACATCCCCAAAGTTCAGTTTGGAGAACTGTTACAATAATTTATTTTATTTTATTTACACTACTTAAGACTTCTTGAAGTCAATGTTCTTTTTTACTGTTCTTGCTCGGAAATTATGTAATACACGATCGATGAAATCGGATTAAATGATCATCTCACCTGTTACTTGTAAAGTGCTATTTTGAGCATGTTGCAATACTTTTGGCTAGTGAGTGTATAATGAAAATTCAGGGATTTTTGGTATACAATAACTTCCTCAGTCATGTCAGTCTGACCAACTCAAGTGACCAATCTATTTTCCAAAGGGAAAGATTTTTAAAGTCCAAAATCAATCATAAAAGTGGATTTTAAAGATAGAAAATGAATAGAATCCTTCTTTAACTGGTTAGTGGTTGAAACGGAAAGAATGTCGTATCCAACCGCCACTTTTTAAGTGTTTTTTTGAATTTTTTTGCAACCACTAACCAGTTTAAAAATTATTCTATCGATTTTGGGGGTACAGAAAGCGAAAACTATCTTCAAAATCGACTTTTATGATGTTTTCGGACTTTATTTTCTTTAAAAATCCTCCCCTTCAGAAAATAGAAGAATCCTATTATACATGTAGTTGCCACTGCGCATGTAAATGACTGTGTTGTCACTAACGGCGGAGTTGACAAGATCAGACTGACAATGACATGACTGAGGAAGTTATTGTATACCAAAAATGTCCATCATCATCCATAAATTATGTTCTCCACCTTACTAGGTAGGTAAAGTTGCATTACTGGTTATATTGCATGAAAAAAAGTGGCGGCCCTGGATAGGACATTCTATCCAAATGTTTAACTTCCAATACTTTTGCATGTGTATTACTAATAAAACAATGTGTCCATTTAGTAAACAGGGCATCAAAAGACACCCAAAGGTATTGGTGGCTAATACTATATGGGTTGAAACAATTTTCCAAAAAAAATGGCAGTTGGATTCGACACACTTTCCATTGTTGAACCAATGTCAAGTGCTTTAGAAGAAAACAAAATGGCCAACATCTCACTGGTTAGCCTATGCATACATTCTTTGCTCAAAATCTCCCGAAATATTTAATTTAAATGAAAATCGTGATATATGCGTAATATCTGGATAGAAAAGTGGCAGTTGTAGGCCTAATTTGTATTCTACATTCTTTAACGACCCAATAAAAATGATGTACAGTAATGAGTAAATGAATCTGTGGGTTATGTAGGATTTATCCAAACTGTCACATTACTCGTTCTTAGTTATACTACTACACTAGCTAGCACACTTACATCAAAATAACAGTACGTTTATCATAATGTGTAAATGTAATCGTCAAAGACGTTATTTATGCCTAAATTTGTCACACAAATTTATGCCTAAATTCTTCGTTTTGAAATACTCACCGCGTGGCGAAACAACCTGCTTGACTTTCAGTTCCCAAACTGTAAAGTGAGCAACACATGTTCACTTCGTCTTGATCTTGGTTTGGTTAATTTTTCAAGACTGTGTTTGTTTTTGATACACGATCCGTCTCTGCACGCCGCGCGAGGGCGCTACACGAACTGCTAACACGAACTGCTAACACGAACCGCTCTCAAACTGCTGCAGTTCGTGTAAATGTGTGTGTGTGATAGCGGTTCGTGCAACGGCGGATCCAGGGGGGGGCCAACGGGGGCCATGGCCCCCCAAAAAAACCGAAGCTGTACGCCCCCCCCCCAAAAAAAAAAAAAAAAAGAAAAGAAAAGAAAAGAAAAGAAGAAAAAAAAGGGGGAAAAGAGAGACAAAACAAAACCCCACAACTTTACGCCCCCTCCTTGTGCAGCTAAGTCTTGCTTATACGTTCAGCTTTTGTTAAAGTATGCAAATTACAACACACTGATTGGCTACATGAATGTGTTCATAATCCTACTCACGATCCAACATTGCCACAAAATTTGCAATGGTAGTTTGTGCAGTTAAGCCAAGCTGCATTAGACGAGGCGTACACGGTGATTGTATGCATGGCTTATGCACACGCGACTGGTTGTGTGGGGTTTCCTGGATATTAGGTGAGCCATGCAACGTCCGCAATGTAGGCCTACGTTTAGACTTGGCGCGAACATCGCGTGCATAAAACGCATTTCAATCTTGTGAGTACGAGCAGGAGCAGTGACTTGAAAGATTCGTCTTCCATCGTCATATGAGCAGTAAGTATCAACGTAAAATACAGTGGGCTGTTTTGCAGCACTGTGTAGATTACACAATAATGTATGTACATACCATAACACTCTGGGGACTCCATGCGGGCACCAGCCTAACCCAGATGAGTGGCCATATCTTAAAACATGTCAATGATTGTTTTCTGAAAATCTACCCTTTTGTAGAAAGGATCAATTTTGATCAATAATAACTGCCGTTAATTCCAGAGTTCTGTGTCATCAATGGATTATTTCAGGCGGCTTTATTTAAACATTAATTTGCATTAATAACTTTTACAACTTGCACACTCCAAGGTGGAGCGTACCCTGACTGCTTTGCGTTCAACCATGAGAGAGGATCGCCTGGAGTCTCTCATCCTCCTTCAAGCTCATCGTGACCGTCTCCCAACCACCACTCGGGTTATTGAGTACTTCGCCACAAGCGGTGTCCATCGATTGAACTTTAGTTTCTAGCTTTAACTGATTGTTGTTGTTTCCTCCAATCGCCACATTTTGCCATACAGGTATTTCAACGACCATTATAGGGCTCATATACAGTGGAAAAAGCTAATCTATTTATGAATAATATTTGTCCGCTCAGAGCAACCAGAAGCTAAGCATTTCCGGAAACCCTGCATTAGTCAAGTGGTTAGACCGCAGGACCTAGCCTACAATCACAAGGTTGCGGGTTCAAATCCAAAGCTTATCACTGAAATTTCATACTAAATCAAGTATTGTCGTCTAGACCCACAAAACAAACAAACCCCACCAGAAACGTTTTGCGCTCGCAAATACGCCCCTCCACTGAGCATTTGGCCCCCCCTAAACTTTGGGCCTAGATCCGCCGTTGGGTTCGTGTAGTGCCCTCGCGCGACGTGCAGAGATGTGAAATTTCTTTTCGTTTTCGCACGACAGGTGCGAGTGTGTTTTGGTACACAATGGGCGATTACGTAATCGCCCATTACGTGTTTTTTGTCGTTCGCTATTTCGCTCACTCTCGGTCCAGCAGCCAACCTTGCAACACCTAAATTTTTGCCAGTCGATATTCAGCTATTGTTTATTTTGGGTCGTTTTACCTTACAATGTCAGACGAAGACGGTTCCGTACAACAAGCCGGGGAACAACAGCAGCCTGGTTTCGGCAATCAAGACATTTTGAAGGCTATTCAAGCACTTACAAATTCGTTGGATTCACGGGTAGAGTCTGCCTGTAAGAAACAACGCTTGGCCGACGTTCCTACTTTCAAAAGAGAAGGTAATCAGCAGCAGTTTACGCATTGCGAGAAGGTGCTATCACTCGTCGAGTCTGCAATTCAACGCATCGACGCCATTGACACCGACGGTGCCAAGAATAGCTTGAAGGACGCTGTGAAAATAATCAAAGAGCGTCAGAAACTCATCCGTTTAGCCGATAGATCGGAGCTTGGTTGGGGCGTGGTTAAAGAATACACTGCAGACGATTTGGCATCTGATTCCGGCGATGAAAAACGTATCAAGAAGGCCGAGAAAGCGGCAGCCGCCAAGAAACCCGGTTCAAGTTCCAAAAAGCGCCCAAGTTCAAGTAGTAGAGCCGTCACCGCCACGTCGGCTTTTCCTGCCAAGGCTTCTTTTGTCCTTATCGGCAGCCATCTTTTCGTTCCTTTCGTTTCACCGACAACCGCATCTGTTACCAATGTAGACTGCAAGGACACATTCGCTCCGCCTGCCCCGCCCTTAGAGCACTACAGCGACAGCAACCACAATCAGGACCAAGCGATAGGATTTAGAGACTGGGAGTATCAAAGTGATGTTAAGCCACCGCAATGAGTGCAAGGTAGATTGAAAAATAGTATATCTTACTGGAGAAATGTTTTGAGAGCTAGTGATTTTGTACTGGATATTATAGTCTGATTATAAGATTCCATTTATATTTACTCCTCCGCCATTTTACGCAAAGAACAATAGGTCAAGTTTAGAGCATCCCGCATTTGTCCAATCAGCAATTGCTGAACTGCTGTTAAAGCGAAGTATCGTGGAAGTTGACACCCCACTTTACTGTTGTAATCCTTTGACCGTAGCTAAAGGTAAAAAGTTATTAGGCCTACGTCATCCCAACCAATTTGTTTTAAAAACTAAGTTTAAGTACGAAGATCTCAGGCATATTTCACAAGTGCTCGATTACAACCAATTTTATTTTAGTTTTGACTTGGAATCGGGTTATCATCACGTGGATATTTTTCCACCCCATCATAAATATCTCGGCTTCTCTTGGCAATTTGATAACGGATCACAAAGATTTTTTGTTTTTCGCGTTTTACCTTTCGGTCTCTCTAGCGCATGCTATTTATTTACCAAACTCACTAGACCTCTCGTTTATCATTCCTTGGCGTGCGCAAGGAATTACGTCTTTTGTGTACATCGACGACGGATTAATTGTATCTCCGAATTTAGACGCTACATTGCGTAATTCTGCCTTGGTAAAATACTGCCTTGTTAAAAGTGGCTTTGTCCTTAGCAAAACAGTGTTTGTGTTTGTGGCAGCCGCAGTCATCTATCAAATTTCTTGGTTTGTTGATCGATTCGTCCTTGATGACATTCACGGTTCCCGCAGCTAAAATTGCCAAGCTGCAGCAATCCGTTAATAATATTTTGGCCGCTCACTTTTCAAAACCAGTCGCAGTGCAATCAATTGCTGGCGTCACGGGTCAGTTAATTTCAATGTCCCTCGCTATCGGTCCCGTTACTCGCCTTATGACACGCGCTTTGTATCGATCAATTGAGACAAGGTCTTCTTGGGCCGATGCTTTTGTTATTCCCGATTGTGTAATCTCTGAATTAACATTTTGGCTTTCCAATCTGGATGCGTACAATGGGTTTTCCATTAAACATCAACATACTCCCTCTCACCCTGTCTATTCAGATGCTAGTGATACCGGATACGGTGGCATTTTAGTAGGATCTCCTCCTTTTTTTTTTAAATATCAACGGTAATTGGACCGAAACGGAACGCTTACACTCTTAAAACTGAAGTGTTGAATCAACATTTTAAAGAGTTCGGTCAGTGACTACTCTTTATAAAGTTGGATTTAACTTTTAAAAGTGTTGAATTAACATTGATAAAGTTAGACTTAACTTGACTCCGTGTTAATTCAAAACTTTCTTTTAGTTGAATTTAACTTTATAAAGAGTAGTCACTGACCGAACTCTTAACAAGTTGATTCAACACTTTAGTTTTAAGAGTACGTAGCTCTACTTGGCGCGAGTTAGCAGCCGTTTTAAAGATTCTTTTAGAACTGTGCGATATTTTTGGCTCATAAGAAGATTAGATGGTATACAGATAATTCTAATGTCCCCCGTATTCTAGCACACGGCATTCCGAAACCTGATTTGCATAATTTAGCTTTGTCCGTATTCAAGCTATCTCTCAAGTATAATATAGTTATTTTACCGGAGTGGGTGCCTCGTAATATCAATAGTATTGCTGATAACATCAGTAGAATTTCTGATTTTGATGATTGGTCAATTGATCAGATTTCTTTTAATCTTATTGAGGGGTTGTGGGGGCCCCATACAATTGACAGATTCGCCTCCCCTAGTAATTGCAAAGTTCAGAAATTCAATTCTAGGTTTTGGTGTAGGGGCACATCTGGAGTCGATGCTTTTTGTCAAGATTGGTCGGGTGACAACAATTATTTGTGCCCACCAGTTTCCCTTATTGTTTACACACTTAAACAATTAATGAAATGTAAAGGGCGCGGTACCCTTATCGTTCCTAAATGGCCGTCGGCCTATTTTTGGCCATTCATCTGTCCAGACGGCCTGCACCTCGATCATTCGATTCATGACTGGCGTTTATTACGCATTTCATTTTCTCCCCCCTCCATTACCCCGAATTCAATCTTCCATTCTTCGCCAAATTTTCTATCCCTAGCATTGAGCTGAGGATAGACCACACTTATTCTCCAAGAAAAATCAATAAAGGCTTTTGTTGCTCCGACCTCGGTTATTGCCATGATTGCGTATGGATGTTTACGTGTATTTGATCACAGTAGATAAAACTCGCGAATTTGTTCGCCTTGATATTCGTAATTATTTAAAATTGTATTATTATGATCGCCAATTTGAGGCATATCGATTATATATATATTTTTTGCCACTGATACCACTATTGATTTGTAACATGACTTGTGATAACGCCGATGTGCGGCTTTCTTTTGTGATGCATCTACCCGGTCATAATCTTAATACGATCAATACAGCTGTTTATTTGATAACAGCCGCGAATACGCCTATTTGTGTGCCTTTCCATTCCAGGCATTGTTTTGTTTACTTTCGACTTGTCCCTTTCTTTGGCGTTCTCAACAGCAAGGTTCGCGCTCGCTAGGCCTGCCCAATGTTCACCAAAGGGAATTTCTTGTTTTTTGTCATCTGTTATTTATTTTTATCCACTTGAGGTAGAATTAGAAAAGAAATGCATTTTCTGACGTAAGAATGTAGGAAGAAAGTGAAATTTCTTTTCGTTTTCGCACGACAGGTGCGAGTGTGTTTTGGTACACAATGGGCGATGACGTAATCACCCATTACGTGTTTTTTGTCGTTCGCTATTTCGCTCACTCTTGGTCCAGCAGCCAACCTTGCAACACCTAAATTTCCCTCCCATGACCCGCCCAAATTTTCAATTTCAATTTTTCTTTGTTTGGTACAGGGGGAGTGCACCCCCGTTGAACGTCCGGTATGCACTCACGTTTCCCCCACTGGGGTTTTTTCGTGACCACCGAGCCGCAGCGCCGCTTCGCTGGTCCGTCGCTCAGCACTGAACATCCGCGCATTCGTTTCCATTTCGGAATATTTTCAATCAAGTCCTCTTTATCGCCAAAAACGCGTTCCATGTTCACCATTCTACTCCACATTCGCGATGCAATTCGTAGGCCTATTTGAAGTAAAGTTGTGCTTCCACATTGTGATGTTTGTTCACCAGTATTAATATACATGATAGCTTTATCATTATGCTTTTTGTGCATTGATTTCTTTACATCTAGTATCGGTTTTTGACGACATTAACCATGATGGTTATACCTTCGTACAATCCACTGTTGCCAGTTTATTTTTTAATTTTACAGCTTCGTCGAACGGATTTTCTGCTTCGCTTCAAGACCCGGCTCAGCGCATGCTCGCCAACGTCAAACTTCCATCCCTCCTGTTGTCGGCAAAAGCTGCTTCAACTTCCAAAAAATACTTAGCCGCGTGGAACAGATGGGAAAGCTGGTCATCAAAGACTAGAATTAAGACATTTCCCGTCGAGCCATTTCACTTTTTGCTTTATATTTCGCACCTCTCCATAGCAGGTCCGAAATCTGTTGCCGAATCCGCGGCAGCAGTTGTGAAATGGGTGCACAGTTTAGCTGGATTGTCATCTCCAACCGATAACGACAGGTAAAATATGTGCTGCAAGGCTTCAAACGCAAGTTCTCGTCGCCTCCTGTCAGGAAAGAGCCTGTCACTCCTGATATTTTATCAAAGATCCTGGTAGCTCACGGCCATCCTCATGCCACTTTGGCCGACCTCCGCGTGTTATTTGTATGTTTTATAAGTTATGCTGGTTTTTACGCTTCGATGACATTAGCACTGTCACGAGGAAAGACTGTATAATTTCATCAGACTGTTTAACCATTCATCTACGACGGTCAAAAACAGACCAATTTAGACAAGGAGCTGACATCGTTATTGCACGGACATTCAAGCCTACATGTCCAGTAGTTGTCGCAGAACGTTATTTTTCTGCTTTAGGCGACCCCTCGGGATCATCTTTTCCTGTGCTTCGCAGATTAATCAACACCAAAAAAGGTCTTGTTCCGTCTGTCCATCCTCTCAGTTACACACGCACGCGCGAGATTGTGCTGGATGCTCTGCGTCCTTTTGTTTCCGATGTTTCTATGTTCGGTCTTCACAGCATGCGTGCTGGCGGCGCGTCCGCCGCGTGTAACGCTCACGTCCCATAATTTTTGGTTTCTAAACAGGGGAGGGACGATGGAGGACGGACAAGGCACGTAATGCATACTTGAAAGTTAATTCCAATGCTAGCCTATTGGTAGACTTGGTTCCAAGTCTGTGATCGTGGTTTTTTGTCTGCCTGAAGCCAATACGGCTCTGCAGTATCGCATTAAATAGCGCCCTCTTGTGTATTAACCTCCGACATTAACCTTCGATCACAGACTTGGGAATGTTGTTCGTCGGTTTGTACACACCCTATTGCGAATTAGTCCAAAAGTGGACGGAACAATCTGATTGGTCGGAAAGCCTTCCATAACATGAATATTCAAACTAAACCTTCGACATGCGGTTGGAGGAGATGTACTCAACGATTCCATTTAAACTGTAGGTAAGACGTTTTTTGTAGAGAATGAATTATGTATTTTATTTTGTGCTTTTTTACAACTCTAAGATCTTATTAAATTTACCTATCATTTCAAATACTATTTACGTACCAAGCACTCTACAAATTTAATATCGAATGAATATTACAGAAAGAATTTTAAGCGAGTGTAACCTGTTAGTAATAGACGCGGCCTACAAGGTTTTTGTGGCCTCCTGATTGGCCATCTCTCTAGCATCCGTATTATTATGTAAATTTTAGCTATGAATAATGAATATCCCACAAACACAAGAAGGTCAAGTCTGAGATCGCGAGTTAGGGCTGTGATGTAGGGGTAAACGGCGTTTTGCGTGGCTGATGCAGACAACAACAAAAACGCGATCTCAGACTTGAAATCAAGTCAAGCCTATTATATTGGCTTCTAAGTCACTGGGTATTTGAGTATGAATGCAAAGTTCATATAGCCTATCTCTTTGCCTTTAGTTATTAATAGGCGCTTATAAAAGGCAGTTATATCATTTGTTTGGATGCGACCCAGGCCTCTTCATAATATTTTGCAAGTCATCTAACAAGTGCTTATGCCTTTAAAAAGCAAACATAAAAAAAAAATGTGAAAGTAAATATAAAAGTATGCTATGACAGTAAAATATGTTTATCAATATGATTTGAGTATAATCGAGAATAAATGAATTTTGGACAGCAAGGTTCGCGCTCGCTAGGCCTTCCCAATGTGCACCAAAGGGAATTTCTTGTTTTTTGTCATCTTTGTTATTTATTTTTATCCACTTGAGGTAGAATTAGAAAAGAAATGCATTTTCTGACGTAAGAATGTAGGAATAAAGAGTCGTGTCAAACATTCGTGAAAACATTCAGTCTTGAACCAAGACTAATGTTCACTTGGATACATCCAGGGGTCCAACTGAGCTGAATAAACTCTATAAAAAAATAATAATAATAAAAAAAATATAAAAAAATAGGTAAAACTTGTAGCTTTGCATGGTGAGGATGTATTCTTTAAAAAAATACATACAAACGTTTCCCTTTTTCTTAAGTTATGTACTACGAAGCCTCAGCCATAGAAATACACTAAAGTGTTGATTTACCCCTATTTTTTTTTTAAATGTGATCAGTTCTGTCACTCGGTAATATTCCCCATCGAAAATAAATCACTCCAAAATAAAATGCTGATTTCCAAAGTATTCGGAAAAATCCCCTCAGAACAGTCAGTGCGCAACGTCCGAGTTAATGAAGCTGACGCGCGCAACGTTTATTTGCAAAAATGGGCCTGAAAACGTGAGATTTCTCGAGAAAATGGAGTGTTTGGAAGTGCTCCCACGAAAACTGTTCTGTTCGGTAACAAATGCTTCCTCTTGAAATGTTGTTCTCACTAAATTAAAAATAAAATAATCGCTTTGACGAAATATTTGGGATAAACCTCTTCTTAAAAATTTGTAAAAATGCAACATATTTTTGCCGATCCCTTCGTGTTATCCGCGCCCCTGACTGTTTCCCGTGGGTTGGGGACTTAAAAAGGTTAAATATAGTATCTTGAAGTACCACTCTGTCGTAATGTAAAAACAAATTCACTTCAGTTCAACGGAACAAACCTTTTTTCTTTCCTTAAAAAACCTTACATTTACTTATTTTTGTTAAAAGTTAAGACATGCTTGACGTCAAGCTTGCAGAGAAAGATAAATACGGGCTTAACGCGCCACGTGTCATTGTTACTATGTTCTATATCTGAGGGTTTACTGCACAAGATTCAATTAAAGGGAGCGTGCGCGTATAATACTCATGGCTAAGCGCGTACAAGGCGCATGTCGGAACATTACTGTTTTGAGTGTTCTAGCCTGTGATTGGTCAGTTTTTGGCACTGTGCGATGCTTTTTGAAGTTTCAACCAATTACGTTTGCTCTTCAATGTAATGTATTTATCTATGATCTGATTATTTTTCTCAACATTGAATAAATTGAAGATCGCCCAATTAGCGAAATGTTAGCCGCGCCCCTGACTGTTTCCCGTCATTTGGAAAAAGGTGAATAAGTTTTTTTAAAGACGAATAATCTGTCTATGTTCAAATCTACTGCAGTAATTCAATAACATGTTAAAAGGTGATTTTTATCATAAAATCTCTCGAAATAAAATTGTATTCCCTTTTCAACAATTGGGATCGAACAGTATACTCGTTGGGTTTAATAATATCAACTCCAATATTTTTTTTTTTTTAAAGGTTCAGATGCGACACTCACAGCTCGTTATGTATGCAAATATCAATATTGTGCGCGCGTGCCGTGCATATTTGCAATTAAACGGAAATACTTTTCAGAAGTTGCGCACTGACTGAGAAACATTTTTAAGGGGGCTTGTTTGTCCAACATTATAAAAATGGTCATCAAAGATTTCCACAGTTCCTTCTTGAATAGACCTTAAAACATACAAATATAAGCATTGATGAAGTCCTTCCTCCATGATAAATAAATGTCGGTAAATTTACCAGAAAAAATTGCGCCACCAACTCTGATGTCAGTCGGCAAATAGGCTCCACACCCCAAACAAAATGCCTTCGATACGCCCCTGACTGCAGTCCTGCTGCAATGATTTCCTCATATAATGGTGATATTAGGAATAAAGAAAATGCAGAATTGAAAGTAAAATGTAGATATGATTATTACACAAAATACCTTTTAGGTACAAGTTTTAATAATGCATTAAAATATATTTTAAATAATTTTTTAATAAACTTTACAAAATTTGATTTGTTTACATCAGGAAGAACAATACATGTTTGTTCATAATAAGGACACTTTTGGCATATTTAACCCTAAACCAACGTACTACAAGAGCCTATCCATTTAATATTGATACATTGTATTGTATGTTTTAACCCTATCAAGCCTGGGCTTTTTTTTTTTTTTTTTTCATTCTCAGACCTGGGGAGGGGATCATTGTGCCCCTTCCGTATTTTCTGTCTTCAACATCCGATTTTCATGAAACTTTGTATGCATGATCAGTTTGGCGCAATCTATCTAATGATGCCATGAAAACTTTCATAGGTAACCGTTAGGGGGCGCTATATCAATTTTTTCCTCATTTTTCGTCAAAAACTTCCTTAATGTTTATCCGACGGCCATGAAATTTGGCACAAATGTTGTCTTCAGTAAATGCAACAATCTGACATCTAAATCATATTTTGGGTCATTTTGTACCAAAAATACAATAAAGGCAGATATATCATCCATGGTACTATTGATGACAAATTTATACACTGAGCAACATATTCTGAAAAACATTTAAAAATCATGTTTTTGGGCCAAAAACAAACAAACTCCAAAACATTAAATGTTTAAAAGTATCAAAAAAGTAGTATTTTTAACAAAAAAGTGGAAATTCAATTGGACCTGTTCAAAATAAACAGTTGACATGGCAACCATAACACCCATTTATGTGTGAGGGGTTCCCAAAGAATAGTTAGGAAAAGTCAGATCGGACAAAGAGTCTTGGAGATTATTATAAAAAATGCCACCCCCCCCCCCAGACCTGATAGGGTTAAGAAAAATTACTATTAGCACACTACATAAAATACTCCAACACTCATCATACAATTATGTCAAAAAACAGATTAATCAAAACTATGTAAACCATAAGAGATAAAACACTAAGTGAACAGTACCACCTCAGTAAAGGAGAACATTTACATCAATTTTGTCCTTGTATGAATATTCCTTTACAACTAGAGACACATCACCAATAGAGGGCATTGTTAAATGTTAGCATCAAATGAATAAATACACTTAATCTTTGGAGACTCAAAACTGTGTAATCAATATTGAGCCATTATTATGTGAACACAGCTATTAAATTACTTATATCATGAATTAATGTACTGAAATAATTTCCTCTAATAACCACTGACCTTATTTCATGACAAGATAATACATTTTCAGATAAACAAATCTGCTGGCATTTCTTGATATTTTTAATAAATTTGTAAATTAGGAGCTTAACCTTTGATCCTAGACAAATTTTTCTGAAAGACAAAGTTGAAAAATAAATATATTTACATGTAGGTCCTCATGTACAATCCAAGCATTACACAAACTTTGAAACAAACAGAAATTCCAGATTATGTATAAATAATTTACATTAAAACAAATACTAAAAAGCTTGGGAAAATAATGTTGGGATATTGGTCTGGAAAGTGGGAGGTTATGTCTTGCTCCCAACCATTTCCACTTATCCTCACAAGAAATCACCACCACTGCCTTACATATCAAATTGCACTATACTATGTTATCTACTACATCATTGTTTATTGTATTCATTCAGTTGCTGCATTGTTTTCTCCAAATCTTGTGTTTTTCTTGCAAGCATCTTAGCTGCCAGACGTTGGTGAACTAGAGCCTCGGTCTTGTCATTAAGCTGTACAAGGAATAACAATCAAGTCAACATTTATAAAAATATATATACATATATATATAGCTGATTTAAGTGGCGAGTTTCATTTTTCAGGAACATAGGTTCTCTTCAAACAATTTAAACTTTCTTCTCTTATTGAGTAATTGATTTTAGCAGAATATTGATATAGGAATGTATTTCAATCAAGTTTGTCAATCAAACAACACAGACTGACAAATAAGGTTATAATACCTGACATTAACCTTGTTCAAGCCTCACAGGGTTATGTGGTTTTTAGCATGCTCTTTGATGTGAACAAAATCCATCTACTGAGTTAAGTTTATAATGCAACTATTTGGTTTCCTGGTAAACCACTGATGCTATAGTACCTTTCACTGAGTAGGTAACTATGTATTATCAAGTGTGGGGAAAGCCATTTTTTCTTCTACCACATTCATAAATGCCCGTATCAATTTTTGGGGACACATGAAACACTTCCAAAATACATGAGTCAGACGCATGATGCCAATCGTCGTCACTCCAATTGGTTGAAATGCACGAACAGCTGGCAAATACGCGCTGTTATGATTTTGGTAAGCCATGTCTTTACCATCCATTAATACACCCCACGTGATTATATTTTGTCCAATCAGATTTTCTAAACTGTCTTGGGCATTTATGAATAAGGAATAAATTTGTCGCAAGGTTGTTATCCTGCAAAAAAAGACCAAGTTGTCAAACTTTTTCCCCATTTTTAAATGTTTGTCACCATTTTTGTTCTCAAAATTTCACTATCCAGCATCATTTGTATTAAAAAGAGCCTTTATCGCCCATGACCATGCCCAAAACTGGTCGTTAACCTGTGATAAAGACCGCACAACAAACTGTTATTCCCCTAGATAAAATGAGCTTGACCTCGACTATATAGTGCAGTTTGACCACAAGTGTTCAGCAAATGTCTTCATGTCACATTGTACCAACGCAACTTGCAGTGTGAACAAATTCCTAACTGACCTTACAAAACAAGCACCAACATATTCAGCATTGATATGAATAGGAGCTATATTGATATTCAGTGTATTATTATGCACAATTCTTACCAAGTCAGCCAATGTACTTATTATATCTGGTAGAGGTTCTGATACTTGTACAGCAATACTTCTATATCCTACTCCTCTGTGTTTAGTGCTTAGTTGGTCATCTTCAAAGCATTCCTCTGATATTCTTGATCCCTGGTACTGGTGATTTTCTGAATAATCTAACAAACAAAACATAAAACAATTGCATTTTCATTTCCAGGTGGGGCAAAAAGAGGGGTGTGTCCCCCCCTTTTTTTATTGCAGTACATGTAAATTTACAATACGTTTTTTTGTGTGTTGACCTTTTTTGGCAATGTTGATTCTTGCCTTGTGATCCCACTATTTTAAGATCCTGGATCTGCCTCTGAACAATTACATGCATTGTGTTATACAGGAAGCTCATACACAATTCTGTTTATGATACCATAACACTAGAGTAAGTCAACAATTAATATACTTACCATTCATAGATCGGTCCTCCTTCATGTGGCTTGATTTCTTTCCCCATAATCTCTTACTATCCTTGTAAACTTTGGTTATTTTCTGACTAAGTAATGAATTCTGGTCCAGCTGATGATCAAAAGCCGTTCGAAATGAATCGGCCATAAGGGTTGTAGCCTCTAGATTTTGCCGAAGTTGGTCCAACTAAAAAATAAAGGTTACAAATTGCTTTCATAGTAATCAGACATCATTTCCGATTGTTTAAACCATTGGTAATCCCTTTTGATACTACAACCAGTATGCTAGTTAGGTGTTTGTGCGACAGCGTGAACACCTCTTGAAATTGTTTTTTTTCTTTTCCTTCTCAATGAGACTTATCGAACATAAAAAATTTAGTTCCAAAGTTCACAGAGCCTTCAAACTTGACACATACTTAGACCATAACATGTAGTTGTCAATAAATTTATGACAGTTTTAGGTAAAGTTGTGACGTAATGGTGACGTCATCAGATATCGAAATACACTAAAATCCAATTTTAATATTTCCAAAAAATCATATCTCATGAACCACAAAAGATATTTACACAATCGTTGCATCATCTTACAGAACGTGAATTATGTGACATTTTGTACACAGACATGACCCAAACTGACCTCTCCTTCCTGTCGAAACTAGGGATGTACCGGATACCCGACCGAAACTGTCATTACCCGGAAACGACTTTTTAAAATTAAACATTTGAGCGGAGTGAACAGAAATCTGTCACTCTTGAACAATGTAATGTTTACACTTTTACAGACGATTATCTTTAAATTCAAGAGATTACACTCCAATAAAGCCTTTGTAGTATTTTATGGACATTTTCCATTCACTTTTCTCCAACTGTTACATTGATCTGTGATACATTGTAT
This sequence comes from Zoroaster sp. YZ-2022, assembly GCA_029582265.1. Classification (NCBI taxonomy): domain Eukaryota; kingdom Metazoa; phylum Echinodermata; class Asteroidea; order Forcipulatida; family Zoroasteridae; genus Zoroaster; species Zoroaster sp. YZ-2022. The sequence goes on from CM055831.1 coordinate 32,182,477, forward strand.
CGAATTGTTAAGACTGCAAAGGGCCTGGCAGCAGGGGCTGTTTCAAACAACTTATCAAACCAGTAGCACAGGAGGGAATGTTTGCCTAATTGTTTTACTTTAATAAAAACAACACAGTAAAGAAAAGATCAATTTAAGTATGGTATCCTCTGTATTATAAAAGTCAGTTTTGTTACAGTACATGTTTTTGTGCACCACCGGAGGCATGTTTTCAACAAAAATGAACAGGTATCCGAAGTTTCCTGATTTCGGGTATCCAGTTCCAAAAATATCCAAAAATGCACACCCGTAGTCGAAACCGGAAGTTTAAGTGAAAAAAATATTCTGAATCACTTTTATAGGGTCTGCAGCCAACATGATATGGTATTTGGGCATGCCTTCCGTGGACGAAATTACTATTGACTGATGATGTCATCACCTATCACAGCGCCCTCTGGCGGCAGATTTAGAAAAATAATAATTTTCTATCTAAGAAACCATAGGAAATTTGAATATGACTTCTTTGAATAAAGTGACTAGTGACATCTTATCTTTTCAAAAAATATGTTTGATGACGTCATCAACGTTCAGAGCGCCCCCTAGCGGCAGTTTTACAAAATGGATTACTTTCCAATCTCAGAAATTGAACCAAAGCAGGTACTAACGTTATTTTTTCATGATCATGACCTTAAAATCACCTGATCTGACCTTTACTTCCGGTCTAAACCTTTACTTCCGGTCTAAGGAAGTTCAAATTCAACACATTCTACAGCAAAATTGACAGGTCTTTTGAATATGAAATTGATATTGTTATAATAAAAGATGATACACCTTTGCAAAATATGATTGACATCATCAATGATTTGACTGAACCAGAAGTTGACATGAACAGCGTGTGTTTGTTCTAACAAACACTTGAGCTCTAGTTTTGTAATTATTCTTTTCACCATGCAAAGCTACAAATCTTACTTATGCAAGCTCATCCTCGTCTGCACTAGTAAGCAGGAGGTCATGGGTTTGAATCCCGCCTGAGTCGCCTGTGAAGTTTTTTCACAGACACTCGGAAAGCAGTGAGTATGCAGTGCTATACACACGTCGGTGGAGGGCAACATTAATAGCTCATCCATTTGACGTCCTAAGTCACATCATCTTTATGTAATTAACCCAATACATTTGATATTACTCACTTCAATCCTATATTTAGAAGTGAAAACAGAAACACAAACCTCATCTTTAAGAAAGTAATTTTCTTTCTTGAGTACAGCAGCTACTCTAGCACACCCACAAGGTTCTGGCCTGGTGCCCCGACACAAACAGGCTCCAAGTACAGCTAACTCCTTCGATAATAAACAATGGCAATGTAACAATCACATGTCTTCTATCTCAGAACTATTGGTTAAAATGGGGCTTGTTCTTGGTGTGGTCATTACTGAAGGATAAAGACCTATGGATTGTGGCTATGGGTGATTAAGGACCAAAGATGAGGTCCTTAATTGCCTGTGGCCATGACCCAAGAGGTCTTTTTCCTATTAACCCTAACCCAAATCCTCCAAAATCCGCTTTGCTAAAGTGATGGATTTTGAAGGATTGAGGTTACATGCTACATGCTCTTTGCTAAAGTGAAGGATTATGGAGGATTGAGGTTATTAGGCATACTTGCCTTTCCATGGTACATGTACATCCATATTTGTTGTAGTGATTGCAAGGTCAGTACTTGGGTCAGTGGACACTGTTTATTGCTCCATGCATGTACATGTACATGTACATGTATCACTGATTAGAAACACATGTGTGCATACATGTTATGTGGATTTTGGAGGATTCAGGTTATGTGTAAGTAAGTGGGCCTTGGGAGTTTGGGTTAATTAATGGCCAATCTTGATCTCATTTTCAAATTGTTAAAATAAGGATAATTTTTATTGAAAAAAGCTAGATAGAAAGGAACAAATTCACTCAATGTACATGGTAATGAGTTTTAGAGCATCCTGGGAGAATGGGTATGTGCTCAAGAAGTAAATGAGATGTGAACAGGATGTAACTAGGCTTACATGCTATCATCAGTTGCACAACACACACTTATACAGAACCCACAGTAGCATCAAGTGTTAAAGGTCCTATGAAATAGGTGTTTTTTCATTGTATACAATAAAGTATGCCTACTGGAACATATATTTGTCATTTGTAAATTTTTCCCCTCACGATTATACCATACAAATATTAATTTTTAAATTTGGGGGTGCTTTTCGACATGCCCATACCCCTCATTAACATAAAATTCGTGACATACACTGAGGCAATTCCCGATCCGCGATCCACGGCACTTGCCCAAGTATGCGTCGTATACAGCACACCACTGCATGCAGAGTGTTGCTAGAGAAAAAGTTTCCTAAAGTTTTCTGTCAGGTTTGAAGTGTTAGTCTACACCGATTTCCGTCTGATCCAATACACAGACGTATTTGGACGACTAAAGTGAAGCTGACCAGAGCGAAGTGGTCGGGACCGACGGAACACTCATTCTTATGTAGTGCACACGTCGAGCAGACATGCTTTGAACGGGGCCTTCACAGCCAGTTCGGTATGGTTTATAAGGCCATGGCTGCTACCAGATGCAATTCCAACGATATTCCCGCTAAGAAGGCTGTGAAGGCTCCAACGAAGAAGAGGTGTTTTTCAAAGCGAGAAAGACTCAGGGTAACTGGCCAATTAGTAATACTCCCATGCATAACCCAGTCCACTTCCGTGCAAAACGACATGTTCACACCATGCTCACCGTTTCAGTGTTCACGGCATGAAAACATGCATTAACCCTAACCCCCTAGGTATTCTGGCTAGGAACCTTCCTAAATCCTCCAAAATCCATCAGAGCACTTTTGTAAACATGCCCTTATCTTCAAAATGCACCGTGCATTTTCATTGATCTTTCATATTCAGCACTTATGGCCTGTCATTCTTGCCAGGTAGTAATTTTGGTGAAAGTGCCAGTTTCCAACAGTGCTGATTTTTTTCCCCAAAACGTGCCCCTTGGAGGATTTTGATGGATTTCGGGTAGTTAGGGTTAATAAAAACATCGTGTCTGATTTTATATCCTGGCAAGACAAACATAAAAACATTAAACCTTTCTCATTATGCCTGCGCTTGTTTTGAGTTTTATTTAAATGATCAGAACTTTGACTCAACTGTTTCTGTTATTTCATAAAACACTGTAATGTTAGCATTGCCTTCGGTGTGTGTTCCGACCGCATGATGGGGCTTGCGCTGCGTTTCACGAATAACTCTCCTCTCTTTCGGACATGTTTTTCGCGTGTTACTGCTAGCTTTTTGCAGAGTAATTCTCCCGTGCTTCTGGCATAAAATGCATCTGTGTGTGCATGACAACGCTAAGCATGCATTGTACCAATTATTAGACTGTTATCCGATCAAAGTCTGGCACCAAACCATACCGCCTATCTCCGCGAGTGTAAAATTCTCTGCATTTGTGTATGTCACGAACGTTTCGTTAAAACTTCGCAAATTCGGGGGGTCAATTTTTGATTATCAGATAAACAATTAATAATCCACTCGACACAAAAAAGAAACATTTAAAATTGTTTTTAATTCATACCAATCAATAAAACAGCACCAAAAAATAAAGTTTGGTAAATACACTCTTCACAGGACCTTTAAGTATAGTTCTTGCAGGCAAATCATTAGTCTTGGTTTCAAAACTGTGTTTGTATGTTTATGATACACGATCCCACGGCGCTACACAAACGCTACAATCACAAACTGCGACCACACACACAAACCGCTATCAAACACAGTCTTGGGAACTTTGCATTCATCTTCCCCAAAAACGGGGGAAACCACTACACATGGGACAATTTGAAATGCTAGCCCGGCCTACATTTCTGGTGCACACGCGCATAAACAACGGACTGGCGTGTTCACTGATCAACAACTTTACGGCAGTCCGTTGTTGTTTATAAATGCACATGTGCACCAAAAATGTGGGCCGCGCTAGCATTTCAAATTGACGTTCGTGTAGCGCCGTCGGATCGTGTATCAAAAACATACAAACACAGTTTTGAACCAAGACTAGCAAATCATCAATACAATGCTTCTGTTGAGACCTCGTATATCAGTTTGTGGAATACTACTACATTAATGGCCAAAATCTATTCTTATTGGAATACACTTTTGAGGAATATGTACTTTCACAATTAGCAAACTTTGTGTAGTTTCAAGCATTTTTGCCTTTAATAAAGATTTTGCTAGGTTAAAAAAAACAATTTTTTTGTTATTAACTCAATGTGCTTTATGTGAACTGACATTAAAAACAAATGAATGGAAAGAATTGTTAGGGATAATAACAGTGTGAGGGTGTTATAGTTGAAACATTGATAAGATTCTCTACACTGAAAGGTAAATAATATGAACAAAATCAACAATATATAATGTGTAATCAATGAAATGAGAAACAGTAACTCACCTGTGCCATTGAGTTATGTACATGGGTGCAGTCATTTGTGAAGGACTTGTGATGATCATATTGTAAACGTTCTTTAACATCCATCATTGCAAGTAGTTCATCACGTTCACGCATTAAACCTGAATCAAATAAAACATAATCTTGAAAAGATTGATCCAGTGGAAATATGTGTATCATTAATAAAGACACAGTTATTATTTATGTAGATACAAACACACATTATCATACCTTATTCATAAATGCCCATAGACAGTTTAGACAATCTGATTGGACAATATTAAACAGTTTGTAAAGACATGGCTTATCAAAAATCAGAGCAGCACATATGTGCCAGCTGTTTGCCAGCTATTTTGTACGACGTGCGACGTAGATTTGAACCAATCAGAGTGATGAAGATTGGTATCAACATGCCAGACTCATATACTTTGGAAGTGTTTTTGTGTCCCCAAAATGTGAATCTGCCCATTTCTATTTGGCTTTATTCAACAAGAATTACATATTTTTTTACATTTTGAAAACGATATCGATATTGGCATTTATGAATGCCTTCGGCTTGGTCGTTATCTTCCGTGACCACGCCCAAAACCAGTCAATAACCTGCGGTAAAGACCAAGCATCAAACTATTATTCCCTTATTTCTTTACATGGATCCTTTATCTTCCTCAATGACTGAATGACTTGTTGTGATGGTGTTAAATGTTTAATCAGCATGTATGTGTTTCTGCACACTTTGATGTGCGCTGTGCACTTGCATGTAACATACATGCACCCATGACATGCAACACTATCAGCATGTTATTCAGTCTCTGAGGAAACTACAAGATCAAGCGATATAATTTGATCATGAAAATAATTGTTGGTTGTGTCGACATAACAAATAATCATATCTAAACACCTCACAAAAAGAAAGTCCCCACCTGTATGTTTTAAAAATATTTTTAAATTTTAGAGACTTATGAGCATAAACATGATATGACGATTTAGCCTGATCATCGACACACATGTTGCAAGCAAGATTTAAAGTCGGATAACGTTGCGCATCAGTGCACACAACTCGGTTGATTGTGTGGGGTACCTGTTCATTTCTCACAACTTTGCATTGTGGCTCAAAATAACGCCTCTGAACTCAAGCAAAATGGGTTATCCTTTTGTCATCAGCTTTATTGACCAATACTTAAGACATAAGCAGCATGTTGGGTTTGTTCAGTAAGGGTATAACCGCCACGATTGTCGGATTGCTGCCCGACACCTTCGGTGCATACTGTTTATGAGGCGCATTTGGATGCGGACCTGGGCAATACCTTCCCATGCTTCAACCATTAACTATGGAAGGTCTCTCAGGGTGGTTTCCTGCCCGATTCGAGCATCCAGGGACTGTTTCAATTTGTCCCAGAGATGCTCGATGGGGTTTAAGTCTGAGATGCAGGTGGCCACTCCATCCCGAAAACACCCTCATCCTGCACAAATCGTTGGCCAGTCGACCTCGGTGTGGACGGCGTTATCGTCCATGAAAACAAAATCCTCCCCAATGGCACCTGCGTGTGGAATGACATGGGGCACAGAACCGTCGACATAGCTGCCACCATTAAGATTTCCATTAATGATGACTAGGTCTGTCTTGCCCCTGTGCTAATGCCTGCCCATGCCATCACTGCCCCTCCAAATGCCACCACAGGCTGGACACATGGCTCTGAATGTTTCTCCCCAAGCGATGCCAGACACGCCGACCATCAATATGGCGCAGGCATACCCGAACCCTCGTCACTGAATAAAACGCATTGACTCCACTGATGACGGGTCCACCTGACATGTTCTCTGGCCCGTTCAACGGGTTGCCTTGTGTCTAGCAGACAGCAACGGCTTCTTCACTAGACGCCTGGCGCGCAGACCATGCCCGTGGAGCCTGTTTCTGACTGTCTGGGCGCTGATGGGACCTCTGTGAGCACCTTGGAACCGTGTGCGAATGTCTTTGGCTGCCAATGACACGAAAAAACACAGAAAAATTAAATGTGAAGTGCGATCCATTTTCTGGCTACTCGAAGACCAAAACTTACCTGTCAACCTCCTGCTCCTTGTGGCGATGTTAACAAGGTAACGATCCTGTCGCTGGGTGGTTACACGTGGGCATCCGGATCGTGGCCTGTCTGCAACAGTTCCAGTTGTGTGATGGCGATGCATCAACTTTCTTATGGTTTTGGGGTCGACATTAATTTCGCCACTTCTCTGGCTGACCTTCCAGATTCCAGTAGACCCAGAGCTCTACCCCGATTAGCAATTGATAAACGACCCATGGCAGATCCAGCAATGTGCATAAGGACCATTTGGCAAATGAACATTCCAATAATGAGGTCTTTAGTTTAAAAGTGCTCCAAGACATTATGTAACAGACAAATAAAGCTGATGACAAAAGGGATAACCCATTTTGTTTGAGTTCAGGGGCGTTATTTTGAGCCACAATGCAAAGTTGTGAGAAATGAACAGGCACACAATCAACCGAGTTGTGTGCACTGATGCGCAACGTTATCCGCACAAATCTTGCTTGCAACATGTGTGTCGATGATCAGGCTAAATCGTCATATCATGTTTATGCTCATAAGTCTCTAAAATTTAAAAATATTTTTAAAACATACAGGTGGGGACTTTCTTTTTGTGAGGTGTTTATTAACCCTAACCTTCCCAAATCCTCCAAAATCCTCTTTGCCAAAGTGATGGATTTTGAAAGTTTGAGGGCAGATGTGATTATTAGCTTGGTGGATTATGGAGGTTGAGGTTATCAGGCTATATTTCACACTGGATGAAAATGGAGGATTGAGGTTACATAGTACATGTTGGTCTGTCCAAAAAATGATTCTGGAGGATTGAGGTTATTAGGGCATACTTGCCTTCCTTCCTCCATGATACATGTACATCCATGTTTGTTGTAGGGATTACAAGGTCAGTGCTTGGGTCAGTGGACACTGTTTATTGCTCCATGCATGCAGGGAGGGTCCCTGGCCATGTACATGTATCACATTAGAAACATGTGTGCATACATGTCATGTGCTTGCTTTACTACTAAAGGATTGGAGGATTCAGGTTATGTGTAAGCAAATGGGCCTAGGGAGTTAGGGTTAAAAGCACAAACATATTCAAGTAAATGGGCCCATAAAGAAAACTTAGAAACAAAAAATGTTCTCTATCATAGTGCCTTATGGTAAAACGAGCTTTTATTAGACTTATTGTTTCATTACGTATGTGCATGTTTTTAAATTAATGCTGATATCGATACGGCAATGGTAGTGCCTTGCACTAATTGCATGTTTTGCAGTAGTATGCACGTGCAATTTTTCTAGAGATCATTAGCCCTTTTCACACCACAGAGCCAATTCCCGGGAAACAAATTCCCAGGAAATTCCTGGGAGTTTTTAACCCCACCAACACCCCAGCGACCGTTCACACTATACCTATCTGGTCACTCCTTGGAACATTATTTCCCGGGAATATGCACGGTAGTTTCACACTCGCGATCAAATCCCAGGAAATGCGCTAACTGATTCAGCCCATGCAGTTGATAATAATGTGGGCGATAGTCCAATCTCTTGCTTCTCTTATTGCCCATCGTATCGGAAAAACTTATCGGAAAAATTATAATTGTGAGTTAACGGAATGTTAGTGAAGACACGTATGCCACCACACGCACGCCGCTTGGCATGGTACGCTTGAGAAAAAGGGAGACTGGTACCTAACAATGCGGACATTATAAATACACGTAAACGAGACGGATGCTTAACATAGCCTTGTCCGTGACCATTCTTTTATTCAATTCTAAAACCATTTATTTGGTCACATTCTATAAAACTAAATATATCGTTTTATTTACAGATTTACATATTTATATTAACCAGTTCGCGTCGGAGGCCGTGATACACGCAAAATTCTTTTTGGACAGCGGATCGGAGAGCGTCTAAACATGCCACAGGATTCACGGGAATATTTGTATAGATTCCCGGTCGACGTGGCAACGAGCCATAAGCATACTGTGGAAGACGCAGTCTCCCCGGTCACGCTCTGGTGAGCACCATTGTTCGTGTTTGTGCGGCAAAAATAAACCCGCCACGGGGATTCGGAAAAACTTTTTTATTCCCGGTGCGAACTGGTTAAGAAGGAAAGTTTCAAAAGTACTGAAATACAACACTAGATAATACTGCGCGAATTATAATTTTACGTACAATTGTACATAACACTGGGTACATTTATACTGTTAGAGGGTTATGGTGCGCATAGAGCGGATAGGCAATGTGGATGTGAGGTTTCACTTACCAAAGTTTTCTAGTTGTGTTTTTCTCAACTGCTCTAAATATACTTGAAGAGTTGCTTCAAGAGCTGAATTTTCCACACAAACCCTAGCAATAAAAAAATAAGTTAAACACTGGATTTTATACATCTTCATGTACAATACATCACAGAACACCAGCTGAAACGTGATTATTGAACTTTGATATGCAAGGGACAAGGACATAAAAATGCAATTTGCAAAAAAGAAAATCAGATTTTGTACAAATATTTGAGCCAAATTTACTAATAGGAATGTTTGATTGTAATGTGAACAGTAATTACCTTTTTAGCTCTTGTACTGGCTTACTGCACATAACCATTCTAATATTTCTGCTTAAATGGAGCAGTTTTACACCGTACACAAACCACATTATGAATGCACAGTACATTTCATGTCAAATCTTTCATTCTACAAACTAATCACACCATAAATGCTTCCTATATGTATGTGAACTATCAAATCATCGACTACATTAATAAACAAATGACATGATGAATGCACTTTTACATGTACTGTATACCTGTCAAATCGTTCTGCCCATGTCTGTTGACTTAAAATTGCACAATCTCTACTGGCACTCAGGTCAAACTGTAGACAATTCACTTCCTATAATTCAAACAGTCATAACAATTTTTATAACTTTAATGTAAACTGTTTGATATTCATTGACCCTAACCACCCTGAATCCATCAAAATCCTCCAAGGGGCACTTTTTGGGAAAAATTCAGCACTATTGGAAACTGGTACTTTCACCTCTTCAAATGGGGCAAAATTACTACCTGAGAAGAAGTACAGGCCATAAGTGCTGAATATGAAAGATCAACGAAAATGCATGGTGCATTTTGAAGATAAAAGTGCACTGATGGATTTTGGAGGATTCAGGAAGGTTCCTAGTCAGAATACCTAGGGGGTTAGAATTAATATGTTAATCAGGTGGTCTGTCTGTAAGAATTCACATCTCCCTGTCTATTTCTTTGTAATAATCTAATTTTACCTGCTCCAGTGAAGTTTTCAATTGTCCAGCCTGCAGTATTGACTTTGAATGCTCTTTATTAATCATGACTGCCTGAAAGAAACATCCACAACAATTACAAAACCATTACAGAGTAAAATACTTTTAAGAGTTCAGAATTCTGAATACAGAACGGTCCTTGCTGAATGTAAAAATATCTTTCAATTAAACTAAATTTGACAATTATTTCCATAATGCAACAGACACAAAAGATGTATCAAAACATAGTATTGAACAAGATCAAAGAAATTTACATAATGCGAGAACAGTAAATAACACAAATGGCAGACAAGACAATCAAACAGGTTTATAGACTTCAGGACATTGGGGAGACTACAGTATTACAGTGGTTTGGTGGAATACATACAGTGGATATGGGTGGAATACATGCAGTGGATTGGTGGAATACGTGCAGTGGATATGGGTGGAATACATACAGTGGATATGGGTGGAATACATATACAGTGGATGGGTGGAATACATATACAGTGGATGGGTGGAATACGTGCAGTGGATGGGTGGAATACGTGCAGTGGACGGGTGGAACACATACAGTGGACGGGTGGAACACATACAGTGGACGGGTGGAACACATACAGTGGACGGGTGGAACACATACAGTGGACGGGTGCAACACATACAGTGGACAGGTGGCACACATACAGTGGATGGGTGGAACATATACAGTGGATGGGTGGAACATATACATGTACAGTGGATGGGTGGAACATATACATGTACAGTGGATGCGTGGAACACATACAGTGCAATAAAACACTGCCGATTTAATGAGTCAATTAAATTGGATGGTGGCATAAAAGCAGGAAAAAGTGTGGGTGGAATACGTGCAGTGGTTGGGTGGAATACGTGCAGTGGATATGGGTGGAATACGTGCAGTGGATTGGTGGAATACGTGCAGTGGATATGGGTGGAATACGTACAGTGGATATGGGTGGAATACATACAGTGGATATGGGTGGAATACATATATACAGTGGATGGGTGGAATACATATACAGTGGATGGGTGGAATACGTGCAGTGGATGGGTGGAATACGTGCAGTGGATGGGTGGAACACATACAGTGGACGGGTGGAACACATACAGTGGACGGGTGGAATACATACAGTGGATGGGTGCAACACATACAGTGGACGGGTGGAACACATACAGTGGATGGGTGGAACATATACAGTGGATGCGTGGAACACATACAGTGCAATAAAACACTGCAGATTTAATGAGTCAATTAAATTGGATGGTGGCATAAAAGCAGGAAAAAGTGTGGGTGGAATACGTGCAGTGGATGGGTGGAATACGTGCAGTGGATGGGTGGAACACATACAGTGGATGGGTGGAACACATACAGTGGATGGGTGGAATACATACATTGGATGGGTGGAACACATACAGTGGAATAAAACACTGCAGATTTAATGCGTCAATTAAATTGGATGGTGGCATAAAAGCTGGAAAAAGTGTGGGTTTGGGGGGGACACATGATAAAAGATGACCCTTGAGATTTCATATATATTTTACATGTCTAAATCACTCTAAAGTTTCACTTTTTGAATGGGATCCAATAATTTTAACCAGTAATTTTATCAAGATGGACCTAAAATTGAAGTATAAGTTTCTGCATTTTGCCATTGATGAAAATGAACAATGTACATAAAACATATACATACATGTACTTTGTACATGTATGAACACTACATGTACATTAATATGTGTAAATCAGACTAACTTTTAAGTTGGAGCAGTTTCCAAACTTTACCCAAGATACATTTAAAGTGACATAAAAATAAGACATCTTTAGAATTATCCAAATGGCTGTTGTATTGAATGCATTAGGTTCGGTTTCCACATGATCACTGTGGTGAATTGTAGGAATCTGTTCAAAGTGACATACATTATAAACAAAAAGAAAGGGTAGGAAATGGAAATCAATTGGAGACAATAATTTCATGCACAAGCTCAACGAGTTAAATGGAAAATATTAAACAAATTGGGAAAAATTATACATTTGTGCAATAACAACTTACATGTGCAAACTATACAATCCACATCATTGGGTTACATGTCAAAGAAACATTATTTAGACATGTTCAATAAGCATTTACAACAAATAAAAGGCTACAAAGTGAAATAGTTCATCTTCTATTAGATGGATGTGCACACAACAGTACACATTATTTACTTCCTTGTACATGTACGGTAAATTATTATGTTTTTCACAAACAGTCCATTTATTATGTAATGATGCGTTACATAATAAATACACATTGCATACATGTAGTATGTCTAAAACATACATGTAGATATGGACTACAGCTATTTACCCTACTACTACAAGGGTCAAAATCAGTCAAAATGTTGATATACTTGCCAAGGTACATGTATATCTAGTGCTCTTAAAAGTCAAACACTGTCAAACCTTACGTGCAGTAAGTACAATTTACAAGTCAAAATGAGTCAACCATTTTTGAATGTTAAAAGCATTGTCTGGTATTGTTCAGGGTGGTCAAAATTACAGCAACAACCAGTCAAAAATGCCTATGTGTGCACATTTGGGTCAACAGTCAAAATAGGCAGTTGACTGATTTTGACCTCTATACGTACTTCCCATTAAAGTGCAGCTATAGCAGGACTAGGAGGTTAACCATTACATGTGCACTTAACACAGAATCTTTTAAACACCTGCACAGCTGTTATTTTTTGTTGTACTTTCCATTGATAGTATTTGCATCATTGATTTGTATGCATGCATAAATGTGTGTGAATAGCCACAGATAATTGGAAAGTGTCTAAAATGAAATTACAGTGCCTCTGGTTACATACTCTATGTATATTGCCCATAATTATACTTTGTCTTTGCATTGATAAACTGTGACAATGTTGATTAAATGTATTGCTTAGGAATTATGTCTAGCTGAACTTATGATTTTTGACAAAACACAAGAAAATGCTATAGATGGGTGAATATGCAATGACACAAATTAGAATGCAACAAATTCATTTAATGTTAAATAACAGAAATATAATCAACTAACATCCTATTACATTTAACCAGTTCGCGTCGGAGGCCGTGTATACACGCAATTTATTTTTGCACCGCGGATCGGAGAGCGTCTAAACACACCATAGGAAACTCGGGAATATTTGTATGCATGTTCGGGTGACGTGATAACGAGCCACGTGCGTAAAGTGCCATGCTCGGAAGACGTGGCCACACGCTGTGGAAGCTTCCATTGTCCTTTCGGGTGACATGAAAACACGCCATTTTGGCAGTGCTCGTGCTTCGGTCGACGTGTTATTGCGCAACAATTGTTTGGCACGATAGTGGGGGCCGTGTAAACACGCTCGCATTGGTGGTTGGGGGGTTTGGGCACTCGTAAACCTGTTCCACACCTTTTTCTTTGTCTCCATTGAAATCTGTAAAGCTGTGGTATACTAAGATTTCTATAGACCAATTTCCGTGCACCATTGTCCCATTGTTACTCGGTACCATGCCACTCGGATAATGGAGGAAGGAATCCTTCCTCCATGCTCGGATGACGTGTAAATACGATGAAGAATTCTTTAGATGGCTCGGTGGACTTCTAAAGACGCAACACGAAATACGCCCTCCTGGCTATAATTCCCAAGGGAAACTAGCCAATTTATATGCAAGTAAGCTAAATGTGGGTGTCCCGTCTTAGTTTCATTGACGTAACCAAAAAAAATGTTTGTGTGGGAAAAAGAAACCCGCACAGGGGCCCAGAAAAACTTTTTTATTCCCGACGCGAACTGGTTAAGGAAAAACATTGTAACAATCAACAGGGCATGGAATCGGAGTGCTACATGTGTAGTTTTAGATTAACTCAGTTACTGAAAATAATAACCCACATGGGGATTGATTGATTCATTCATTCACATTCACTTCCATGATAAATGAGCCAATAATTTTCAGTCACTGTGTTCATCTTAAACTACTTATTCCATGCCCTGTTGAAAGTCTGCTCTGATCGTGACGATATTGTCCCTTTAAAGATGTACTGCCTGTGTTTTACTGACAATTTCTGAAATGTTTTGATTTCATTTGCACATTGATAATTTTCTTTTTGATATATAAATAAATACTTTGAAGTTATACATTTAAAAAAATAGTTGTCAGAAGCTTGGTTTATGATGGGACCCACCATAAATTCATTACAATACATATCTACAGTAAAAACAATTTTCACAATTGTTTTTAGAAAGCATAATTCTCTTCCTGAGATAGCAATGTCACGATGAAAAGGAAAATTGCCAGACTTTGCTGTTAAAATACTAAAAAACACAAGTGATACATCTTTGAAAAGCTGATAAGTATTTAAGTGGCTGATAGACAGTATACGAATGGTTGGACATGTAAAACAAATGATACTAATCAGAATGCAACACATTTATTAAGTATATAAATAATAGAAAAAGCAAATGAAAATTAAAGGGACTGATGGTAATTTTCTTTAAAAATGATGAAGAATAAAATAAGTAATAAGTGCAGTATGTGTGCTTATTAATTACCTGACTTTGCAGTATTTGAATGGCTCTGTATTTGCTGTTTAGTTGTCTCTTTGTTGTTTCTAATTCACTCTGTACCTCTGTGATATCCTATTGTATAAATAACGGCCTGGTCTATTATTGAATACAAGGTCAATGAAACATTGCATTCAATATGTTCCCAGAACAGTGGTGTGCATTATAATTTATGATAATTACAATGCACTGAAGAGGGAGACTAGATGTACATGTATGTGATAAATCTTAAATTCATTTCTCCCATCCTTGAATCTTATCATGGTAAATTGTACCATGGAGGAAGAAAACAGAAGGAGTCACAACGAAGGCATATCAAAGGTTCAATGTCTTTTGCCGCGGTCGTAAAATTTCTAAGGCAGCGCTAATCGTTTAATCCGATTATCGAGGAGAACTACAGCCAGGCTTTCTTTGCACATGCGCATTGCTGACGCGTTGTCCTATTGCACTACATGGAAGGCTGGCTCCCGATCCAACTCGACCTACGAATCCAACACTGCAATATCTTCAGTGTACAGCATCGTACATATATGAGGATTGAAATGATAAAAAGCTAAACAACACGTCTTTGAATTTGACAATTGGTTGGCTTCCGGAGATCACCGGAAATATCCTTAAAATAAGTTGCTAAAAAGATACTTTATTGTAACATCTGAATGTTATATTTACCGTAAGTCAGCTTCGGCTTAGCCAAATTCGACGATCAAAACACCAAAATACTCGGTGGAAAAATCGCTATTGAAGACAATGAACTGCGCAATATAAAAAGCCCACGAAAAGTAGTGCGCATACGTTTTGTGTTTATTCGTTTGCTACAGATTTCTACCCTCAATTATGTATGCTGGTCGCGAGCAGGCCGAGCGGCAAAAGACATTGTACACAAGGGGATTATCGCGGTCGTAAAACTGGTAAGCGTAGCGGGCGGCCGTAACGTATTTTCAATGGGCCACTCAGAAGTGCTAATTGGTTATGAGATAAGAGGCTGTAGTTCTCCTCGATAATTGGATTAAACGATTAGCGCTGGCTTGGAAGTTTTACGACCGCGGCAAAAGACATTGAACCTTTGATATGCCTTCGTTGTGACTCCTGTTTTCTTCCTCCATGATTGTACACATGTATCAGCTATTTCAAGCAATGAACCCCCCACAATATCATCAGGATACATCATAGAGTATAGGATGATCTAATGCACCTGTACCTTTGTAGCTGCATCCAACCTTGATATCATGTCTTGTTGATCTGAACTGCAAGAGTAATGTTTCCCATCACCAGAACCTTGAAAGACAAAGATGAAGTTCAGTAAGTTGTGAATAAATTATTCGCAAAATGTTGTTCCTAGTGCTTACCTCTTGATGTTCACATTGCTGCTTTTTGCTTTTCAAAATTTGGCTTAACTTTCAACTAAGTTATATTTTTGTACTCAAGGCAAATTAAATGTAAGTGCTGAATCTACAAATGTACCTGCGTTATTAAAACCATTTGTTCTAACATGCATTTCTTTTTTAATTAAAATATATTGAAATATTAATTGGATAACTCAAATACCCGAGTTACACTTTGTCCAGTAATTCAATAAACAAAATTATTTTGTCATTTTCCCATACAATTTTGAAAATGTGCTTCAAAAATTTATCTTAATGTGGACAAATAATAAATAAATATTTCATTACCACTACCTACATGAATCAAACTTGCAGATGTCCCAATGTCGAGTGTAGTATAATGTGCAATTGCAGGTATACAGGTTTCCATTGTCTAGATTTTATGCCTCTCAAACACATTTTGTTTTTACATTTGCAGGGCTACATTTGGTCATTATATTGTGTTTGAGAGGCCTGAAATCATTTGCAGGGCTACATTTGGTCATTATACAGTGTGTCTCAAAAAAAATGCAAACAAAATTTAACAGAATGCCAGATGTAGAATGAGTAACCAGCATAGATAATATAGGTATGGTTTGAAAGATACACATTTCCACTTTAAAATGAGACATCAAACGTCCAAATCTGATCATTTTTGACAGAGTTATGAGTACTTTTCCAAGAGAGGTCAAATTGACGATGGGACCAAGTTTTCAATTTTAGGCATTGGGACAAAGGTAGCCTAATTGCCTCTGTGTGGATAATTGCCTGGCCTACAAAAATGTGTTTAGCGAGTAAACACAATTCTAAACACTTTCTTGCTATCAGTTTGTAAACATGTTTACATGCTAAACATTTTTAGCATGAGGACGGATAGTGTTTAGCCATTGAAAATTGATGTTTAGGAATTGGACATGTGCGTTCTAGTAAACATGTTTACAAACTGATACCAAGAAAAGTGTTTACTTGCTAAACAGTTTTTTAGAGTATTATGTAATGTGCTTAATTAACTTGTGCAACTGTGTACTGTCAATTCATTTTTCGTCAAACATTGATCATGGTTGGTGTTCAGCTAACTAACGAGCAGAGAGTTTTTTGTGTCATGGAATACATCCGTACTGGAAGAGTAAATGGTGTTATCGATGCATTTATGCAGCAATTCCCAGATCGAGATCCATCTGCAAGCCAGCACTATCTGGAGAAACCTGCGAAAGTACCGGAGGGAGGGTACCAGCCTCAATCTCAATCGAGGGCGTTCCGGGCGACATCGGACTGGGAGGTCGACGGAAAACATTGAATTGGTGGAGGCGCAGCTGGATGCCAACCCGCATGTCAGTGCGAGACGGAATGGACTGGGCCTACCACATGCCACGTTCAATCGCATCACTCGGCTGGACCTGAGCATGCACCCAAGACGGTTGAATTTTTGTCAGTGGGTCATCGACCAGCTGCAGGCAGATGTGCGATTCGTCCATCATCTCGTCATTGGCGATGAAGCTGGATTTTCTCTCGACGGAAAAGTCAACTCACGCAATGTTCGAGAGTACGCCCCCAAACAACATCCACCTCCCTTCAATTACGAGCACAACTTCCAACGTGAGAAAGTGAGTGTCTGGGTTGGCCTCTGCGGCAGTGGCCTCATCGTCGGACCGGTGTTTTTTCACCCTGGCAACCTCAACGGCCGGCGTTACCTTGAGATGTTGAATGATGTCATCCCCATCCTTGAGGAACATTTCGAGGTTCAGGAGCGAGGTGTGTTTAGGCGCCTGTGGTGGGCTCAAGAAGGCGCTCCGGCTCATCGTCTACTGACTGTCCGAGACTGCCTTCATGAAGCATTCGGAGACTGTGTCATAGCGCTGTGTCATAGCGCTGTGTCATAGTGCTGAATCATGTGCATGAATGGCCACCGAGATCTCCAGACCTCACCCCGTGTGATTTCTACCTCTGGAGATACTTGAAATCCAAGGTGTACACGACTCCCCCTCCGGACCTGCAGACTCTCCGTGACAGAATAACAGCTGAGATTGACATCCTGCGGCAGACTCCAGATGTTAGGAGAGCGATGGGAGACATGGAGAGACGATGTCGCCTGTGTATCGAGCGAGAGGGAGGGCATGTTGAGGGGGAAGGGATGTAATCATCAACAGTTCATCCACATTGCAACACTTGCACATCTAAACAAAATCGATTATCACTGCATTTAATAACTTGGTCCCATCGTCAATTTGACCTCTCTTGGAAAAGTACTCATAACACTGTCAAAAATTATCAGATTTGGACGTTTGATGTCTCATTTTAAAGTGGAAAGGTGTATCTTTCAAACCATACCTATATTATCTATGTTGGTTACTCATTCTACGTCTGGCATTCCGTTAAATTTTGTTTGCATTTTTTTTTGAGACACACTGTATTGTGTTTGAGAGGCCTGCAAATCATTTGCAGGGCTACATTTGGTCATTATATTGTGTTTGAGAGGCCTGAAATCTGGATGCAGGCATACTGCAACAGCTGTGTATTTACACACATCATGTGTCGAAGACAACAAAAATTCCTAAATTTAATGCACTCATTGTTAATTCCCAGAATCAATCAAGATAAAGGGTTTTGCATTATTCAATTACAAACCATACTCAAAAACACAAGCATTACTATTAAGCTTATACAGGGTTAAGACAACTCGTCCCTTGTGACAACTCGACCCACGAGACAACTCGACCTTGTAACAACTTGACCCACAAGACAACTCGACCCTTGTGACAACTCGACCCACGAGACAACTCCACCCACAAAACAACTCGCACCTTGTGACAACTTGACACGGACAACTCGACACAATTTATCGTTGTTTGGTAGTGGATCATCATTTTCCCTCGAACGTATTGATCACTAGGCTTATTCTAGCACCCAGTATGGCTCAAATTCTAGCACAAATTCAATCATTTCCCCTGTAATACACGCGCTGGTGAAATTAGTTTTTAGGACTTGAAGTTTAACGTTAATTCATGCGACGGTGCGTTGCTTTACAGACCCATTGTGCATGTAACATACATGTAGTAGTCGTCGGCATGACATAACATTTGATTGTGAGCGACAGGTGTCATCGCAGGATGTCAACGCTAGGCTTGGGCGATGACACGATAATATCGAATATCGCGATATTTTTTTTTTATTCGATTATGATAGAGAACTTTTTAAATTATCGAGATATCGGCAAATCGCAATGAAAAAAATATATCGCGATGAAAAAATATATATCGCGATTAAAAAAAAATCCTTGATTGTCAGTCGGGTCAGAAATTCCATGGAAAAAACTTGAGAAAAAAGTGAGAAACAAAATCGAACTACTTCTGTAGTAAACCGACTGTCATATCACAAAGGAGCCGCCTAACAAGGCATTGTTTAAAATCCACCACCACTTAAAGTATATTCAGACAGATTAAGTGTTGGGGATTGAATGAGGTATTTAATAATAATAATAATAATAATAATAATAAAGATTTGTAGCGTGCACATATTCACCCTGCTGGGCGCTCAAGGCGCGGAAGCAAAGAAAACATGAATACAAACAATATACAATGATAGCATACGGAAAAAAATTATGTACCGAGATACATGTACCTACAATGCAATTACAAATATCATCTTTGAAGAGTTGTGACATAAGATGAGTTTTAAGCATCGACTTAAATTTAGTTATACATGTACTATTCTCCTGAGGACGATCAGAGCATACTGATCGAAACGTCGAGTTGTACCTCCAGTTCTTTTCAGAACTAATTACTACTCAATTGAGATTCCACATGGTGTCACCGCAATTAGTCTTATGACAAAATTTGAGTTCAGTTGGAAGATGATTCCAGAGTCTCGGAGCTGCGACAGAAAATGACCTATCACCCCAGTTCCGTTTTGAAGTTGGTTCCTTTAGGAGTGACATGTTGCTGGAGCGCAAATTGCGTGATGGAGTGTAGACTTTAAGCAGTTCAGAAATATAAATTGGAGCAATGTTATTAAAAGATTTGTGAACAATTAGCATAAGTTTAAAAACAATTCTCTGTGAAACAGGAAGCCAGTGCAGTTCTTTCAAGATTGGCGTGATATAGCATGACTTTCTGGACAAAGTCACAACACGAGCTGCTGTGTTTTGTACATGTATGTGCTGAAGACTAGTTATTTGATTCTGCGGGAGACCGTAGAGGAGAGCATTCCCGTTATTTGATCCAACAATGTGTAGACAATGTTAACGTCTCACTGTCTATCCATAGTGGTCTGTGACTCTGGCTGGTGCACCACATGCGACGACATTATATCATGCATATTTAAATATACATGTATATGCAGAACATGGGCGTTACCTTAAAAATTTACAACAAAATAGCATTTGCAGCAATTGCAGGTGACCGGTGCTCTGTGCTCACATTAGTCATGAAATAAATCAAAGCATGAATCGGCAGCGGCTCGATCAAAGTTGGGGAATTAGGACACTATTCTATTATACCATACTGGGACTCTTGTCTAGTGACAAAACACATACATGTACACTACTCTAGATAAACCACGGTACTATGCGCATGAAGGAATAAACCTAATTCACGTGTTTATACTATGACATAGTCACGTGGAACGCGAGTCACGTGAACTTGAGCTGATGATTTTATTGGGACGCACGCCACAGTAACCGTCCCACATAATTATTACGCAAACGAATTTGCCAATGGCCATGGTGCACTTGTGAATGGCGCGATTCCACATGTCTCTCCGGTAAGCACTGGGAATTTATTGTGACACGTGTATATGGGTACATTCCTGTTATTATAGGCTCTAAAGCACTCATGCGTGAAAAAAAATAATTGCGATATTATCGAAAATCGCGATAAATTTTTGACGATATATTGTGGATGAAAAATATCGATATCGCCCAAGCCAAGTCAACCCACAATTGCCCGTTCTTGCCTGTCGTCAAAATATGATTCATAAAAATATACATTGGGAAAAGATTTGGGACATATTTAACTCTTGGAAAATCCTTTTAACTGTTATCCTGCGTGGAGCCACGATCGTGGCTGCGGTGTTCCGTGCGGAAAGCCACAATCGTGGCTTTCAACACTGTGAAAATGATGTTACGTGGCTTGTGATTGGTTAACGCTACCTACCAAGGTTTACATTAGCCAATAGCAGACACTTTTAGGAAGCCAATGGAAAGCCGATGTCATGAAGTGAGCGTTCTAAAATCAGCTATTTGTAGGCCAAATGATGTAATTCATGAAAAAACAACAATGCTCGTTTCATTACAAGCATGACAGAGTCGCAGTATACTATATACTACTAGTACTACCAAACACTGTGAATAGTCTGGTGACAGTAACTTTTCGTGAATTTTATAACGGAATATATGAAAACTCCGCACACTGTATTGATTTTGTGTACTGAACTCCGCAGGATAACAGTTAAGAATGTAGTAAATAGTAGTTATAATAAATATACCTAATCCCTGGGGGAAATATAATGTTAAATAAAAAGAAGAGTAAAAATGTATAAAAATTTTAAATATATTTTATTGAATGCCATTCAAATAATAAAACATAAAAGGCCTATAAAATCAACGACAATAGGCATATAATTAGGCCCTACACAATACACATTTTTAAAACATGTTCATGCCCATTGCCAGTGCCAGCATTTCTCTCTCTCCCCTGTGGATATGGACAAATGCGAGATATAAAATTAGATTTAAACTTATTTGAAAAATTATTACAAAATGTGTTTTACATCCTTGATTTCATCATAGAGAAAGGACTCCTTTCTCTATGATTTCATTAACCAGTTCGCTTCGGATGCCGTGTATACACGCAATTTTTTTTTGTACAGCGTATCGGAGAGCGTCTTAACATGCATTCCGATTTTTGTGTGTGTCACCGGGAGACTTGTCAACACGCCACACGTGGCGTGCCGTCGTGGCGGCTGACGTGTATACACGCAATCGTTTCTCGGAGTCCATGGGGTCACAGTTCGGTGGCCCCGGACAAAATGCACTGCAAATACTGAACGAGTTCACTCTTTTTGTTGATTTTTGCGTAATCCATCCAAGACCTGTTCCTTTGACGTACCAGCCAAGCATTTGTAAAGACGGATTTATATCCATTGTTTACGAGGCATTCGATCTCTCTCCAGGTATGCCGTCTTTTCGACCGGGCGCTGGGCGCTAATACTAGTAATAGGCCGTTGCATCGGAGCTTGCTAACGGTCTAATTGTGCTGAACAAACACAACTGTAATTAAAAAACTAGCCATTTAATTCTCGAAATGTCAATGAGTAAAGGTGTTTATTTGGTTGTCCGAACTTAGTTTCATTGACAAATAAAATTATTAATGGCTAGAAATTTTTTCAGATTTTTCACTGAAAATAAACCCGCACGGGGGACCGGAAAAAAATAAATATTCCCGACGTCAACTGGTTAAAGAAAGGAAAACAAATTCTTTTAAATATGAATATAATTTATGTCATGACATAAGCTTGGTTTAACATTAACGCCTAAATGATGACTGGGACATTATTTACTGTAAAACCATGCTTATTAATTTTGAAAAATGTGTAATGATCCGATGAAAAAAACCAAAATGTTTGGAAAATGCCGTCAAAATAACAACACGGTTTGGCCTGTGCATTGGACATGCATCCCTTTTTGGCAAATTTCAACCCTTTTCCATTCAAGTTCAAGTCGCAGGCCATTCTAACCCAACTCAACACAGCGCGAGCAAAAAAAGGGGGTCGAGTTGTCACATAAAGGGTCGAGTTGTCTCGTGGGTCAAGTTGTCAAAAGGGTCGAGTTGTCTTATAAATATGACCGCTATAGCATCTAGGCTACTTACCATTGTCTATAAAATGTAGGTTCAATGCCCTCTTAGTCTTAACATTCAATCCTGATAATATACTATTTCCATGACCATGGTGATACCCATGATACCCTAGCTGCTTTTTATTACTGCCTATGTATGTCTGTTGTGCTGAATGGCATCTTGTCTTATCTTTTCCACACAATATTTGTTCTTCTCCAAGACCTTGAGATAGAATTCTACTTATGCTTAGCGACTGTCCATCTCCACCACCCTCGCCCTCGGTGAGGCTGGCAGAACTTTTCGGCACAAGGGCTCCTGGTTTGAGGCCCAATCCAAAACCTAAGTCACCTTTCATAAAATTTTGGCCGCTGTCAATTTCAGAATCTGTCTCATTTGAATGGTCAAAAACACTTGTTGAACTTGTTCTTCTCTTTGATGCCATTACTTACTCTTAATGATCTCTTAAAATTTGATAGACATATTGACAACGTAGTATGGTAACGTAGTATGGTAGTTTGGTACCATAGTGGTACCATAGTGGTACCAGACTGAAGCTAGCCGCGAATTGGGCCAGAAAAGCCATCCGCGAATTCGCGGTTGGGAATTCCCAACCGCGAATTCACAGCAGCGAATTCAGAAAAGGGAATGAGCGACACAATTAACAGTTAATTTTACCTATTACCTTTTATTTAAACGTACTTTTTAATTAAATAATCATGAAGAACATGTCAATGCCCTCACTTCATTCCTGTTAAAGCAAATTTGGCCCACTAATTAGTGTCTAATTAGACCGTGTTTAAAAGGGACAAATATTGGAATGTGTCTGCACTTTTTCAGGCCTTTTCTTATTTTTTGTACAAAAAGGGGTTCACAAAGTACAAAATGGGGTTCACTAAAAACAAAATGTACCAAACATCTCTTAGAAATATTAATATTAAACACAGTCTAATTAGACACTAATTAATGGGCCAAGTTTGCCTTAACGGAAATTAAGTGTGGGCATTGACATGTTCTTTATGATTATCAAATTAAAAAAATAATATTTATAAGAGATATTTGGTACATTTTGTTTAAAGTAAACCCCTTTTCGTACTACAAAAAAGGAGAAAGGGCCTGAAAAAGTGCAGACACATTCGAATATATTTTCCCTTTAAACACGGTCTAATTAGACACTAATTAGTGGGCCAAATTTGCTTTAACAGGAATGAGTGAAGGCATTGACATGTTCTTTATGATTATTGGCTAAAGAGTACATTTAAATAGGTAATAGGTAAATTTAACTGTAGTAATAATTTGACCAACGTCAGTAAATTGTGTCGCTCATTCCCTTTTCTGAATTCGCGGTTGGGAATTCCCAACCGCGAATTCGCGGATGGCTTTTCTGGCACCAGACTGAAGCTAGCCGCGTATTGGGCCAGAAATTCCAACAATGGATTCACGAACTCCCCAGCCGCGTAATCAGAAAAATTAGATTCCATGCAGTTCGAGATGGTGAATTAAATACCCCGTATTTCCACCCGATACTCCAAATTTGTGTCAGTAGATAACGTCTCAAAAGTACGGAAGCGTATAGCTGCCAACATAAAAATAAATTTTCCTCCCAATTAAGTCGTACGTACGAGATAATAAGTCGTACGTACGAGATAATAAGTCGTACGTACGAAATTAGCAAAACATTCACAATCAAAACGAAAATTGAAACGATTTTCATTTGAATGCTCAAATAAAACCAAACAAAACCATATTAGTCAAATGACTATTTTAGCAGAACAAAGTGAACAATTTATCACAAACCTATCCACAGCGAAGCTATATCAAATTGAGAAAATTGCTCTGGGTAAAGGTTTAAACTTCGTTCCAACCCCTGCTAAACCAACCCGTTCTACTCCCCTGAGTGATATAAATATCTTCCAAAGAAGAATGAGAATTGCATAACCAATGCTTAACAATACTTCCAAAAACCCACTGGCAAACCTAGCCAAACCCATTCAAAAGGTAAACAATAACATGGAAGTACCACTGGTTTTCTCAACCACATATAATCCGTTCGTTAACCACAACGATGTGAATCAAGCAATAAACAAACACTGGCCGCTGAGACAACAAAACCAACAACCCTCGGAAATATTTCCGAAACAACCCTTTGTTGCATTCAGAAAGGCCTAAATGTTTTACTTTCCTTATTAGAGGAACAAATCACATAAAAACAACGAACTCTCTCACTCAAACAAAACAAAACGGACACATTACAATTGTTTGGAAAGAACATCAATTCAACGTCTTATCTAAAAATAAGACAGGAGACCACCAGGCTCATTAATTTGAACCATTACATGCAACTGATGATTGCCGAGTAAGGCATGAAAGCTTAGCTATTGCTACTAAAGGATCTGAAAAAATATCCTGTCACTTTTACACATTCCCCCAATCGGTCATTATTGGTACGTTCATACAAAAAAGCCTACTATTCCCACAAAACTCATTGTCAAATTGACAAATTTTGGAAAGTCAAATACGGATTCACTGTATTTCAATTTGTATGACAAATACATCTTGGAAAACAAAAACAAAAGTCAACGAAGATGTGGTGTCACTGAATGGGTTTGCACCATCATTATTTACTACTAGCACAAATAGCCCCCTCTAGCGACCAGTTATCTCGTACGTACGACTTAATTATCTCGCACGTACGACTTAATTATCTCGTAGGTACGACTTAATTATCTCGTACGTACGACTTATTATCTCGTACGTACGACTTAATTGGGAGGAAAATTTATTTTTATGTTGGCAGCTATACGCTTCCGTACAAAAGGATCAATTTCATCTTACTATTAACAAGCACAGATTATAATCTGGTAGTCTGGATTACAATTGGTGTCATTTTAAGTGAGTGGCACATGCATATCGCGTAGCATGCAGCAATGGCACGCTTAATTCACACGGTAGTCGATCGTTTCATGAATAATCAAATTGTTTCTGTATACATCGTGTAACAGTCGTAGCAACGTTCTAATTAGGCTATAACTATTTTATGTTCTTCTTTAAATTAAATGTTAATTTCTGGGATATTTTGAACGAAATTTGATATTATCCTTATTTATAAGTACATTTTATTCCATATTCTTAAAAAGCATAACACTGAGCATACTTGAATTTGGAAATGGGTAATTTTGCTCACTAATTAGTGAGTAATTAGCTGCTACAATGTAGACCTCATTAACCAGTATATATAAATAATACACAAATATTGAATAAGTTCTACTCACCCCAAAGAAAATGTACCCTTCATGTTCAATAAAAGATGAATTTTTATTCCATAATCTTAAAGACTATACCACTGTGGACACTTAATTTTGAAGGTGGTTAAATTGGCTCAATAAGTCATGACTAATTTGACCGCTAGAATAGACGCCATTTTCTATCGCAACAGGCCTGCCTATGCGGTATAGGCCCTATTGTACACGAATATTGCGATTGCACACACCCCAAAGAAAATGTACCCTTCATGTTCAATAAAATATGAAATTTTATTCCATAATCTTAAAGAACATAACACTGGACACACTTAATTTTCGAGGTGGTTAATTTGGTTCAATAATTAATGAGTAATTGGCCGCTAGAATAGATGCCATTTCTATCGCAATATGCGGTATATTATACACATTATTGACTTTGATTGCACTCACCCCAAAGAAAATGTACGTACCTTCATGCTCAATAAAAGATGAAATTTTATTCCATAATCCTAAAGACCAGACCACGGGCACACTTAATTTTGTAGGAGCCTAATTTGGCTTATTAATTAGTCGGAAATTAACCGCTAGAATAGAATTTTCTATCGCAATATGTGATATACAGTGTGTCTCAAAAAAATGCAAACAAAATTTAACGGAATGCCAGACGTAGAATGAGTAACCAGCATAGATAATATAGGTATGGTTTGAAAGATACACATTTCCACTTTAAAATGAGACATCAAACGTCCAAATCTGATAATATTTGACAGAGTTATGAGTACTTTTCCAAGAGAGGTCAAATTGACGATGGGACCAAGTTTTAAATTTTAGGCATTGGGACAAAGGTAGCCTAATTGCCTCTGTGTGGATAATTGCCTGGCCTACAAAAATGTGTTTAGCGAGTAAACACAATTCTAAACACTTTCTTGCTATCAGTTTGTAAACATGTTTACATGCTAAACATTTTTAGCATATATAGAGGACGGATAGTGTTTAGCCATTGAAAATTGATGTTTAGGAATTGGACATGTGCGTTCAGCTAGTAAACATGTTTACAAACTGATACCAAGAAAAGTGTTTACTTGCTAAACAGTTTTTTAGAGTATTATGTAATGTGCTTAATTAACTTGTGCAACTGTGTACTGTCAATTCATTTTTCGTCAAACATTGATCATGGTTGGTGTTCAGCTAACTAACGAGCAGAGAGTTTGTTGTGTCATGGAATACATCCGTACTGGAAGAGTAAATGGTGTTATCGATGCATTTATGCAGCGATTCCCAGATCGAGATCCACCTGCAGCCAGCACTATCTGGAGAAACCTGCGAAAGTACCGGAGGGAGGGTACCAGCCTCAATCTCAATCGAGGGCATTCCGGGCGACATCGGACTGGAAGGTCGGCGGAAAACATTGAATTGGTGGAGGCGCAGCTGGATGCCAACCCGTATGTCAGTGCGAGACGGAATGGACTGGGCCTACCACATGCCACGTTCAATCGCATCACTCGGCTGGACCTGGGCATGCACAGCCCTACCAAATGCGCGTGCGACATCGGCTGCTACCGCCGGAAATTGCCAAGACGGTTGAATTTTTGTCAGTGGGTCGTCGACCAGCTGCAGGCAGATGTGCGATTCGTCCATCATCTCGTCATTGGCGATGAAGCTGGATTTTCTCTCGACGGAAAAGTCAACTCACACAATGTTCGAGAGTACGCCCCCAAACAACATCCACCTCCCTTCAATTACGAGCACAACTTCCAACGTGAGAAAGTGAGTGTCTGGGTTGGCCTCTGCGGCAGTGGCCTCATCGTCGGACCGGTGTTTTTTCACCCTGGCAACCTCAACGGCCGGCGTTACCTTGAGATGTTGAATGATGTCATCCCCATCCTTGAGGAACATTTCGAGGTTCAGGAGCGAGGTGTGTTTAGGCGCCTGTGTGGTGGGCTCAAGACGGCGCTCCGGCTCATCGTCTACTGGCTGTCCGAGACCGCCTTCATGAAGCGTTCGGAGACAGTGTCATAGCGTTGAATCATGTGCATGAATGGCCACCGAGATCTCCAGATCTCACCCCGTGTGATTTCTACCTCTGGGGATACTTGAAATCCAAGGTGTACACGACTCCCCCTCCGGACCTGCAGACTCTCCGTGACAGAATAACAGCTGAGATTGACGTCCTGCGGCAGACTCCAGATGTTGTTATGAGAGCGATGGGAGACGATGTCGCCTGTGTATCGAGCGAGAGGGAGGGCATGTTGAGGGGGAAGGGATGTAATCATCAACAGTTCATCCACATTGCAACACTTGCACATCTAAACAAAATCGATTATCACTGCATTTAAAAACTTGGTCCCATCGTCAATTTGACCTGTCTTGGAAAAGTACTCATAACTCTGTAAAAAATTATCAGATTTGGACGTTTGATGTCTCATTTTAAAGTGGTAAGGTGTATCTTTCAAACCACACCTATGTTATCTATGTTGGTTACTCATTCTACGTCTGGCATTCCGTTAAATTTTGTTTGCATTTTTTTTGAGACACTGTATTGTACAGTCAACATGTTCAAAAATATTTTTACTTAATCATATGTCCACTTCTCCTAATTTTTATGAAATACATTTTCATTTTAATGAAAAAGTTTTAAATTTCATAATTTTTATGAAAGAAATTATCATTTTATTGCAATCTTTCTAAATTCGACTTTATTTACCAGTTTTTTTCCATAAAAATTAGGAAAAGTGGACTTATGATTAAGTCAAAATACTTGGGGCTGGGCACTGGGCGAGTCCTGCCCTGAATCACCACTACTGGTAAAGATGAATCATTTCCTCTCAGAGATTGTCGTGGTGAAGCCATTGGACGCGGCTTAGGAACATTTAAAGAAGGAAACTGTGCAGGGGCATCGAGAAGAAACCCGCATGGGAGGAGCATATTTCGATGAAGAGTTCGCCTCGGCCGCTGTCATCTTCATGTCGTACTACATACATAGGCATGTTATCACCGATCACAGATCAAGGGTTCGTTCGTACCCTAAGTGACCGACCTGGTCATGCGCTCCTTCAAAGGCAAGGTGGCGCTGACTCAGGGGCAGAACTAACTGTCGTCTAGGAGGCTCCCCATGACTTGCACTGTCGCGGTACAAAACCCCATCTTCAAGTTTTAAGTGTTTCTTCTGGCGGAGGAGAATCCTCTGTCCATCGGTCAGGGCTTTACGTTCGTTAACAGTAGGGTGACTTCCCGTCTTCAGGCATGTACCTGATGTCCTCATCGGCTTGTTGTTAGTCTACCCAGTCATCCGGGGTTAGGCCTGGTAGGGAGTCCTGGCCGGGCCATGTGAGTCCAGTGAGAACATCACTAGATGAGTTGGTGAGCGTTTCTAGCAAGGTGCATGTTGTATGCTGGCAAATAGCAGCTACACCCGATTCATCTAGTCTGACGTCTGCATCACCGAGGACTCTCTCCCAAAGCCGTTGAATTCGTTCATCATTTCCCATAGCTTCAGCATCAGTATAGTGGGGAAGTCCTGAGGGCGTCGTGATAATCCATTGACATCTGCGTTCTTCCTCCCAGGCCTATACTGTATGCTGAAGTCGTAATTAGCCAAGGCTGCTAACCAACGCTGCCCAGTCGCATCAAGTCGAGCGGACGTTAGAATATAGGTCAGCGGGTTATTATCTGTGAGAACCTTAAATTGACTGCCATAAAGGTCATGATGAAACTTCTCAGTGACTGACCACTTCAACACTAGAAACTCTAACTTGTGCGCTGGGTAATTCTGTTCGCTGTGAGAGTCCTCGAGTCCAATGACTTTCATCTTGCCGTCTTGCTCTTGGTAGAGTGTTGCACCAAGGCCAGTCAAGCTCGCATCCGTGTGAAGAAAGAAAGGAGAGCTGTAATCAACAAACCCGAGGACTGGAGCTGTTGTTAACTTCCCAATTAAGCCTTCAAATACAGCTTGACATGCCGGCGTCCACACGCTACCAAATGGTTCTGTCGCGCTACAGACTAGAGTCTTCATCTTCCGTTTACTCCCTTCAAGAAACTTCTCTTTGTCAAGTCACAGCCGGCAGTGAGTTGGTTAAGTGGTGGGCAATCTCAGAATAATTGGCTATGAACATCCTTTAGTATATCCGGTGAATTCAAGAAATTACTTCAACTCCCGAGCATTCGATGGAGTGGGCCATATGACTTGACAGAGCTGATCTTGTTGGGGTTGGTGCTAACTCCGTCTTTTGAAACAACACGACCAAGACACTTGACAGACGACTGAAAGAACTGGCATTACTAGGGTTAAGTTTTAAGCCAAATTCCTTCAGCCTATCCAGTACCCTGGTCAGTCATTCCTCATGTTCCTCAACTGTACGAGTGTAACTGGGGGAATATACAGCCATGTCGGTTATTATTATGGACACAAAGTTAAAAGGAATTTCCTTATTGTAGTTGTACGTTTTGTATCTTGTTTGCTTAATATTAGTTATGTAGTGTTATTATTGCCTTCTCGTGTTACATTTTGGAATGTTCAGTTCGAGTATAAAACGCGGTAAAGCTAGGGGGTCTTGACACCACTGAGGGCTATAACACCTACGTCCTTGTCTAGCCCTGTGGCAATTTTGGGGGGTTGCAGCGGGTACGGCGATTTCGAGCCGAGCTGATGGCACTTGCCAACGCGCTGCGGTGACGGCGGTTGCGAAGGCGAACGTCTGTCCAGTGAGCCTTAATTGTAGTTTCATCTTTGTGTCGGGATGTTCTTCGACTATTACAGTACATGTCTGATACAGGTAAATGATACATTTTTACTTATTTTTTATTTTATTTTCACTGGAAATTGTCTTTGTAATTTTTTGAGTTTAGTAGGGGAAAGATAAGTTTAAGTAAAGAAACATTTTCTTTTTGGTGTCGAGACAAATTCTATAAGTGTTCGGTGAGCTTTGGGAATCGACGTCAAGTCGACCACAGTACCGGCTAGTTCATTAATTTAGCAGTGGGAAAAGTTACGATAACTTGGTATACGTCTCGGTGACGTGGTTGCGAAGATTAATGGAGAAAATAACTTCCATTCAGAGTGAGGCATAACTCGAAATAATTTCGTAAGGGGGCTAGCTTTGTTTGGGATTATTGGTTATCTGACAGGCGTATTGGAATAAATCCTTTACAGGAGGCCGTCAGTATTTGTCACTTTGTAAAGTGATGGCAGACTTTTATAATTTGTCGCCGTCGATGTCAATAAGTAAATTGTTGGGATGTTGGGAGAATTTAAACAAATAATATTTTCGGAAGACGGGAGAGGCATATGGATTAATCGAGTATGTGTTTTTATGTATTTTAACCCTAACTCCCTAGACAACAAAGGCTGTTGGGGGATTTTGAAGGATTTTTATTGTTCACTAACAATGCTTAGGGAGTTAGGGTTAAAGATATTTTAAAGAATTGCGATGAAGTTGGTTTGGGTTGGAGAGTGACAGAGATTTCTTTTCGGCTGTAATTCGAAGTCAATTCGTACAGTCCGATTTGAGTAATCTGGTCCTCCCATGGGGATTGTAGTTTACGAATGTTTTATTTTATTTTATAGTTATGAACGATGGAAGTTCCGCCGTTTTGTAGAGGCATTGCATGCGAGCCCCGTCATGGACATTGGCATATTTCTTGTCATTACATGCACATAGATAGTGACCGCAGAACTTGAGCGTACTGTACATGATTGCATGGTTTTTGGTTTTGTTTTAGCATATTGTAATTCACTTCATTTTAGACCATCGTCCACCTGATGATGACAGCTGAAGGTTGTTTTAGCCAGGGACCGGACTTTATCATGGTGCCGAAATGGTGGGTCCGTGATCTGTAGACCCAGTGTAGCTGGAGCTGGTTGGGGTATGTTTATGGTCCATTAGTTATTCTGTTGATTGTTTTATGGGTTCTTGCAAAGGGATCGGGGATCGCTCGTAAATGGCTGTTGGGTATGGCATGTTTTCGTCGGAAAGCGTTATTATTGTTTATCATAATTATTGTTAATTGCGCCTTAATTCTTCCATTTCATTTTTATTATGTATACCATTTTGTATTAAAGAAACTTGTGGTTAACTGAATAATTCAATTAGATTGATATAGAACATGAGGTGAACCGTATTTTGTGCTGATTTAATGTTATTTTTCTGTTTGTTTTAACAGGTTTTTTTTTCTCTTTTTGTTTGGACGTTTCATTTTGGTTGTAGTTTCCCTCGATTTGTGTTTTCATTAAAGTTCATTGGTCCACGGTATCCTTACTTGCATTCTGTGTATTATTCCTGGGTGTGCAAAAGCTCCGGTTACACGAGAAAATACAAGTAGGTCACCGACGTCCACCATTACCTCCATAAGATTAAGATCGCCCATACACTTCTCCATTAACCTTTGGAAAGTAGCTGGGGCATTTGTGATTCCCTGAGGCATTCTACTAAATTCATAAAAGCCAAGAGGGCACTAAAAAGATGATCCCCTTCCCATTAAGTCTGCTAGGTGTTTCCAAACATCAGCGTAGTCTGCTGGTGCTATCCCTCGTCATCAAGGTCAAACAATAAATGAAAGTGTCTTTAATTTGTTTTAAACTGATTGATGAACAAAAAATGTGAAATCTTGTAAATAAAATATGAAAGCAGTTATAACTTCCAAATTATTATGCATTTAGTATAGGAATTTTGCAAATGATAAATGAACAACCGAAAACAAAAATCAAAGTAATAACAAAAATGGATCAAAACTACGGAACTAGGACAACCAATCCTATGCTAAAATAATATTATATCTTACATATAGTATCATGGAAAATCATAGATCAATTAAATTGTGCTATGCGGTAATTCCCGACGTGAAACCAAGAAACTTTGTCCTTAACTTTAAACAAGCTAATTCTAAAATGTAGGATTCAACGATGCAATCAGCTAAATATCCTCCAGCAACTATTCATTAAAGACAAATCATATCAATAATGATTGTCATAAAAAAATGTATGAAATCATACGATCCATACCTTTTAGCAAAGTCATGTACCAAGAGGGTAATGAGTAAATAATTCAGCAGAATATCATATGATTAAATATCCTAAAAAATACTAAATAATTTTCATGAAAGAGAAAAGGAATTCGCAAACTCATTTATGTTCAAAATATAAAAGAGGTTGTGTTGTGTCTTGCAGACGATTGTAGCGATTCTGACTATTTGATGCTTACTGGCCAAAGGCTGTAGTCAGAATGCCCACAAGAACACCACATGGCCAAATTCCTCCTTCTCAACACCATAAATCACCCGAACCAAGTCAAACAGAGAGGAGACTATAGCCTGGGTCCATGGTAATAAAACCCTTGGTCCTAAAAGGTTGCTTACATGTGTGGGAATTAGAGTTGTACAAGTCACAACGGTGTAGCAGAGGCAGGAAGCTACAGCTGGCGTGATCAGTGAGGTTGGTTGTAAATTATTACAATTAGGCAGATTTTATGACTGTTTGGGGTAGGATTGTTGTGGGAACGTGAGTGAGCGTGAATTTTGGACATATTATTTGGCAGGCTAAGAGGCATAGGAAGGTTGAAGATTAACATGCTGTTTGTTAATTGTTGTGAGGTATACCTGTTTCAGGGCTAAGCTGGCAGTAAGCTAGCCTAGTTGAGGTATACTGGTTTGGAGATACGGTGAGGTTTATCACAAGGTTATTCACATTGAGGTTTATTGGGAGGATTGTGTATATAAAGTTATTGAATTGTATTTAAAGAAGGCAAAGAGGTGAAGGTTTAGCCTTATCTTTGTATTCAATACAAGACTTAAGGAGAATTATTGATAAGAATAAACCGTTTAATTACTGTCTTTGGAAACACTGTATCCTTGTGAGGTTTATTGGGGTTACCGGTAATTGCTCTAATTCCATTGCGGTATAATCATTCCCTAGGCGGTGGTACATTTCTGCCGAAACCAACTGCCCCATGGCTTAGTCCACCGTTCGTTAATTATTCCCCCTGGTCGGTGTCCCCGGTGCAATAAGATCAGTCCCTTGGGTCCCCCGGCTTCGTCGCCGTCACCCACCACAAATGGTGTCAGAAGTGGGATGCTTAGGTTTGATTTTCCTTTGATCGTTTAATTACAAGGTAAAATTGCTCTAAAGTAGTATTTTAAGGTCAAGATTCTGTGGTAAACCTCACGAAGGTTTATTGCATAGTGCATTGCTCTGAGTGAAGAAGAGAGCTCAGTATGAGTGGAAGTAAGGAAAGTCGTGTCACCTAAAGGGCTGAGGATGACCAAATTTCTTTCCGGAATGAGCTGGGTCGCTCCAGAATGGAGGTCCAGTGGTTGAAGAGGGAAAAAGCAGAATTAGAGGCTGTCAGAATTAAGAGTCATCCGAAAAGTGCTGATGAGGATTACCCTATGAGGAGGGACATATCTCAGCGTAAGGTTGACTCTGAGGTGTATTTTAAGTTGCAAGAGGATACCTCCAGGTATTACTCAGGTACAGCACAACCGTTGTCGAGTTTTGGCATGTCGCCTGAACTGATTCAGAAGGAGACATGGCATGTGGGGAGTACACCTCAACAGAGGTTGATCCCAGTGTCAGCGCCAGGTTCTCCTAGTACGAATCCATTTCTAGATAATGAGGTTAGCACCGTTAATGCCAGAAGGTTACACAAGAATTACTGAGTTTTGCCACTCGCCCCACTGTGCATGGTTAGTTAGAATCTCCAACAGTGGGTCCATGGCCATTGAAAAAAAGAGTCAAGGTTGATGGGGGTGAAATTCCCGATAAACCTCAAGGAGGGGGGGGGGGGGCCTCCCCGCCCTACTATCACCCCTGACCGGTATAATGGTAAAGTTATCTAGAACGATTATTACCAACACTTTGAGGCATGTAAGCAGCGGCGTAGCCTGGAGGACTTTTTCAGTGGGGGGCATTGCTTTTCAGTGGGGGGGCCCAGGGGGTATGGGTTTTTTCCCTTTTCTTTTTCTTTTCTGTTTTTTGGGGCATTATGAGGATTTTTCGTGGGGGGGGGCACCTGGGGGGGGGCACTGGAAATTTGTGGGGGGGTACGTGCCCCCCCCGGCCCCTCCCCCCCCTCGCTACGCCGCTGCATGTAAGAAGGTCAATCAGTGGAGTGAGGAGCAAGCGGCCGAATTCTTAGCTGCTAGTCTCCAGGGTGATGCACTCAGAATTCTTGGTGATGGGTTCACGTATGGTGAACTGGTCAAAGGATTGGAGAAGAGATTTGGTAGAGTTGAGACACCGTCGGCAAGGGCCGAAGGAAACTCTACAGGATTTAGGGCAGGCAATCCAGGAATTGACCATGAAGGCCTATCCAGAAATTCCTGAAGAGGCATGAGAGCGCCTTGGAAAAAAAATCAGTTTGTTGATGCAGTCAAAAGTCAGATTGTCAGGGAGGGTATCTATCGTGTTCGCCCAAAGACACTGGATGAAGCGATATAGGCTGCCCTCGAAACACAAAACTTTGAAAAGGTTGAAAAAGAGAGGAGAGATGAAATAAAGCCCGCAAAGTTTGCCAGGGCTATTGACTCTGGTACAGACAGTGCCTCCAGAAGCTAGAGGAAAACGCTGGTCAGCAGGTCAAACAAGGTTATTCACATCGAGGTATATTGTGAGGATTGTGTATATAAAGTTATTGAATTGTATTTAAATAAGGCAAAGAGGTGAGGTTTAGCCTTATCTTTGCTACTGTAATCAATACAAGACTTAAGGAGAATTATTGATAAGAATAAACCATTTAGTTACTGTCTTTGGAAACATGGTATCCTTGTGAGGTTTATTGAGGTTACCGGTAATTGCTCTAATTCTATTGAGGTACATGTATAATCATTCCCTAGATGGTGGTGCATTTCAGCCGAAACGAACTGCCCCTTGGCTTAGTCCACCTTTCGTTAATTATCCCCCCTTGCATTCGGGTAGCCGCTCACCCGTGCACAAGGTTCATAAATATTTTTGTTGGATAATAGGCGCTGGTCGGTGTTGCCGGTGCAATAAGATCAGTCCCTTGGGTTTCCCCGGCGTTCCCCCCACAGTACCCTTCATGTTAAATAAAAGACAACATTTTATTCCATAATCTTAAAGACCATACCACTGGGCACACTTAATTTTGGAGGTGGTTAATTTTTCTTTTGTTTTTCCTGCTTTTGTTTTTCATCCTAGAAAAAATATACGCAAATCACATTTTTTCTTTAGGCTTTAAACACTAATTAGGTGTTCGTGCAAAAGCGCGAACACCTCTTGAAATTGTTCGTTGTTTTTTTTCTTCTCCTCGATGAGACTTATCACACACAAAAAAAAAAACAGTTCCAAAGTTCACAGAGCCTTCAAACTTGATACATACTTAGACCATAACATGTAGTTGTCAATAAAGTTATGACATACTTTCAGATAAAGTTGTGATGTCATGGTGACGTCATCAGATATCGAAATACATTAAAATCAAATTTTAATATTTCAAAAAATCTTTGCATCATCTTACAGATATTGAATTATGTGACATTTCGTACACAAACATGACCCCAATCTGACCTCTCCTGGTCGAAACCGGAAGTTAATGTGAAAAATATTCTGAAGCACTTTTATAGGGTCCATGATATGGTAGGCCTATTTGGACATGCTTTCAGTGGACGAATTTACTGGCGACAGGTTTAGAAAAATAATAATTTTCTATCTGAAAAACCAAAGGAAATTTGAATATGCCTTCTGTGAATAAAGTGACTAATGACATCTCATCTTTTCAAAAAATATGTTTGATTCGGTGATCAGGCCAATCATCTGAACTGCCTTTACTGACAGACTCTCTAATGCCATTGATAAAATTAATCACAAAATTATTTCACACCGCCTATGAGTAGATTCATACAAATCATCATATTCTGAAAACACCCTTATTCTGAAAACAGTACAAAGTTGTGAGAATTCTTGCTTACCAAGTTTTTTTTCTCAATTGGTGTTTCTTTGAAAGGATCTTTAATGGAAAGTAGAGTTCTACTCAAGACCCAAAAGTGCGGCACAATAAGTGGATTAAGCTTGGGCAATAACACGATAATGTCGAATATCGTCATACCTTTTTTTTTTTTATTCGATTACGATATTAAGAACCTTTTTAAGTTATCGAGATATCAGCAAATTGCAATTAAAAATATATATCGCAATTAAAAAAATAAATTTAAAAAAAATAAATAAATAAATTTAAAAAAAATCGCCATTGTGAGTCAAGTCAGAAATTCCATGGAAATAAAATTAGGAGTCTTTTCATCTTTTGGAAAAGTACATACATACTATGAAAACGAATTTACGATTT